>OZ005759.1:2500-471074 GCA_963930825.1 Silvanus unidentatus | reverse complement strand
AAAATTATTTATTGGCAGTGTAGATTGTCGACCTGACTGTATATATATTCGTAATAAAAAAGTTTGTTGATATCGCAGATGTGCTCGTCGAATTGTACTTTATGATCGTTTCATTTCTCCTATGCTAGTATAGATAAGGGGTGAAAAAGATGTCGACAATTAACTCTCAATGCACTTTACACATTTTCCTTGTATTTATAAGCGTTGATTTCCCAATGGGAAAGTGCCCAGCATACTCATACAGACCCATTAAAACCGTAAATAAGATTATTTTATATTTTTCGTGGGAAAATGTTATTCACATTCACAAATGACGATACTAATCAGAACAAAAAAGAAAATGTGCAATTGTCCAGCAAACTATTATCGTTTTCTCGTCATCGAAATAATTGAAATCAACAGAACGACACACGAATATACGTGTCATTCATTTTTGTGTGTATGTCTAGGCGAAAATGAAGTGGTGTGTGCAGCATGAGAAAGAAAAGCAGAGTATATCCCAGTTTATAAGGAGGATAAAAGGCAGAGTTGTGTGCCGTAGCGTTTCAATGTTAAAAATGAGACCGATTAAAGCCTCCGGGGTAAACTTACTTCCGTGTACACACATATATTTTTACCTTGTTTCTTCCTTATTTTATCTATCCCCCAAACCATAAACACATCTGAAGCGGGGTGCGAGTTTTCTTTTCCAATGTTATTTTTTTGCCAAACTATCAATACTAGATGAATTTTTCAAGGCAATTTCAAAAAAGCGACCCCATTTCACTTTAATATATGCTTTACAATAATTACAAAACCGCAATGTGTCGAACACAATATATTTATTATTTTCCTCTATTTCAACCCAAAAATTCCACCGCTTAGTGGTCGTTTTTCGAGCATTTGTATATGTCAGTACTTGTGCTCTTTCTCTACAATCCACTCCTTTTTTGCTTTAAAATGCAAACTAATTTACGTTGAAGAAAGAGAGAGGAAAAAAAGGGCAGGCAAAAATTATGTGTTTCTTTGTTAATGATCAACGGCGGGGCTCTGCGTGCTGAATTATGGGCTATATCATTTTCTAAATGAAAATCAAGCAAATAGGTCTTTTGCTATGTGACCGTTCAGTTGCAGAAATATCATTGGAGTCACTCGAAGCGAAGGACTTTCATTGTTTAGTCCTAAATGAACTACAGAGCCGAGAGACTCTCGCACCACCAACTCTATAAACCAGCCACCGTATTTCGCTGTATAATTGAACTTCCCTCTGTATTCGTTGACTTTTATTGGTTAGCGTGATGGAAAACTGTGGAAATAACAAATGTGCCTGATGATATTTTATATACTATGCCCAATACAACTTATTACTATTCAAAGTCAATCATGATGTGAGTCTGTCAAGTGCTATTCAACTAGCAATTCGCAAACATTACAACACAAACTCCACTGCTACCTCCATTAGCGACAATACCCCACCTATTTATACCCAAAATGTATTTCTTTCGCTACAGAATGAACGTAATAAAACGGAGTCATTCATGTCCTGACTGTATCCCAGTGTATGGTATTTCTATATGTCCCAATCGTAAATACTGACACCTTCTACACCATTTCGACTCCTATTCGTTTATCCTGGTGTGTTGGTCCCCAGTGCAGTTTTATTGTTTCGAAAGGATTTTGCCATCTGATTGAATTTACGCGAGATCAGGCATCTTCTCGTAAATATGTCAATCTATTGTTCGTTTAATACGCCCACACATTATTTACCCAAAAAAGAGAGGAAAACCTAAATAACAGTTAATCCAAGAAATGATTGTCGCTACTAAGAAGAGGAACTGTTAAAAGTAATAATAATGAAGAAAGAAGTTTAAGGTTGTTCGCTGGCGGTTTTTTGGAAAAGCAGAAATTGTTTTTCCCCGTGGATGTAGCGCGTGCCATGCAATGTGGCTTAATGCTAAGATATGGCCAATAGCAAGGAGTTTTATATCCCATACCGATGTTGCATATATAACATGAGGCATCAATATTTTAGTACATGTAGCGTAGTAAAGTCCCTAACCCTGTGCTAGGCCTGGACGTAAACTAACTTCACCGTGTGTATTTCGAGCATACACTCTGCCACTCTCATATACCCAACACCGCCACTCATAACACAAATTGGATATCATTCGTCTATGTGAGCTCCTTCTGCAACGGTAATCAATTGAGTGTTGTAGAACGATATTCAAAAGTGGCATTAAAAACAATTTATTTTCTTGCATATACACACAGTTGTGGAATTGATTATTTTTTATGCATTGCTCCTGCATCCTTAATACTGTCCAAAGACAACGGACCAAAATAGAGGCGAATTGCTTGAAATGTCTAGAAACAGTAGTGGTTCCCACAGGAGGTAATAACTGGACCTACTCGAGGACAGGCCACCGTTATACGTTAAATATTCAAACGTTCTGGACATCTAACTGCCTTCCAGCCAACAACATATTCTATTTTTCTCATGGAATGTATTTTTTTGGTAATTGAATTTTGCTCCTTTGTCTAAGACAGAACAGAATCGAATCCAAAGGTAAAGTGGTTGGTTATATACAGGAACAAATGTATTGGCAACATATTAATAGAAAATTAATTAAAAGCATAACACGAAAATTTCGTAATTTAAGATTAGCAATATTGAGAAGTGGAGTGTATAAATTTTGTAAAATTTATACTTGGCTTGTGTGCGGCTGGCATGAACACATAGTAATTATTGAAGTAGAGCTGTATGCTACGTATAATAGTGAGTTAAGAGAGAGGGCGATGTAATTAAATATCGCTTAATTTAGATCAATTTATGTACCCCAATTGTTTCCAGAATGTTAGAAAGTGTATTTTATGCACCTGCCCAAATGCAACCGTAATAATAATGAACATAGGTAGGTACACACTTTCAGTTCATACACTTAATCAGTCGCACAGCCATAATACATTTCAGACACCCTCTCCTTTATAATACATCAAGGTGGAATTGTGTCCCCATGTCGCAATTCTCGAATCAATTTTCTCCATTTTCTAATACACTTAATAATGCACATTATTAAAATTTAATTAAGGGAAATTAAATTTGTTGTCTTTGTGGTTTATTTGACGAGCATAGAATACGAAATGATCATACACCAACTATTATCAACTTCGCACTTCCATCAGCGCGTCTCTTCTTTATTGAAAGAAGAAATGTTCAGCGGTATACAAATCTCATTTCCGCGACTTTTAATTGAAAATTGTTGAGAATAATAAGATAGTGTGGCACTTTTAATGGAAACCATCGGTGTGTGTAAGAAGAAAAACGCAAGAAAATCGTTCGACAATCAATCTAAGCAATGAATAACAATCAGGGGATGTAAACAAAAATAAATTTGTCAATCTAAAGTTTAATTGGGTGAGCATGGCAGCGACTTGACGTTAGTGAACTGAGGTTTCAGGGTGTACCGTATATAAGCGTGTTCGTTTATAACGGGGGAGAAGAGCGGCTAAAACACAGAAAAGGACACAGGTGCCATCGTATAGTTGAGCAGCCAAATGATAAATGGCACCCTCGATGTCATCCCGGTGCTTCCCAGTGGATTGGGACCGCGCACCGTACACGATCCCGCGTCATTGATATTTATTATCCGAATAAATAACAATAACCGTTTTCTTATTTAGTTCATTGAGAAAATTTTCTTTATGGAATTTAGGAAGCCGTTTTTCAAGACAGATGCAACCAACATAAGGATGGATAATGATGGATTTGGATACTTAAAACATTGAGTCAATTAAGGGGGCCGTTTTTCATACACCATAGAAAGCCATCATTCATTCTCTACTTTTCCTTATAAGAGTCACTGTGTGTGTTCTGTTCTTGGGTGGATATATGTATATGTTTATTGGTGGTTTTATAACGTGGCCCCTGTCAGCTAACGAAATAGTTCTTGTTTTATTATTGGCCATATAAAACTTATGACCTACCTGTAAATATAAAAAACCACCATCCAATAGGGGTGTACGAACACTAATAAATAAATTTACGTTTCCTAGTACGAATTGCTCTATTACACATGATACAATTTTTTATTTGTATACGGGGAAATAACTTAAAAAAAGGAAATGAAACATTTCCACAAATATTTGTCCATATTACTTTCTTTATTGGAGAATCTCTTTAAAAACATTTTAAGACGCTTCACTTGCCAACAAATTCCCCTAGATGAACTACTTTATTCGTTACCATCGTGTCACCACTGACATTCTACGTTTATCCCTCTTATAATTTTTAATTTATTTCATATTTGACGTTTGTATTTAATAAAAAACTCATCCTTCCAAATATAGGTATGACTTTCCAGTTAAATTGACTTCAAGTTTGTTATTTTCGCGCGGTAAGCAATAATTTTTTTCTTAACCAGATAACCATCACCATAGAACATTTTTATATTCACACAACGGGCTTCTCCTTTTTGACCGTTTTCCATTTTCAGTGAACATTCACAAATAAACTCCATTTTTCTCATATTAATATTACCCGCAGAACAAACCATCTTTTTAATTTGTATATGCGTTCTAATAAAAATAAATAGCAAAGAACTCTTCCATTGTTATGCATATCGCATCCACGTTTATTGTTCTTTGTTAATTATTTTTTTTATATTCACGAAATGTGCCCGAGTTTTTGTAAATTAGACGCTTTTAGATGAGGTGCATTTTGTGCTATTTATACCCCATTATTCTGCCGCCATAAACTCCCTACAAAATAATAAAACTAATTTCAATATTTATTGTTACTGTGCTGGTTGATGAAATACTCATATTACAATCAAAGACAACAAATTAACAAGCATCAATTATCGGTATTATATGCATGGTGTCTTGTCTATTACATAAAGAATGAAGGGACACAGTGGACTAAAACATCAAAAATGCATATAAACAATAGCACTCATCAGAGCGAAGAAATTGCGCTCCGAATGTGTGAGTAAATCTGAATTCTTTTCCATAGAGATGACAGTTTACTCCGGCCTCAAGGTATACTTTAATTATTTTGCAGAGACAACTATTATTCATTCTGAAAAATTCATTCTCGATGCTGGAGAGTTTTGGTGCAATATGCAACAAACAAGAAAAGAGTAAAGTCTGTCTCGCCCTTCCATCTTACCCGCCCATAACGCCAAAGGTGGAAGGAACACCTTCACGTAAATGTTTTACCGCCTCCAACATACGTTAACTTCCACCTTGTACTTATTCAGATTTAATAATGTAAGAATGTAGACGGTGAGTTCGTTCGATGCATTTCAAGTAGCGAGAAAATCATATTTCCACGCCACCAAAACATTCCCACAAATAAACGTTCCACTCCTACGACATTCCTAAACTTTTACTCGATTAGATAATCCTTTAGCGCGTATTTTGTCTCTATACGAAAACTAAATATAAGAACAGCTTTTTCCAACTGGATTTAAACATATTCAATTGAAATTTAAGTCGAATTAAATGTAACTTGGGAACATATTTAAAGTAAAGTAGTCAAACTGTGTATGGGGAGAGTCAAAGAGGTGCATTCAAGTAAATACTTGTACATAAGTTCCTTGTGTATAATAAGACGGATTACGCTTCGTGGTACATCAAATCGAAGATTATATACTGGCGACGGAGCACAGTAAATGATTTACACACCAACACATTTGACAACAACACTTTAAACACCTATCCACCCTCTTTTGATTGTACACAGCTTAAACAGCTTCCAGTTTAAACTCCGTAACGATTGCTACTATATCCACGCAGATTTCACTCAGTGAAATAAGTCACATTATTATTTTGTTTATATTTGTATTTGGTGTGCAGAATATTCTTCGAGATGTTGTGTTCTCCCTTTTATGTACTTCGCTTATCATTATTAAAGGATTGTTCGTCTTTTGTAAAGATTCTCTTCACTTTATAAATTATTAAAAATATATCTATGCACATATAGCGACAGCGAAACGACGAAACATCGCACAATGGCTTTTGTACAAAAAAAAATGAGAAATAAAAAGAACTATTTTATATTAATTCTGCCCTTGGCTATTGAATGCAGATTAAAGACGTATTCTGTGTGCTCATCTCACAAATAGAGATGCAAAAGCTGGGGGAGTGATTAAAAGTTAATGCCACAAACACACTATTGTTTGTGTTGGTTTGAAAGAAATTGTGGTTCAACCAATGGGTTATTTATATTAGATCACATTGAAATTTCTCTCATATAACATAAGGTATGTATGTACATATATGATCCTTTCTACTTGATTATTTTTTCAGATTTGCATTATTTATGTTTCAAGAAACTGTCGTTGTTTTTGTTGCCATTAGTGTCGTTTGGAGTCTTGACGATTATTCTCAGGTAATTATTAAATTTAAAACGTAATTATCTATATTTATTTTGTAGTAAAAGGGTTCTCTCTCCCTTTTCTTCCACCAAGTATTTGAAACATTTTTCCATCACAAGACGCACACAGTTCGCATTAAAAAGTTTCTTATTTCACAACCTTTCCCACAACCACAATATTTTCACTCTTTTTACTTGCTCCACTTACCCTCTCTTGGCACGTTACTATATAGTACAAGTTCTAATGGCTTAAAAAGCAGCCTGTTCCCCTCTATTGCTCATCATAATTAAATTTCGTATCAACTGATCAATTTTAATGGAGAGCCAGGGAAACCACGAAATATACGGAAACACAGCCACTAAAACAATTCAATTTATTCGTCGTCCCCCTGCGGTCTTGAACATCTCTAAGTATAAGCACTCATTAAAAAAATATTTTCCTTTTTCTAAAGTAAATCTTGAGGGTTGCATTTATTGTTATTAAATCAATTTAAACAATGAGTTAAAGCGAAGAATCAGTTTTTAGGTCGGAAATTAAAGTGTTCTTTATCACAATGGAGAAACGATGATAGAAAGCGCATATTTTCTCGGCGTTACAAGAATGCGTAATTTTTAGTCCTGAAAACACAGGGAAACCGTTCAAACATACTACAGCATAGTTGATTTAAATTCAAAAGGAAATCATTTGTAATTTATAGATATTACTCCAGAAATTTAATTAAACAATCAAAGAGAAAACAGAATTTACTATATTGACCACTAATTTAATGAAACGCAGAAAAAGTGGAGAAAAAAAATCAGACACACACAAACACAGTGGTATTATAAGAAATTGTATGATGTTTATGTAAAAATAAACAGGCGAGAAACATCTGTTGCTAAAAATGCGGAATATTAATTCTAATATCTGCCCGTTTAAATATGGTCCATAAAGTGTTCAGGGGCGCAAACGAAAAAAAATGTACCGGGAGTGAGAGGGTTGGCGGTGCAGTGGCGGTGGTGTTGTGTAGCTTTTTATTTTCCTATTACCAACAGCTAAATTATTGTTTTACTTAAGACTTGCCTGTTTAATAATTGATAAGATTATACGCGCTAGAAAGAAACAACCCGTAAAATAAACAAGACGGAACCCATAACATACAGAAAAAAAATCACGTTCCTGTCAAAGGCAAGCACAAACACAACATCTACCTTTCCCTTTAATAAGATTCCGCTCCCCTGTTCCCTACGCGTTTTTTTTTTCTTTAACTCTATACTGTTGTATGCGGATGCTGTAATATGTGTATTGTTTTCAGAATCATGTAACTTTTATCAGTCCGTAATAACTTTGAAATGCACTTAGCATAAATACACACAGATGCATTAGGTTTTTGTTTGAATATTGAATTAAAATTTCCCACAAAGTGGTTATTTATTCAAATTGATATTCGCGTGCATACTGCTGAAAACCGCTACCTAAAACTACAACCCAAATCACGTCATTATTTTTTAATGAGAGTGGTTAAATGAAAAAGTGCCGCTTTAATAGGTCTTCCAACCGGATTCGTCGTTGCCCAAAGAACTCAGTGACTTTTTGCAAGATGTACGCAGTCATCGGACTGATTTCCAATGTATTAGATATATAGCGAATAAAGCTTCACGTAAGCGGAAATCAATTTTGGACAAATCCTCTGAACAACTGGTGAATTTAAAATTCGATTAAAGCAAACCATAATTTAATTTGGAGTTTCAGGAGAGGCACAAAGGTTTTTTGAAAAGTCTCGATGACTATCCTGTAAACGATGTGTATCCATACATGTACAAGTCGAACAAGAAAATTAACAGCTTCTATGACGAATTTGAAACAAATTCAAACAACGAACGGCATAGAAGACATTTAAATAATGAAGTGAATGTGATAACGGAAAGTGATACAGGGGAGATGAGAACAAAAGGCGACAAGTATCCAGATCGAATGGTAAGAGATTCGGAGTCAAAGACATCTATAAATTCCAAAAACAATGGAAAAACTAATTTGAAACGAAGAAATGTCGAAATAGAGATTAAGGAAAACGGACATCTGATTAAAGACATTCAAGAAGATTCAAAACCTAAGTCGATTGTGCTGAATTTGAATTCAGAAAATGAAGGGTTACAGCCGAATCCATTGGAAGAGTCTGTTAATTACGATTCGAATGACTTTCAAGTATCCAAAGAAAAGTTTAAAGTGGTCCCTCCACGAACTGGTAGCTATTTAGATGCTGTAAAACAAGCCGTAATTGATATGAATGAAGAAAACGGAAATGTATACGAAAAAGAACGAAATTCTTCATTAGTCAACGACTACGAAATGAATGATCAACAAGATAATCCAGAACATTTACACAAATTTTGCAAAAATTGTGGCGATCAAAAAATGCAGTCACATGATAGTCAGCAATATAATAACGGTTTCGAAGAAGTGAAGGGACTTGTAGTGTTGGACAAAAAGAACGTTTCACCATACAGAATGAGGAAGTTACGTCGAGGTGCCGATAAAATCCAATATTACGACAATGACATATTGAGAGATTATTCAAACGACAACTTGTATTCATACCGCCACAATAACTTTATTCCCTATAATGATGAATCTCGAAAACTGGAAAAATTGCAAAAGAAAAGCATTTCATTACATCACCAAACATACAGAAATCGAAAGCAGAAACGTGGCGATGAGAAGATGTATGCAAAGTCATTCGGAGTTGCACCGAATATAAACAGAAAGAATAAATATTTAGACAACATTAAAATGTATTCGAGACTTTTTAAAGAAACTCAAGACCATCAGATTGCTAAAGAACAAAAAATGCACGAGATGACGGAAAATTCGCAAGTGCTAGATGACAACCAAGACAATTTAACAAATGAGGACCAAAAATCGGATAAGCAAGGAGAACTTATGGTCGGAAAAATGTTAGATTCAGGCAATAACAACTGTAAAGACGGACAGTGCATCAAGACTCGCGGCCTTAAGGAAGTGAACGATTTTTACAATAATATGGACGATAACGACGAAAACTATATGTACGATAACAAAAATTACGATCGATTCAATGACGGTGCTACGGTAAAATCGGAAACAACGATTCGCGTCAAATCCCAAGCTGCAGAAGGGGATTATAACGATGAAGAAGACTCGGATACATCAAAAGAGAAAAGTAAAAAATTTAATCACGTGAAGAAAACCAAAAATGAGTTTGCAAATCCACCAGTTACCACTGTCGACAACAGTGTTTATGATGACGATGATAATGCAGTTGATGAGAAACAAAAATTAAAAAAGGTGCCTCCAGTTCAAGAAAAATCCATTACAACAGACGATTTAGTTCATTTTGGAAGACATGGAAAAAACCATAAGAAGAACACTAACACTATTGGAAAGGTGAAGGAAAAACGAGAATTAGACGTGGATCAAATGGTCGGACCATTATTGTCTTCGTCTTTTGACATTTACGGAGTAACTCAAACAGACAAAATATGCAACTCAAGTACAAACATTACCTCCAGAGAAAATCCTATAAAGCAATCACTGAAGCAGGAAACTTTGTTGAACCTACCAATCGAAACATTTCCACCGTTTACTGAACCAACAAACATGATAGTAAGAATAAATAAACACCTCGTTTCCATATTCTTCCAAACAATTTTTTAGACCTGTTCCTCAGTCTCAGATAGCATGAACCTGGAGGACATAATTAATGGGAAACTACCAAAACAGATAGTAGACCACATGCTCACAATAGTATCGAAAAATGAACGGTACAAAAAATTCTCTTCTGGCATTCGCAAGAGAATAAGTGCACGAACAGTAACATAAAACAGTTATAAAATGAATTAAACCAAATTAAATTTCTCCTTTTAGGATTCCATTGAGGGTGTGCACAATATAAACACTTGCAACTTAATGAGTTCTATTTCGAAATTAATAAACACATTTCTGGAAACATCGACGTCAGTTTGTTTGACATTACCAGAAACGACACGAAAATACTTGGAGCGACTCCTAAATGTGCCCACAAATCCTTTCACAACAGAAAGTGTAGAAAATCAAAATGCTGAATACGATAACCATCAAAATGACATGCTTTTCCACAAGAACTCCATGGGGTATCATGAGAATAAGGACACGAGTACGCAAACTTGTGACAACTCGTACGATAGCTTGAAATCGAAAATAGCTTCCCTGAATGGTTTAGTGGAGAGATATAATAGTATGTCGCAGAAATGTCAGCAGCGAGCGAAATCCGTAAAAAAGTACATTGATAATCATTTGCAAATGTTAACAAGCACATTGAACTCGAACACAAACCTGAAAAACGGTCCCAATCCGGAACAGTGTGGCACCGATACGAATAAGGATCAACTAATTGACGATCAGTTAAAGAGTGTGGGCTTGGGAAAGGATCAAGTATTTCATCCAAATTTCGATGTGAATGCATTAGTTGAGGATGAGATGAGAACGTGTACAACGATTGGCCCGCAAATGGGTTCAGCCAATGAGAATAATGTAAAAAAAAGACAAGTTTCCAGCACTAGACAGTCTAAAAAATATAAAAAACTTTTAGATGCCGTAAAAGAACATCGACATAAACGGGAAACTGTTAGCCGTATTGGACAAATTTTTGGTAGAAACAAGAAAATGACCAAATTCGAGACGCCTTTAGTATTTAGCTTGAATTAATTATACAGTTTTTCTATACACGTTTTTTTAAGAATCTAAATAAAAACTGCAAGTTAGTGTGATGAATTTCAATTGTTACGTTCCCTTTGAGTTACCTGTACGAAATCTTTTAAGCCTTTATAATTGTATCACGATCGTATACTCTAGAGGGGGAAGTGAGAAAAAATCTCATCAAATATCTGACATTCAATTATCTTTAGATTGTACCCACAAGCGAAAACCACAATAAAAGCCGATTTATTTATGATAGGTCCCAAATAGTACAAAACGAGATATAAATTTTGTAGAGCATTAGAAATTTTTGCAATTGCATCGAAAAAATGAGCAACATCAAATTTGTACGGTATTGATTTAGTTAAATTGTTGTATAAAATGACAAATTATGAAAATCATATTGTAAGCGAACTTTCTTGTAACCATTTGTCAAAAGGGAAATCTTTTTCCCATCATTTATTTTATTATAACGATGTTGTTTCAACGCAAAGAGTGCACAAGCAAAAAGACTCCTAAATGTATGATAATAAAGACAAAGTTTTTTCGAAAGTGTTATAAATACGATATGAAACGAATTTATTATCGCCCGCATCTAGAAAATTTAATCATATCTTTGTTATTTTCTACGGAAATCTAAGCACTGCATGCACATCAGTAATTCATTTTTTAAATGAGGAAAAAGTATAATGCATTGTAATCTATGGGACTTTAACCATACTGTTTTGTATGGTTATAGCATGGATTTATCCACTTTGGTTCATTTTCTAAAAATAATACCAGTGAATAGGAAGCAGCGAAGCAACCACCTGCGTCCTTCTACTTAACTCCTGCAGGCCTTTGTATAAAATAAACGCAAAAGTACAAATAACCGGGGATATCTTGGGCGTAATAGAAAATACGCAAGGAACTTTTTTTACATTATTGATTCAGTGTGGAGATTTGATGAGGATATTTTATGCAAATGGTTTTTTTTGTACAAGAGAACCTGCTATAAGTGCATTGGTTCGAAAAATGCAACATATCCGAAAAATCCAATACAAAAGTCATGAACAACACATTATTATGTGGGTAATGGAAAATCGATGAGACCTATAAAAATATTTCACTGTACGTGTAAATGTGCCATTTATACGTCAGTAATAATAGCGGTCGACGAATATTCGATACGTCTTGCAGTTTATGAGGGAAAGCGCCATGGAAAGCAGCAGCACAGCCGCCAAGTAAGACAAAGCCTGAAGGAAATGAACGCGCCGTATCTGTGACAGGAAGCATATTGTAATAAAGCAGCAACAATGGTCCACGTTCCCCACACAGAGCACCATCTATGTTCCGTTCGTTGGAGAAGTTAAACAAAAGCCCAACCAGCACCAAAACGCCTCTTGCTGTCACCCATGTACACTGGAAAAGTGGATTTTTTTCCATATACACACATACACATTTTATACAAAACGGCACACAAAATGATGTCTGTTATTTGAACAACAAATGTATCGTATCAAAGCATATTTGTTGTGTTTTTTCTTCTCACTCTCGAAATTATCCAATGTGGAAAATGTCGCATTTTCGCGCCGCGTCCATAAACTAGTGTTGTTTACAACACCCTCTAAAACTGATAACAACTTTTACCACAATTTTTTCCATTCAATGGTCGCTTTCAATTTTAACAGACATGATACTGTAAACTTGATTATTAAAATTTTACCCTCGATGTATAATAGTTGCTAACTTATTTCCATTGCCAGGAATTTAACAATTGGAAAATAATTCAATTGGGATTTCAGTGTCAATTGCAATGAAATTGTCATCAATTCACCCAGTACATGATACATTATTAATAGAATTTAGCACGAGATGAAAATTTGATCATCGTTCTGGTCAAAAATATTCGATTTTGTTGGTAACTTCTATATGTCCAATTTGTGACAAAATCTATTACAATGTTCAGTCAGATGTATTAATTAAAATCTGATAGGTAATTTCTAATTAGGAAGCTATTAGTGTTGGTCAGTTCTCGCTTATTAATTTAACGTTATTAATATGTATTTAGCATATCTATGTGACGCATATGGACCCGTTTCCACACTCTCATACTGCATTTGACAAGCGTTTGCTGGTTTCATGTTGAAATGGACACTTACACAGGCTACAACAGCCTTTTGAATGATGAATTGTACACAGTATATAAATTGGAATATGGAACAAAACAAAACAATCCCTTCTTCCATATTTTTCATCGACCATCACAATTGCATGCTGTTTACTTAAACTTAACCTCACAAAGTTCTGTCAAATGAGTGTCAACAATCACCAATCAAACCGAACGACTTTGTACAGCCGATTTTAATTTACATGAAAATTCTCAAACGATGATTATTAGAAAACGTACGAGGAATACGCTGCATACATTATTATTATACTGTGCAGCCATGAAAGTTTTTCATGATTTAATGAAGCTGCCGTATATTACACAATAAATAAATTTCGTCTCTGGTATGTTGTTCCTTCGCCAGTATGTAACTATTATGAACGTCGCCCATTCTGCAGGCCCCTTGACATTTTTCGAACGACATATAATACACATATACATAGTAGTCCTTTCAGAGAATTCCTAGAGAAAGGAAAGGAGAAAAGCGGTTGTTATATTGGCTTTATTTCAGTACCCAGGTGTTGTAAAATACACTGTAATTACAAAACTAATTATAACCGCTACTTAAAAGCCAGTTTATATATTAATAATATTATTTATTTTGTCGCCTGTATTGTATACCATACCTATTAAATTTAAATATCTACAATGTTTTAACTCTTTCCTTCTTTATTATTTATTATCGAGGGTGCATTTTTTCTACCGCACCCGCTTTTAACTTTCCTCCCTTTTCAATAAAAAGAAAACATCTTCATTCTCCGAAAACTGCGAAAATACACACACGTACAATACAATTTTGATAATGAACAAGAGAGGCTTAAGTTGAAAACCGTTTAGTCAAAATCGATTGGTATTCAAAAACAAGCGCCCGTACACCGAAAACAAGATTAATTACAAGTAGTCGCAGGAATGGGAATAAATGGGCCGCGGTACTAAACAGACTCATCTGTCAATCAAGTTCTTGTAGAGTGTAGGCGAGAGAACTTGTATAAACTAGACCGTTTTGCTCTCTACAAGTGCGGTATTTGTGCAGAAAAGCGGGCATGTTGAACACGGTGTCGAAAACCGCACCAGATAATTGGTGGTCAGAATTGTACATCTCATCCGGCCCTGAAGCGCGCGGCACGGTTCCACCATCCACCACTTTCACCCCCCTTTTACTCAAACTAATTATGTTTTAATTTCGAATTCGCATCATTTGTATTGCTCTCGTCTCGATGGCTGATGTTGGTCAGCCCACAAATGTTAAATAGTTTTCACAATTTAATATTCACATTCGTACACCACTTTGGAAAAATGTTCTGTTTATCGATATTATTTTGTTGATGTAAAGTGAAGAGACTTTTAGGTTTTCTATGGCTTAACAACAATTACACCGTATTCGTGTTTATTGTTTCATTAACATCGATATTAATTATTATTATAGCCATTTCCCATGTGTATTCAGATGTAATGGTTTTTAGACCTTAAATTACTAAATATTAGCATCACAAATCTTGGAGACGTCATTATAAATCAATGTAGTAATTACTAAGTGGTTCTTTTTAATTGCTAATAGTGATTGCAATTAGCATCGTACGCTTCGAAGAGGTTCTGAACAAGGCGAAGTGGTATGGGAGGCTGCTTTGTGCCTTGTTATTATGTAAATGCTGCACCTGGGCTCTTTTCGGCTGCGTGATCTATCGGCCTCATCTATACCGAGAATATAAACCCGCAACTCTGCTATAACGTTCATTAAAATCTACGAAACAATAATCGAATCATCGCTTTCGGTCAATATTCAGTATGTTTTTGGGACTGACAATCGAACACGGATTAAATGAGAGACAATAAAAAAAGTAAACTTAACAGCGATTGGTAAATTGTGTTCATGTAAATTCTATATACAAAACTATCGGCTTATGCTGCTGGTTCCATTGGTATTTGTAATTAATCTTTTAATCCCTAGTAAATTCGTAAACTAGTTGGTGGCACACTGACTCTTGGTATATGGTCTGGACTGAACGTTAAATTCAGCTAGCGAAATTAAATATGATTAACGATCGTCTATATTGTGTCAAAATCAGATGTACCCACTCATGTATCAATCAAAGTAAAACGATATCGACTAAACTTTATACATTCTAATTAAATTTCATTTAAAATTTATTCATTTTTATTGACCAGCAAATTGGAAAACCGCTTCGATTATTTTTTACAGAAATTATGTTTGCGTTGAATTTTAATTAAAATGATGCAGTTGATTCAACATGGAATAGAAAATTGATTTAATTTTGTAACAATTATGCTATTTCACAACAATAACTAATAAATAAATAACTGTGTATTTTATTTGGTTTATTTTTGTTATGTATACTGTGTGTAATGGGATTTACGGTTGATAGAGTTAATTATCATGCTAGTTCAATTATTTTTAACAGGGCGGTTTTTATTCAATCTCCCATTACAAAAAGCTCTCATTAAATAACGGGATTTTTTTAAATATGGTAAAAGATTCTATATGCGAAAGAGTGTGCAAAATGTCGCCATCTTCCAGAATTTCCCTCAACAAATGTACCAAAAATTGCAACTTTGTTCTCCAGAAAACTAAATTTTCTTTACAACTTTAGGAGATTGCATTTGAATGATAAACTTTTAGCCAAAATTAAAGCTTTTTCAATTTAATAAAAAATATTTACAAGTTTTAATGCATATTTCGTCAATAAATCGGCCCATCATCCAAATTGTCGTCGTCATCTTCGTACTCTTCACCATTATCGAAATAATTATTAGCATAATCTGTGCCATCGTCCATTTCCTCGTCTTCCTGTTCTTCATCACCGAATTCCATCTCCTTTTCATCTTCATTCTCATCATCCACTTCAATCTTAACTTTGACCGTATCGTTATTGGTTTTCTCTTCAATTTTCTCAAGTTGTATTAACTTTTCTGTAATATTAATATCTTTCGGTACAATCTTTTTCGTACGTTTCGCCAACATTTTCGGACGCAGTTCCGATGGGAATAAATTCCAATCGTACTGTTCTTTAATTTGAGGTAACTGGGCCACCAGTTTATCGATTTCTTGTTCTAATTGATTCGTTTTACTTTCAGGCATGCGAATATAGGATGGGGACAAATGCAGTTGGTCCAAGAAGTCTTGTTTTAGAATGAGAAGATAGTCGTGTTCAAGGGAAGGCTGCAACAAGCATTATTTTTGTAAAGTATTTAAACTGGGCGATTTTTGTGTACCATTAAAGGTGCTGGGTGCTTTCCTATAAACGGAAACGTCGGAGGAGGCTGAGTTACTGGCCCAGGAAGGGCCTCGTTGGAGGTAACGCCGAGACTAGTGAGTTGTTCGCGGTTTAGGGTTCTTGAAACACCTCCTCGGCCGCCACCACGACCGCCTCTGCCTCGACCACTCATTATTTGGCTACCTCCAGTTTTCTCATGTCTTCGGTTAGAGTTTTAACATCGCTTTGTTCTTTGGTAAAGGATTCCTGGTGAGAAAAAGGAATATTAATTATTTGGTCGATCAGTTTCCGATGACAGTACATACTAAATCGTAAATTACTCTAATTATAAGGGAACAACTGGGACAAGTTGCTACTTCTTCACCTTCCAATAATTCTTCCTAAAAGATAATGATAAACAAGATTGTACATTATTGCAAAATGTTAACGTACTTTGGATATTTGAAATCGGTCTCCACAAGGGCAAGGATAATAATAGATTTCCTCGTCTTCGTCGTAGTCGAAGTCTTCAATTTCAATCTCGTCGTGAAATACACTCATCCCTTTTCAACAAAAATTATTTTTGCATGACAAATTCATTTCATAAAACACGTGTTGTTGACATTTACAGTTGTCCTGCACTGAACACTGAAGGTCTTCAGTTTATATTCGTTTCCTTTACATCCTACAGATTGAACAAGGATAGAACATGTTCCGAACAAGATATTGAGCAAGTTACTGCCAACCGTATAAACTCGAAATCCCCAAAATTTGACAATTTTGGAACTACACTTGTCAGAGTCTTTTTTTGGGTTGCGGTGCATCGTATTGTGTGCACCGTTAGTAAAAAAATTAATTTAATTTAATTTTTGCGTATAAATAATGGCCGATTTAGATGATTTCTTTGCAAAAAAAGATCGCAAGAAGTCGAAAACGACAAAGAAATTTTCCACAACAGACGAGGTGGCAAAAAAACTGGAAGACACTGCCAAAAAGACGGAGAAACTAAAAAAGGAACGTGTTCCCGAAGGTGAAGAGTCCAATGCCCCAACACATGTAAGCAACCCGAAAATATTTACAATCAATGTTCGATTATAAAAGTTTTTGCATCGAGTAGAAAAAAAAACTAATTTAGGTTAAGTGGCCATATTGTAGAAAATTCGTTTTCAGGAACAAGATGAATGGAAGGATTTCGAGGAGGAGAAGAAAGATTATACGGGCTTGAAAATTGGCAATTTAACTATCAATTCGAATACGGAGGGCGGTAATACGGGTGCAACTGAGACCAATTCGGAACAGCAACAAGGTTACGATGAATCAGGTCAAGAATCTGATAAGAAAGTGGGTCCATGGAAACGGATGGGATCGGAAGTGCAGGAAGAGGTGCCCGCTCCAAAGCCCGTTGTAGAGAAGAAAACAGAGACCAGTACTAGTACCACGTACGTGCCCCCAGGACTTCGTAATCAGAGTCAGCAAGTGGTGCAACCTAGTCGTCTTAAGTCGAAGGCTGCCCCCGACATTCACAACGAAGACAATTTTCCAACGTTATCGAAAACCAGCGATACCAAGAAGTGCGTATATTCTGCCCCAAATTCATATATTCACTGTTATTACTTTGTTTTTTATGCAGAAACCGAAACGAGGGTGCATTCGAAATGGTGTCCTCAAATCGCACCAGTTCCCATCGGCAAACGGAAAACTCTAAATTGAATTCGTCACAAGGACCACGTCTAACTCTTGGAAATCGTTATAATACTCTAAGCAACGATAGCTAGTGTTTTTCAACTTTAAAGACAAACATTTGTTATTTAAGTGACGGCCAGGATGAATTACGAACTGTTTTAAGTTGTAGTATAAATCTAATTTCTTTCAAATTCCGATTTCAGTACATCTTCACTGTAAACAGTACGCTTTACCGTATTGTAATACTGTTAAAATAGTTATAATTTTTTTTGTTTAAAAATACAGTAGCATTGATTTTTGTTTTGGTATTTGGAACGTTGCAAACATATTTTTTTTCTTTAAATTTAAAACCTTTTTATAAATATATTTTGAGAAAATTATACAACTGGATCTTTTTTCTGCTATTTCAAATATAAAGAGGTGTTTTGTGATTTACGAAAATGTTTATTTTTGACACCAGTATTAGAGACAAATAATTTTCGGTTTTTTGCCAATCAGTACTTGTAACAATGAGCCTATAATTATATAAAGAGTACAGTAATACGTTTAAAAAAAATAATTTACACAATTACATAGTCTAATTAAGATTCTTTATAAGTGTCTAGTACATATTTTTTGTATTCGTCCTGTTTCTGCCATTTTTCAGCGGCCAACGTGTTTAATGGACTATCGACATTTGGTTCTCCCAAAAGTGCTTGAATTGATAATAAAATTGTTCTAACGTCATACAAAGCTGACCATTTGTCCTTTAGTATATCTAAGCATATATTGCCACAGGTGTCAACGTTCGGATGAAAGCATGGTGTGAGGAATTTGACTACTGGTGCCGTGTACGGATACGAATTTGGAAAATGAAAACTAAGTTTGAACTTGAGTGCATCGTATACAGTTTCTTTGGGCCCCACAATTGTTCCGATCCATTTGAACAGATTCTCACCGTCAGGGAAGGCGGATATACTCTTGTCTGGTGACATCATTAGTGTCATCAGTTCCTTGTGTAGTCTATAAAAAGGTAAAATATGTAAAACACAAAAAAATTGTTAAGAGAATTTACCTTTTTGTTACTGCGTGGTTATCGTTTGAAAGCATTTTAGAATCATCATTTTGTTTGACGGCTCCACCTTGTTGTTCGTAAAGGGGATTCACGTTCTGGGCCATTTTAATATACTCGACTTGACTGATTTATAACGAACGTTTAATTGATCACTGTAATAATTGATAGAAAATTCGTTAAAATGCCAATGCAGCCATTTTGCAATTATGACATTTGACAATTATTTCAAGTGGACCAATGAGAAACAACTTGGTTTGGTGGTAGTTGATGGCTACGTGAGATGGCAGCATGTGCAACACACACTGAGAAACGTCAAAACATCATGGGTGACAGATAATTTGACATTGTGCATTTTTTAGATAAATAATAGAATATAAAATCATTATCGTTCGAATTCGTGTAGTTTTTCGAATGGTTCGAAAAACGCAGAGTTTAAAATCGCCAAAAAAGTCAAGAAAAAGTGATCCGGATGCTGGTGTCGGTGATTTGATGTTCGCTTCATACACAAGTACATCTGTACATAAAAGAAATTTATGCATCGTCTCGTTCCCAATCATATTTTTATTTAATATACTACGTTCTTTGTTGTATCAGTTCTTTGTGATACTTCGTTTCATTTACTTCAGTTCGTCGAGTTACTTTGTGAAAAATCGTGCACCGAATTATGAACATCCCGGAACAGTTAGCAACTCTTGCACAGTAGTCGAAGAAATCCAAGAAATGGCCCAAACAAACCGCACTTCCGGTCCCGGCCCCGGAGACCCACTGTTTGCCAAACAGAAACATCACCATCGACGCGCCTTCGAGTACATCTCCAAAGCCCTAAAAATCGACGAAGAGAACGAGGGACACAAGGAAATGGCCATCGAACTGTACAAAAAGGGAATAACCGAACTGGAACTGGGCATTGCAGTGCAATGTTTCGGGGGCCGTGGCGAAGTGTGGGAGCGAGCCCAAAAACTGCACGAAAAAATGAAAACGAATCTGGCCATGGCCAAAGATCGATTACAATTTCTAGGTACACAAATCGTTCGACAAACTTGAACTGTTTGCCCCGATTCCATTATCATTTGACACTGTATTTAATTTGGAATGCACTTATTTTTTATTCGTTTTTATTTATAGAAAGCATGGATAGTTTGCAACGTATGGGCATTCAGAATGTACCAAGTGAAGTGCCTAAACTTAGCTACGGTACCAATATACCCACATATAAACTAAATTTGCCCAAAGGTACATGTAAATCGAGACATACATTTTGCGTTTCACCGAACAAAACACTCGCTTCACTTGTAATAACCGTCGTCGATGTGTTGTTACAACTGTTTTCATTTTCAGCCTCCGGCAAGAAGCTGTCAGTGGCAAGTAAACGGCCGGCGAACGCAATCCTAGCCAAAAGTCAAACGTTGCCACGTTCGATGGGCTCACGTGCCACTCCAGTCCAGCCAGTGCGTCCGTTCAACAAGATCTCATCCACTCCACCGGCCGTTAAGAAGCAGCTCTCTGTTCCGGGCTGTACGGGCTCGCCGGCCCGCAAATTGAACGCGAACAGTACGGGCGTTGTGAAGCCCACAGCCCGTGGCCGATCGCCCACATTGAAGGGCGTCGATCCGAAACTGGCGCAGAATATCCTCGATGAGATCGTGGAGGGCGGACCGTCCGTCCAATGGGACGATATTGTCGGACAAGACACCGCCAAACAAGCCCTTCAAGAGATGGTTATTTTGCCGTCTTTAAGGCCGGAATTGTTCACTGGCTTGAGGACACCGGCACGTGGTTTGTTATTGTTCGGACCGCCGGGAAATGGGAAAACGTTGTTGGCGCGTGCAGTCGCCACTGAATGTCACGTAAATATTGCCGAAATTCCGATTTGCAAGTAGTATTTAGTGGATGGTTTTTAGGCGACGTTCTTTTCTATTAGTGCGGCCAGTTTAACATCGAAATATGTGGGCGATGGTGAGAAAATGGTGCGTGCATTGTTTGCAATTGCCAGAGAACTGCAACCGTCGATTATATTCATTGATGAAGTGGATTCTTTGCTATCGGAACGATCGAATAGTGAACATGAAGCTAGTCGTCGATTGAAAACGGAATTTCTGGTGGAGTTCGATGGACTGCCGGCCAATCCGGAATCGGAGAGAGTAAACAGTTGGATATTTTCACGGATTTTTCACTGTTAAACGTTTGTTTTTTTAGGTTGTGGTTATGGCGGCCACGAATCGGCCCCAAGAATTAGACGAGGCGGCTTTAAGGCGGTTTCCAAAGCGTGTTTATGTTACATTGCCCGATTTAAATACGCGTGCTTTACTGTTGAGGAAATTGCTGGCAAAACAGGGTTGTACATTGAGTCAAGCGGAATTGAAACGATTGGCTACATTGACTGATGGCTATTCGGGCAGTGATTTGACGGCGTTAGCGAAAGATGCTGCATTGGGACCGATAAGGGAACTGCAGCCGGAGGAAGTGAAACATTTGGATCCGAATTCAGTGAGGAGTATAACGATAAATGATTTTCTGGATTCATTGAAGCGGATTAGAAGAAGTGTTTCACCGCATAGTTTGGTGGCGTATGAGAAATGGTCTTTACAGTATGGAGATGTTTCTATTTAAAAACATTCCTGTTTTGTAGACGTTGTAATTATTTTTTTTTTACTAGTGTATAGAGTTTCGATTTATTTGTCTGTGATAAGTTTTTCTTTAGTGGCTAGTGTTTAATTTATTTTAACAATTTAATGTGTAGCATTTTCATTAACCAGTGTTACTAAGAGCCCCTGCTTTTGAATAGGATTAACATGATAATCATCATATGTAATTTCTTCAGCTATTCTATGAATATTACTAGAATCAATAATGAAGGGAATTTTAATCAGATTTGGAAGTATCGGCCCTTATTTAGTGCATAGTCAATAGATATTCATAGTACAGAGTATTGAAGGAATACGTTGTTTTTTTGGTTTGTTTGGGTACAAAATTGTGATATTTTCCCTGTCGTGCATTAACTACGGAACTCGGTAATTACTACAGAAATTGTTAATTGACTATTTCATATTTTTCGTACTACACTTGCCAAACATGTTTCATTTAATTGGACCAAAAAACGATTTAATTACTGCTGCTTTTTCATTTTATTAATGTTTGTAAGTTCTAATAAAACATTCAAATAAGTCTTTGAATTTATCATTTTTACAGTGTTCTGTATTATCTTTGCTTTGCGCGCCACCACTTTTCTTTGCACATGTGTTTTGACAGTGACAGTTGCAATAATCAACAGCTGACACCCCAAAAATGTCTTGTGGAAAACAAAAATAGTAGTAAATTTTTTGTTTTGTTTCTATCATAGATAATAGATTTATATATATAAATAGATAGCCGACTCTATTCTCCTCTCTGTTTTGCATTGTCACTAGCGCCACGAACGGCTTGGGCCAGCAAAAGGCGCGAAATTGGGAATTTTCAAATTATGTCTTGAATTTATTCAAATTTAAAAAATCATTTCATTTTAAAATTTATTTATTTAACACAAAGTTAAAATAAATTACATTTTTAAATACTTAAAATTAATTGGCCATAATGAAATTAGAATAAAATGGGCAAAATTATAAGTGTTTAAACTATAACAATATCTACATATCTTTTTTCTTAATCAGTACACGACTATTCATATAACTGGTCACTATTACCTCTGTATTCGAAGGAATTATATGGATTTTAACATGCCTTTTGTGGCTCTTGCATCCAGGTACACAGCACTTAACTTTTATGCTTTATGAAACTTAAAAAAACACGCAAAATAGAAACACAAATAGTGTATAACTAACAATTGAAAAAAATATGAAAGAATAATAATTTAGTGTATAAATGAACAAAAATTATCTTATTTGAGCTATAAAAAAATCACACTCAAAATTGACAATAAAATAAACGCAAAATTGACGCGCCTAAACATTTGAAAAACGCGTGCCAAGTGAAATTTCAACGCAACCGTAGATTACGACACTAGCGCTTACATTCAATAACGGCTTGGGCCAATACTACTTCATGAAACGGCCGTTTACTGAGAAGTCGACACACACTGGTTTCTATTTAATAAACATTTCAAAGGTAAATAAGACTGTACAGCAATTTTCCACCTAGTTCTATTGATTGTTAATTCAATTGTATCATACACATAGTTAAATATTTCAAATCGGTTTAATTAATTTAATGAATCTGTTGAATTACTTCCCAATTGATTGCAGATGAAAAATGATAAAATGATGCCCATAAAAGATAATCAGGATATAGCTTGCTTTTATGTTACAAAACATACAACATGGAAGGGAAAGTAAGTGACCACGTCAAATAAAATTGCAACTGCCTTTATTAAATCATGTCTCGTCTCTAGATACAAGAGGATCTTTTCTGTGGGATCCATGGGCATTACAACATACAGTCCCACCACTCTAGAAGTAACGAATCGTTGGCCTTACAACGATTTCATATCGGTCCAACCAATACGGAATACTGGCAATAACAACAACACCGAATTCCAAATCACCATGAAAAAAGATCGGAAAATTGATAAAATGACCTTCTCATCGGAATATAGGAATCAGCTAATGACCGAGGCGCTTAAGTTCAGAAACCACTTTTCCGAGAAATGCAAAGAAGTGCTGGTAATGCACACTTTTTATCTTGGATATTCAGCATTTTTTTATCATGAACGTATTGATTACATGGCCTCTTTTCCAGCGTTTCAACGCCTACAAACACCACTGGTCCGATGTACGATTGCCGATCATACTGGAAGTGACGCCTTACTCCTTAGACCAACTGGATCCAACCACTAGCACCGTCATGGCCAGTTACCATTTCAAAGATTTCGAGGGTATCTGCACAGTGTCCGATTATCCGGGCGGTTTTGTCATCGTATGCGGCGGTTTCGGTCGTCTGCATCTCTTCCAATCGGCCGAGTATGAAACGATCAAAATCAAAATACTCGAAAGTGCGACCGCCAATCTGGGCGTCAACATTAAAGTGTTAAGTACACCAATCACGTTGGAGGACTTTCAAATTGAACGTTTTGGCAAATATCGTACCGATGAATCGATCACGTCCGTTTCCGAGTTCGCCGTGTACAAAATACACAAAGCGCGACATTCGGAGCCAGTTCGACGGACACTGTGCCTAACCGAGACCTGTTTACTGGAACGTGATCCACAAACTTACAGTATTTGTACATTGCAACCGTTATGTGATATTTTTGCATTGGTCCGAGATAATGCCAATCCACAATTATTTTCTATAGAGTATATTAATGGACAGACGAGAACGTACACAGCCACCGATCGGGATTCCTTATTAGCGTCTCTATTGGACGGTGTTCGTGCCGCTGGTAATAAGGATGTGCACGTGATTATGACACCAACGCAGCGCGGTCTTCGCTTCGGTCCGTTGCATTTGCCCGTCGACGAAGAGGCGGAGAGTTTGCATTTGAAATTCCTGCAAAATCAACCGCCCGGTCACACTTTTGCCGAATGTGTGAAACGATTCAATGCGAATGTGCCGTACAGTGGACTGTTGTATAGTGTTACACAGGATGTTTGTATTACAAGCTTAATAATTTAATTCAAATTTAATCTGCGTGTTTTATGTAGGGGATTTTTTCGGAAAATAAGGAGAAACTCATTACTTCAGCGCTGCAGGCGCTTGTACATAAAGAGGGTGATCAGAAAACGATCACATCTGTTGAATTAGAGTCGCAATTTCAGGCGCTACGAAGACTGGTGGCTAGTAAAGTCGGTTATGCGGCGTTCACCAAACTTCCCGGGTAAAATCGTTGATTCACATTGTGATTTTCGTTATAATATTGCATGGTTTTTGTAGTTTCCGGGAAGCAATTGGACTGAAAGTTGTTACAGCACTGAAACGAAACGATTTCGGTGTGACACATGCGGCGATTGACATGATATGTGCGTTGATGCATCCAATGCATGACGATTACGATTTGAGGCAGGAACAATTGAACAAATCGTCCTTGTTGCAAACCAAACCGTTTTTAGAGAGTTTGTTGAACATGTGGACGACCAATATTGTAATAAATCCGATTTTCGTTGTTTTAATTTATTTTATTGTGGTTTTTTTCCATTAGATGCAAGGTACAGGCGCGTTAGTGGTGTCGGCAATGCTCGATTTCCTTACGTTTTCGTTATGTGTGCCGTACTGTGAGACAACTGATGGCAAACACTTTGATATTTTATTGGAAATGGTTTCGGATCGGGGTCGAATGCTTTTCAGACTGTTTCAGCACCCGTCGATGGCGATAGTGAAAGGAGCCGGTTTGATAATGCGGGCGTTAATCGAGGAAGGGGAGGCCGAAGTGGCGGCCAAAATGCAGAATTTGGCTCTAAGCGAGGGCGCTTTGCCTCGACATTTACTCGCTGCCTTTTACACCCGCGGCTCGGACGGACATCTATTAACTTTAAGGCAATTGTCGAGACATTTAATCGGTTTATGGGTTACCGGAAATCCAATTGCGATGGGTCTCCTCAAACGAATCATGGTTTGATGTTACAATCTCAAATAACGCATTCATTCATTTCGTATAATTGCAGCCAACGGGTTTAATCAGTTTCTTAGACTCCCAAGATAAGATACCGGAAGAAGCGATGGAGCAAGAATTGCTGAATTATCGAGACAATTTAAAAATGGCCCAAGATCATGCGAACAAAGGCCGAAAGAATCCCAATTGGGTGGCAGTCGAACGACATTTTAAAAATATGGAAAAACGTGTAGAACATTACACGAATTTAGCATTACAGCATTGGGGTGCACGGGTCGGTATTGCGATTGAACGCAAAGAGAAAATCAAAGAGAGGCCCATAGTTTTGCGTAGGAGAAGAGAACGTGTCAAGGCTGAAGCGAATTGGTCGCTATTTTATTGGGAATTTAGTCAAGATCACGCCTTACCGAATCTAATATGGAATCATAAGGTGATTTACGTTTGATTTTAAACATATTTTGAATTTTTCCCGTTTTAGACTAGAGAGGAATTACGCAGTGCCTTAGAAAGTGAAGTGAGAAATTTTACATCCGATCGTGAATTGGCCGGATCCGCATTAGTTGCATGGAATCACCAAGAATTCGAGTTACATTATCAATGTCTGGCCGATGAAGTGAAAATTGGCGACTATTATTTACGTTTGCTGCTTGAAATGGATGATCACAATGATGATTCACCAATACGGAGATCGTAAGCATAAATCAAACCGAAAAATCAATAACTAAATCATCGTTTTTTGCAGTTACGAATTTTTCAATGATTTATATCACCGATTCCTGTTAACAAATAAAACTGAAATGAAATGTATGTGTCTTCAAGCAATGTCTATCGTATATGGAAGATATTTTGAGGATATTGGACCGTTTAGTGATACAAAATATATCGTAGGCATGCTGGAAAGAGTAAAAAACAGTCAATTAATAATAAATGAACATGCATTATGTAAAAATGTTGCAGTGTTTAGATAAGATGGAGAGAGATCGCTTAATAATGTTTATCTACAAATTAATTCATCATCACCGAAACGTTCGTGATATCCTAGATATGGGCGGTATTAAAATAATGGTCGATTTGATGACCCTTGCCCATTTGCACACGTCCCGAGCTGTGATTCCAACGCAGACGAATGTCATTGAAGCCGGACCAAATATGCAAATCGTGCAAGAGAAAGAATGGTATTATAATACGGAGAAGAATGAACGACAAGGTCCGGTCAGTTTTCAAGAGATCAAAGATTTGTACAATGGTAATGTAATCAATCATAAAACGCGATGTTGGGCAATGGGTTTGGATGGTTGGCGGGCATTAACGCAATTGCCACAATTGAAATGGTGTTTAATGTCGCGCGGACAGCCAGTATTGAATGAAAGTGAATTAGCCACATATATTTTGAATATTTTAATAAGAATGTGCGAATATTTTCCCAGTCGTGACACAGACGACGCAATCATACGTCCATTGCCAAAAGTGAAACGATTATTGTCCGAACAGAACGCTTTATCACACATTGTCCAATTGTTGTTGACATTTGATCCGATCCTTGTGGAGAAAGTGGCCACATTGCTGTGTGAAGTGATGCGCGACAATCCGGAAATATCCAAACTCTATTTAACCGGTGTATTTTATTTTATTTTAATGTATACGGGCAGCAATGTGTTGCCGATTGCGCGATTCTTGCAATTAACACACATGAAACAGGCCTTCAAATCGGACGAGGTAAACAGAGAAAAGTACAGGTTCCTGTAACAGCTTAAGGGTGAAATTGTTTTGTTTCTAAGGTTACTACGTCCACAATTATGCAAAAGAGTATTTTGGGTCGTTTGTTACCGGAAGCGATGGTAAATTACTTGGAAAATCATGGGGCGGAAAAGTTTGCGCAAATATTTTTAGGTGAATTTGATACGCCCGAAGCGATTTGGAGTTCAGAAATGAGGTACAAATACAATAAATTCGAAAAGAAAAAATGGGAAATGTAAAATGCGATTTATTGTAGACGAATGCTGATTGAGAAAATTGCTGCACATATAGCGGACTTTACACCACGTCTTCGAAGTCATACAATGGCTCGGTATCACTATATTGCAATACCAGCGATTCGTTATCCACAGTTGGAGCACGAATTGTTTTGTAATATATTTTATTTAAGGCATTTATGTGATACGAGCAAGTTTCCCGATTGGCCCATACCGGATCCAGTAAGACATTGTTTACATTGTAAAATGTATTTTCATTTGATCTCGTTCTATCTTCGAACAGATACAGTTACTCAAAGATGTATTGGACGCGTGGAGGTCCGAAGTTGAGAAGAAACCCCCATTAATGACGGTGGAAGAGGCGTACAAGAATTTAGGTTTAAGTGGAACGCATCACGAAGAAGCGACTATCCGAAAAGCGTATTATAAATTGGCACAGCAATACCATCCAGATAAGAATCCCGATGGACGGGAGGTGTTTGAGCGAGTGAATCAAGCTTATGAGTTCCTATGTAGTCGCAGTAGTTGGACAACTGACGGTCCAAATCCCCATAACATTGTTCTTGTTTTACAAACGCAAAGTATCCTTTTCCATCGATACGCGGATGGTAATAGAAAACATTGTGTGTTGGTAATTTTTTTTTATTGGATTTTGAATTGCAGTACTTCAACCGTACAAATACGCCGGTTATCCACAATTAATAAAAACAATCAAAATTGAAACTGCCGATGAACAATTGTTTTCGAAAAGTGTACCGCTGTTGTCGGCGGCCAGTGAACTGGCTTATCATACGGTGCATTGTTCAGCGTTGAATGCTGAAGAATTGCGAAGAGAGAACGGGTTGGAAGTGATTTTGGAAGCGTACACAAGATGTGTGAACATATTAAACAATTCGTCGAAACCGAATGAGACGGCTGTTCAAGTGTGTATGCATATAACGCGCTGTTTTAGTGTGGCAGCACAATTTCCAGGTTGTAGAGAACGTATGGTGGATTTGAAACAGTTGGTTAAAGATTTATGTCGAATTCTGTACTTTAAGGTAAGTGAAAAGGTGATTGTCTGTTTTTCAGTTTGACCATGTGGATTTTCTTGTAGCATTTAACGAAATTATGTTCGGTGGCAACTGAATGTGTGAGTGCAATATCAATCGATTCAATATTACAGTTGGAACTATTAAAATCAGGGGCTTTATGGCATCTATTACTTTTTATGTTCAATTACGATTTTACATTAGATGAGGGCGGTGTAGAGAGAAGTGAAGATGCAAACCAACAAGAAATTAGTAATAGATTAGCAAAAGAGGCTGTTAGAGCGTGTGC
Organism: Silvanus unidentatus; assembly: GCA_963930825.1. Lineage (NCBI taxonomy): Eukaryota > Metazoa > Arthropoda > Insecta > Coleoptera > Silvanidae > Silvanus > Silvanus unidentatus. The sequence goes on along the minus strand of OZ005759.1, from coordinate 442,094 downwards.
CAGTTTGGGTGGTTATTTAAATGGTGAAAATACACCACCGGTTAATAATTTAACACGAACCATTTTAAATGCTTTATTAACACCATTCTTAGCCGACCAATTGGGAACTGATAAACCGGAAGAAGTGCTGAAAATCTTAAACAGTAATAGTGAAACACCGTATTTAGTGTGGGATAATGGTACTAGAGCGGAGCTAATGGATTTTCTTGAAACGCAACGCGGTGGGCGTGATGAAGTCGATCCAACAATTGGTACAAGTTTTACGTTCTCCTCGCATTCTGGTGAACTGAAGATTGGTGGTATTTTTATTAGAATTTATAATCAACAGCCAACGTATCCCATTAATGTAAGTACATGTAATCTATTAGAGCAAAAAGGGAGATTAAATTGTTGTCAAATTTGTTTTTCTGATGAATTATTTGATGTAGTTAATGGATTTTGGATAGATTCATTGACAACAGTTGAATTGACCATTTTCATTTGTAAAATATAAATGAATGTATATGAAAAACAGAAACTTGCATGGAATTTTATGAATCATTTCAGAATGCAAAAAGTTTCACAATAGATTTGATCAATTTCCTTGGCGAGAATGCAAATCAACTAGTAAATCTTGTCAATATAGCGTACTCTGTAACAATAGAAGACACTTTGAAAAATGCTGTGATGGCCTTAGAAGCCCTAACAAATGTGATACGAAATAATGCTGGTGTAGAGATGCAATGCATTGGCCATTTTCGTTTATTATTCACTTTACTAAATGTACAACACATTCCTATACAAAAGGGTGCTTTAAATGTAATCTCGGTGGTAACAAGAAACAATGAATGCATTAATGATATTGCCGCCAGCGACGTATTAAGTCACCTCTTATTAGTTATTTACACATTACAAGATTCACAACCGCAAATCCTCGACGCATTATACGCCTTAATGACTACTACGAAGATTGTTAAGGAGGCACTTAGCAAGGGTGCCGTTATCTATTTACTGGATTTGTTCTGTAATTCAACAAATACACAAATACGACAAACGTCTGCCGAATTATTGGCTCGCATGAGTTTGGATAAATTGGTCGGTCCGAAGGTGCGTTTGTCGCTCGGTGCATTCTTGCCGCCGATATTTGCGGATGCGATGCGAGACAGTCCCGAAACGGCTGTTACAATGTTCGAAACGGCACACGAACATCCCGAATTGATTTGGGATCAAGAGGCAAAAGATCGTGTGTGTGCAGTGGTGGCCCGACTAAGACGCGAGTAATTGAACAAATATTTCTATTTGGTTTTCTTAATATCTATCGATCGATTTTAGACATCAAGCATTGCAAAGCTCCAATCCATCAGCTTTATGGAAAATGCCAGACACAAATGGACTGACAAATATTGCTAATCCAAATGAACTGGTCGTTGGTGGTGTGTATTTGCGCATATTTATAGCGAATCCGGCATGGACGTTACGTAAACCGAAAGAATTCTTATCCGAATTGATGGAAACTTGCCTTACACTAATGTCCAAAGATAAGAATAATGTAAAGTCGTTAAAATTGTATTATGTTGCAGTGTGTGTTGTATGTTCGTTTTGTTTCTAGGTGGAATTGTTGGAAATGGGTACGACTGCATTGTGTTCATTATTGCAAGCACAGCCGGCCCTTTTAGATTTAATACCGTCAATGGGTCATATACCGCGTCTGTGTCGCCAAATGGGGTCCAATGTTAGACAAATTGCAGTTCCTAAGTCGGCTATATTGATTTTAAATTCGTTGTCGTTGAGTAGTGTAAGTTGGTTGATGGCCGTATTATTTTTGTATGTTGATGTGGTGAATTGGTGTTTAGGTGTGTGTGGCGGCGATAGCGCAAACGGACTGCATGCATCCATTAAAACAGGCAATGCAAGTGCGGAAGGATATGGTGGCTGTCGCTTGTGAGGCCTTAAATAGACTATTTTCAAATAATCAAGATCAATTAGTGAAACAAGCACTTGATGTGGACTTTGTCAATTTCCTTTTAACGTTATTAGAAGCCCGTTTAGAACTTATTGATAATCCGGCAATGACGAAGGCACAGATTGTGAAGGCATTAAAGTCGATGGGCAGAAGTTTGATGTATGGTGATCGGGTCAATGCGATTTTGGAGAAGAGTAATATTTGGTCCGAGTATAAAGACCAGAAACACGATTTATTTATTTCGAGTACGCCAGTTGCTGGATATTTAACAGGTAAGTGTGTTTAATTCTGTAGTGATGTGTGAATGTAGGGTGATTTTTTTGTTAGCTGGAACACCAACGGCTGCTGGTTATTTAACGCAAGGTCCCAGTGCAAAAGTGTCAACTGCTCCACCGCCCGTCGATAAAGAAGATCCAACTATTCGGTCGGATGGGCTTTAATTCTTTTTTTTTCAAATTAGCTCGTTAAATAATTGATGTGTGATAATCGAGATAAATTTAAATATATAAATGTGCACTTTTTTACAAAATCAGGTTCTAGCAAGTGAGTGAACACATTCCTATACCGGTGAATTTTGTACAGGACGAAATTTTCTAATATGTTTTTTTTCTTTCTGTGTAAAAAACTTGTAATACTTCTTTTTTAAACATGTTTTTTTTAAATCAATATGTTAATATTGCTTTAGTAGTGATAATAAAATTCTATATTTTCTATTATTGTATACATGATTTCTTGAGATTTTGTTTTGGCAATGTTTCGCAATACTGTACTAAATAGAATTTATAAATAAAATAATGTTTTCTAATTACAAGTGTTTTTATTGAATGGGTAAATAAAATACACAGGAGAACATTTAATATTTTATTTATACAAAAAGTCGAGTTTACTATAAATAATATCTACATGATTTTTTAACAAAATTAAATAATCCAATATAGGAAAATCTTTTCAATATATTCATATATATTTTTGATATAGAAAATGAACAATAAGGAAAATAAGGATACATTATTTATAAGGAAATGGGAGTATGTGTACATAAATCTGTGTAGTGTGTACAAGTGTTGTGATCCAAATATTCTCTTTAAATTTTTTTATTACAATTTAACGTAAAGATATGTTTTTATACACAGTTAAAGGTAAATTATGGGAAATGGAGAGTTTTTTCTGGTATAGGTACACAGTTATGTTGACAGCTTTTGTATTCATTTCTTTTTGTGTTACATTAACGTATAGAGGTTGTTTTTTAAATATGTTATAAGTTTTTCTTGAATCATCGATTCGTGAAAAGGGAAATTGGGGAAGAGAGAAGAAAAATGAAAATGTATTTACAAAAGGTTTCATCTGAAGTATTTCAGCAGAAGAACAGAAATATATACAAGAGCGCAGTGAAATGAGAGGGAGAGCGGCGACGTGTTCTTATTTCCATGTTGCATTGCCGCTGGGTGCTCTCCTGTAACATCAAAAGAATAAGAAATTTGTTATATTGCAGCAGTATCGTGATTTTTGGATTCTCATGTATATGGGGCGCTTAATATGTTGTTATTAGGAAATAAATTTGTTATGCCACATTGTGTTTCCTTTTTTTTGCATTAATAGAGGAGAAAATATTCGCCGCAGCGCATTTTCTTTAAAACTTAATTACGAAATTTATAAAACTTATAATCAAGTTATTTTTGTTTTTCGTCAGTTTTCAAATTTAATATTAATAATCCAATAAGGACGTCCTGAAAACACTTGTTTTAATGTTTCAATCCCAAAAACTGCAAATCTAAATTAAATATTTATGTACCGATACAACGTTGCATATTTGTAAATAAATCGAATATTTCAACACACTAATAAATGAAATAATAATAATGAGCGAACATTTATAAAATGAATTAGCACAGAGAGAGGCTCATAGAATTCGTGGTGCATTTGCGGTCATTTGTTTGCCCATGTGTAAACTTAATTATTGGCGATATCATTATCAAGCAAACAATTGTGCGGACATGTCGATTTCAGTTAGCTTGTGGAAATTGGAATTATTTTCATTTAAACAATTTTGGTGTGAATTGTGGCCACAAGTACATAACCGTTTGGTATGATATGATTGGCACCCTTATTTACTCACCATTAATTACATGTACATTAACAGTTGTTGGCTCAGCAATTGTGGGAACACAAGAGTAATTCCCTGAATCCGATAGATGTACACTTGTTATGTGCAACCGTGATGTTAGACCTTCGGTCCATTGGTTCTGTAACAGATGTGGGGATGGGTGTTTCAGACAATATTGAATTTACGTGATTCGAATGCTGTTCAAGGGATTAACTAAATACAAATCAATCTAATATTCGACTTAATACTAAATCATTTTTTGCAAGTGGAAAAATTGTATGGCTTACCTGTATTGTAATTCTAGGCGCACTTTCAGCATCGTTCACATGGCTCTGTGTTTGCTGTATTATGTCAGTGCCTTTATACCAGAACACTGTCCCCAGATCGTGGGGTCCCTGTTTAATGATGCAGGTCAGTGTTACAGAACTTCCAGCTTTTACGTGAAGGTCACTTGGACCCGGGATTCGAGCTTTTGCCTCTGGAAAAGTGAACCAAATATAGCAAATTGAAGAGTTTGTTTATTATAAAACAGTCTCGCAAATAGTAATTGTTAATGCAGTTTAAGCCAATTTCCATTGCGAATGAGCAAATGTTTTATTGAACAATACAATTTATAATGGATGTTTATTTTTCGGATAATGCTCCTGTATATGAATTTGAATTCTTTATTTGCCGTTTAGTTAATTTTTCTGATATAAACTTAAATAGAATGTCATCCTTATTTGCAGAAAAGAAATTTTGTAAATTAAAAGTTTTCCCACTGAAAATACCGAAATACAAACAACACCATTTAACTTTGGAGAAAAATCCATTAAACTCTTGATAGCTTGAAAAAAGCCCCGGATTAACGCTGTCTTCTATTCAAGCATCATCAATCAAAAAAATAAATCACAAGAACAAAAAACGAATTAAAAAAAGTTAATACATAATTCTAGGAAAAAAGTTGATGCTTGTGTTGTTCATTTTTCTTAAGATTTCCACTCTCTCCAGCAAATCGAGTCATTATGAAGGCACTTTTGATACAAATATGTATTTTATTAACCACGTGCAAGTATGAAGGCGGTTTACTTCGTCCGTTGTTTATTTCTAGAGGTAAATGTCTTATAATTTAGGAAAGCATTTTAGGGTTGAACAAAACAAGCTATAAAAGAAAAAACCGTGGGGGAAATTTGGAAATGGGGAAACAGAGAACATCAGAGAGTGGAGTTTAGTTGAATCTGTAAAAGGTTCCCGGCGGCCAGACGAAGACGAATGACTATTGTTTCAGTGAAACCACATAGGTGAAAGGGACTTTGTCTGGATGCGTAGCATAGGCACACAATGGAAGATTGAAACCCGACATGTTTAGCTGAGCTGGATCAAGTATAAATCTAAGGTGGGAAATATCATGTGCGGATTTGTTCAGAATCCACATTCGGGACATTTCTCATTCTGTTCCGATAGCTTGTAATTTACGATCGGACCCTGGCACATTGGCGCTTCCCCCAGAGACAAGAGTTTACTTCTGAAGACTTTTGGTTTCAAGCCAATTTTACAATATATCCGGGATTATAAAGAGATTTCCATTTTATTTATGCCCACGTAACCACACTTGCCATTTATTTGCATTCACAGGCACGTTAATTATTCAACGAGACGCTCCTCTCAACAATAAATTTATAAACATAGTGAAAAAATTGTCTAATAAATTTTAATGCAAGTATCGTGTGTGTTTGAGTCAATTTTTTCAATTTCAGCTAACGTTAAATTCCAGTAAATTAAATTTAATGCTCCCCATTGTACATATACAAATTATTTTATATAGAAAAAATTCTCTGATGTTTGAATGTTTAATTTGAATTTATTAGTAGGGAAAAATTAATGCCCGTTTCTCTCCTATAATTTACCAATTCGTGCCCTCATCGCAATCTGATACAAAAAACGAGTTCACAATTCAGATACAAATAATTCCTTTTGATAGCGAATTACAAAGGACAACTTATAAAAATTCCCTTATGAATGCCCATTTGTGAAACTTTTTTCTTTTTGTGAAAACGTGCTCTAGTATTGAACTCGAATAAGTTCCAACTTGTAGCTACCGCCGTATTTATTTTCATTACAATATAATGCGACTTTTATTCCAATGGGGGTGTTTTTCTTTTGTATGTTTTTTCTTACATTGAGAATGATTCAAAGTGGGTACTGATGTATGCATATGGACTTGGTGGAAGTTAACAGTGCGGAAATTTTGGTAATGCAGTTTTTTTAATTAACCCTAGCACTCGGCTGCAACATCCTTCTATGCATGGAGTACAGTAAAAGGGTAAAAAGAAGTAAAACGTGCCTTTAAACTCATTCCGTTATTTTTTGATAAAAAAAGTCGATGCGAGTTGACATATAGATATACTGATACATTTTTTTATTGAAACACAAAGAAAATAATACAATGGAAATGAAACCGAAAATAAATTAATATCCATCCATATATACGGAGAACCGAGTCACACAGAGAACATGACATCCTCTGAAAATGTATTCGTCCTTTCACGAAATGTATATGAAATACAAATAGTATTCTGCCAGTCAGCCAGAATGTCAGTGTTAGGCTGTAACTTTAGTCGGGGACCCTATGGGACTCAAAGTATTGCACTGGTCGACCATTATAGATTAAGATATTAGGCACTGAAGAATATGGATCGAGTGAACCGGTTGCTGTAATAGCCAGGAAAAGACTTGGCAAAGAAAAGAGGATAAATGAGAGGAAAAGAAAAGGGAGAGAGGCGACTGATATCGCATACCAATATAAAATTAATGTCGAGAATAGTTTTTTTTTCTAATATAACATGCACATATATTGGATTTATATTTCCGTTTGACACAAATGTTCATTAATTGCCTGGATGATTGACGATGACCGGCTTCCTGGCATACCTTAACTTTCATTAGAAAATTCAACTTTTTGCCAAAGTAAACAAAGCGGAAAAAACAGACTGTATTCAAACAACAGACACAAGAAGACAAAATGTTCAATTTAACTTTCAGTTCCACTAAGCTGATATACCTAATGATACTTTGTGTGAGGGTTTTTGATTAAACTTTTAAAATAAACCCAATAACTTATAAAACGATTCCTCTTATCATCAGGAAATTTATTAAATCTAATATTTGGTTTATTTAAAATGGAAATTTATTGGAGGAAATTTTCCAACTTCCTCATCCACTCTGGCTTTCTTTTCGTTCTTTTTGCCGAGATTGTTTTATAACTTTCTTTGCATAACGAATGTATATTTGTGGTTTTTTCTCTCTCTCCGTATATCGAAATAATATAAAATAATAAATGCGGAGCAGTTTTCGCTTTCAGTGTGATGAGGAAGAAAAAATGCACTCACCAATGACATTCAATTTGAACGGCAACGACATTTTCGGCTCCGTATTAACTTGACATTCGTAAACACCAGAATCGCGTTTTTGTGGAAACTTAATCTGCAATGTCCAATTTGCTGATTTATCTGGTCGAATCACCTGGAACCGTTGGTCAGATGTGTATGTTAGAATTCCTGCTGTCAATATGTGTAAATCCCTTTTCCGTATCCACGAGACCTGGAACAAATGTGAACAATAATAGCATCTGCTAGATAGTCAGTTCGGACAACCCAATATTTGTTTGCTATATGAAAAGTTTCAGTCCTTTTATTATCAGCTCCACAGCACAGACACTTGATTAAAGTTTTTAAATATTACTTTGACATTTTTTATAATGGAATTAAAATGAGATGTAGCTCTTAAAAGGTTTCAGGCTGTTTCTGAAATGACGGAAATTACAACGACACACAGATATATACAAACATACAGAAACTTATGTAATAGTACAAACCCCTGTCTTACATAAAATTATAAAACAGAAGAATGCACGACCCGGTTCTGAGTGAAGAAGACCATAATCTGCAAATAAATATTAAAAAGAGTACGTTAGTTTATATTGACCAACGCACTTAACATTGACAATAACAATTACATTGAAATTGCACAAGTTGCATATTTTATGCTGAACAAAACATTTAATTATAGATTATATATGGACATATCCTTTTGGGCTTTTGCGCTTTTGCATTTATATTTATTAAATTTATTTAAGTCCATAAAATCTATTAAATAACAAAATTTGGAAAGCGCTGACTAAGATTCATAAACATTAACGAAAGAACCTCGCCAAGTTTCCCTTATGGCTTAATGAGGAACTCTCTTTCTGGACGCACTAACGTCTTAATGCGTCTTGTTGGCGTCCCAACGGTGCACAGGCTGTCCCGTAGGATGCACGGGCATTTTGACTAGTAGTTCTTTCTGCGAATCTACCAAGTCGACACAATGCTTATAAAATCCAGCCACACTATAACTAGAAACCTATAGGCCATTATCCAGTTATAGGGCTCAAATTGTCATTAACATTGACATTATTTAATAAATTAGAAATTAAATCTTGTTCAATTTCAATGTTTAATAAAATATTAAAAAGAATATTCTTTTATCAAATTATAAATGTGAATCTTTAAAATAATCAATATAAACTATGTGAGAATATCGTACTCACCAATTATTTCTTATTATTCAATTCACAAAATAACCATTCATATTGCTCGACAAACAAAATAGGAACTGAATGTCCCAAACTAGCAAAAATACGAAATGCACTTTTATGTGTCTATGCGCACGTCGAACTTCAACACTTCTTTAACATCAGCCCTTTTGCTTTACCCAAATCATGAACACAGGACCGGGCTGTGTATCTTTACATTCTCCCCGCAGATTTTCATTGCAAAAACCACAAAGATCTATTTTGCAAGGAGAATCTTCAACACTTTGAAACGATTTTACTGAAATGTAGGTAATCAAAAGAAAAGATCATCAAGTATAGAACAAAATATAAAAGAAATATATTTATGAGAAAAACACAAGAATTCAGTATATGAATAAGCTAGAACTAAATAAACTATTTAAGAATTTTATATTAAGTGATTAACAAAGGAACACAAGATTTAAGAACTAATTCTATTTAAAAGAAACTATTAGAATGAAAGAACAACACAAAAAAAATATATATGTTAAACAACATAATAAAACAAAAAAAATATATATATTTATACATATATAAAAAAAAAACATATAAAAGAACTATGCTTCAGCCTTATAATAAAATTTTAGATTATTAACGTTATAGTTTCCCTTAATAAGGCCAGTGGAAATATCACTTAAGGTGTATACATTGGGGTAAGGTTCATCTACGATTTTATATGGACCATCATATAAAAATTGAAACTTCGCGTAAATCTTTTTAGATGCATCTGATATCGAAGGTACCCTCAACAACACCCAATCACCTTTATACAAAAGAATAGGTTTTTTAGGACTCTTTTTACGAATTTGAGCACTCTTTTCCAAATTTTTATAAACGATGGCATGTAAATCCTCTATTGAACGAGTAGAAACAGTAGGAGGTGGAAAATATTTATAAAGCAAATGATCTAACGGAAATGAAGGTTTAGTATTAAAAAGGATCTCATGAGGAGAAAACCCAGTACTGACATGTGGTATAGAATTAAAAAGAGTTTCTATATTTGATAAGTGATGTGCCCAACTACTGTTCTTTTCAGAACAATATGCACGAAAAATACGCCCTAGCTCTTTCATTACACGTTCCGATGGATTAGACGCTGGGTGACGTATAGAGGAATAAGTATACCTAATACCAGCTTCAGTTAACGTTTTAGCCCAAACGGCTGACGTAAACTGGCTGCCATGGTCACTTAATATAGTTTGAATTGGAATTATTTTATGATAATTGTCAACAATTCGAAGAGCTGCAGCCTTTCCAGTTGCTTTTCTAAGTGCATATAACTTCACATATTTAGAAAAACTATCTATAACCACAAAAATATATGCAGCAGCAGCTCGGCCTGCTGGAAGTGGTCCATAAAAATCAACCAAAACTAGCTCTCCCGGGTGTTTTTGTAAAATAGGGTACGAATATCCTTCAAGAGTTCGATTACTAAATTTAGTTTTTTGACATAAATCACAGGTCTTCAGAATATCCTTAAGAGATCTAAACATATTTCCCCAGTAAAGAAAGAATTTAATCGTTGCTAAAACTTTACTAGCCCCAAAATGACCTAAGGATTGGTGATAAAATCAACAAAAATCTGGTATTAACTCTTGTGGCACTACTAGTCTTGGGTTCATTGCATCTAAACCATCCATATATAAAAGAACATTGTTAACAATTTTATAACGATTTAAAGTACGCTTTAAAAATGGTGGAACATCGGTAACAGATTCTTTGTTCTGAAGAGAATTGAAGATTTGTAATAATTTGGGATCTCGCCTTTGTTCTACTTCAAAATGTTGTAATGCCTCTTTTAATCTATTGGAAATTTCATCTTGAGTTTTAAAAGTAACGAGTTGTTTAATGACATGTATAGTAAAGTATGCAACTAGAGGTGTCGCTTGGTCTGGTATTGTTGACATATCCGAAGGATAACGGGAAAGAGTGTCAGCGACGACATTAGTACGTCCACTAATATGCTCTATGGCAAAATTAAAGGTGTTTAAAAATAAAATCCAACGAGTCATTCTTTCATTGTGGAATTTACATTTTTGTAGAAACTCTAATGCCTTATGATCTGTGCGTATTATTACTTTATTTCCAAAAATTATTGTACGAAACTTTGTAAGTGCATAAACAATAGCCAACAACTCCTTCTCGGTAACCGTGTAATTATATTCAGCACCATGAAGAGAGCGACTTACAAACGCTATAGGACTATGTTCATGATGCTCATCTTCTTGGTATAACTCTGCTCCTAGAGCATAACCAGAGCTATCAGTCTGTACATAAAAAGGTTTAGTAAAATTTGGATAATTTAAAATTACGGTTGATAAAAAGAGATCTTTAGTTGAATTAAAAGCATCCTCTTCTACTTTACCCCATCTCCATTTTACAGTTTTCTTAAGAAGCTCATTTAAAGGTAATATTACTTGACTATAAGACTTGCTAAATTTTCTATAATAGTTACACAGGCCTAAAAACGCACGAAGATGTCTAATATTTTGTGGCACAGGAAACTTTCTTATTGCCTCAATTTTTTCGGGGTCAGGCTGAATACCTTTATTCGACAAAAGATGCCCTAAAAATTTGACCTCAGATTTACAAAATTCAGTTTTAATTAAATTGACGGTAATCGAAGCTTGACTTAATTTTGATAAAACAATATCAATGTGAGAAAAATGTTCTTCCAAAGTACAAGACGCAATAAGCAAATCATCCACATAATTTACAGTGTATTCCCTAACTTCATTTCCAAGAATTATATCCATAGCACGGCTAAAACCTGCTGTGCCCGTTTTTATACCAAAGGGAATAACTTTAAATGCATAAGATTTGCCATTATATAAGAATGCAGTGTACTTTTTACTATCCTCAGTCAAGGGAATTTGCCAAAAAGACATTCTTAAATCAATTAATGTAAAATATCGACAATTATGAAATTTTTGAAGTAAGTCATTAACCTGTGGCGGAGCTTCTGCATCAGCTATCATTATTTGGTTAAGAGCTCGAGCGTCTAAACATAATCTAATACTACCGTCTTTTTTTTTCGCAACTGTAAGTGGACTAGCATAAGGAGACGGCAATCTTTCAATTATTCCATTATTTTCCATTTCTAATAATGTTTTTTCAACTGCTGATCTAAGAGCAATGGGAACTGGATATTGTCTATGTAAAAATGGTTTTTCAGTAGTTACTTCAATTTTATGATAATACTTGTCAGTAAGTCCTGGTTTTAATTTAAATACATCATGGTGCTTTTTAAGAATGGTTAATAATTTATTTTGTTCTGTAGTGGGTATGGAAACATTTTTAACAACAGTTTGTAAGTTTTCTAACGACTCTACAGGATTATCAGAAGACAATTCTAAACAAAGTGTATCTGACTCTGGTTCTATTTCGGAATTATCAGAATAAATTAATCTCGATGTAAACGGAATTGTTATTGGATTAGATTCTGTTGTGATTGTAATTAAATTGTCTTTATATGAAAGTACTACTTTGTTTTCTAGCAACCAATCAGAACCCAATATTAATTGTTTCGCTAAATTTTTAATTATCAAGACTGTGGCACTGTAACTATTATCTAATATGTGGAAAAGTAATTGAGTTTGTAAAAGTACTCTTGGCGATTTCGGACCAAATGCACCTCTAAGTTGTAATCCAGGAACCGGCAATGTTAATAATTCATGTGACTTATTTTTTTAGCAATACATAAAGCTCTTCACTCATGCAACTAACCTCACTACCTGAATCCAAAAGAGCATTTACATTGATTTTATAAATTTGCACTTGAATTTCTGGTGAAACCCTCTTAGTAGTATTTTCCTCGACTTTATTAAATTTTGAAATAGTTAAAACGTGAATTAAATATGGTGAAGGTAAATGTATACAAAATAAAGTTAAAGCTGTTGGCATTTTACGTATTGGCAATAATGGAGTTTTAATACCTTGTTGCATTTTCCCTAAACCCTGACCAGGTAACCAGCCTAAATGACGCAACATGGAAAATCCTATATTATTATTTAAAGATAATTTTTCAGTATTTAAAAACGGAGCAGGTTGTATTGAATAAATTGCTGGGCCATTAAGAAGGTCAGGACGAATTAGACCCTCGGATTCGCCTGTTTTTAGTTTCCCTGTTTATTACCACGATCTTTGGTACCTGCAATATTTTTAGATTTTGTAAATGTAGAAGAAGGTAATTGTCTTGGTTTTCGAGGTTGTTGCGCACTAGGAACTGGTCGCGGATTTTGAAATTGACGATAAGGTTGATTATTACGTACTGGGGAGCGAAACTCTTTAGAAGGAAATTTAGTTATACGATTATTTATATTTGAAGGAGGAATTGGTTTTGTTTCGTATACCTTCGGAATACCAGTATTTTGCATAACCGATTCATGTTTTGTTAAAAAAAATGCAAAATCTTTAATTGTAGATTGTCCTCTAGAAAACCATTGATTTTGAATGTCTGTTGGAAAGTGTCTTATTAATTCATTTAACAAATCGATTTCTACATATTGAGGTTTCAAAAAACTGGCCAAATTTACATAATACGCAAAATGACTAAGCATAGTCCTACCTGTTATATTTTCATATTTATCATTGGAAATCTTATATCTAATTTCCCGCTGTTTATCCATTGTCCAGTATGTGGTTAAAAAATCTCTACGGAAGTCGGCATATATTTTCCATTCTCTTGCACATATGGTTATCCAAGTTTTTGCAGTTTTAGTGAGACAACTCGTAGCTAATTTTATCCAATCACTTTCGGGTACATAACATGCCTTCGCATAATCTTCTAGGTTATTCAGAAAAAGGACTGGATTTTCCTTTTTGTGGCCAGAAAACGTTGGTTTTTCTGGTGTTCCCGGTAGTGGATTTTTTATACTAAGTAGTAATCTGCGTAAATCTACATTATCCTCACGTTGTGACGTAGAAGGAACTGGCTCTGTTGAAGTTGTTGCTCTTTCTGGTGTTACCAGGTTTGTTGACTCATTTATTGTCGTTGGAGGTGGTGTTAATGGTACATTGTTTTGTGGTGGCACTTGTGGAGGCTCTCGTGAGATCTCTTGCATTACAGGAGCTTGATTTCCAACAGGATGTTGCGTCTGAGGAGGTTGAACTATCGTACGTACCCAATTTTCCATCATCTGCAGTCTATCATCTAAGGCTTTCGCAGCATTTTCCTTTTCTTTTTGTTGATTTTCAAGAAAAGTGGCAAACCAGACTGGCATATCTGAAGGAGCAGGTTCTGTTCCAGTACGTACTTGGGAAGAAGACGCTGCTGTTTCTTCTATAATTTGTTGCTCTTTCTTTGCCGATTGTTTTCTTTTTGCCGGAAGTGCTTTCGTCGACTTCGTTCTTTTTCGAGTACTTTTTCTAGGCACTTCAACTATTTCAGACGTGGATTGTTCCATATCCCCCGGTTGTCTTTCAGAATCTAGCTCGTTATTTGGATTATTATTCTCTACGACTTCATCCATGTTCAGAATTTTTTTTTATGGTCTTCGATTTACCAAATTTTTTCTTCGTTTTCTTTCAATGGGAACTACACGAATGTAAGAGAAAGAGAAGAAAAAAAAAAAAAAAAACTTATTAATTTCACTGATATTAAAAAAAAAATTGTCACTAAATATACTGTCAATTATACAAAACTGAATATAATTGAACTTCACAGACAACACTCAAACAAAATTGTGATTATTTAAAATTTGCAAATAAACACACTTATTTTTATATTGTCACAATGAACCAATCTCGGAATTATCATTTATATGTTTGAAACATTTTCACTAAATCAGCTTTTAAATTATATTCATTAAATTAGTGATTTTTTTTTTTTTTCGAAAGAACCTATAAATATACTCGTTTTCTTATTTTCTAGTATTAAAATTTTCTTTGGGAATTTCCTACGTTGTGTTTGTTCTACGTACCGGATTATGCACAGTGTGAAACAAATTTATCATCATAAAAGTGAACAAAATGTTTAGGGTACATTCCTAGAAATTAAGATTTAAAATTGGGCTTATCCATTTAAGTTGCCCTCCAGCAGGTATAGAATTTAAAGCAAAAACATGCTAGAGAAGTAATAAAGCAGTCATCGGGTCGACCCATTCAACTCTCACACTCTTATCATAAATGCAGAAAATATTTTAACTACAAGCAAATTACTTTATGGCAGGCAAACCGAAATGGACAGCTGTTATTTAATAACATTTAGAATACACACAGATGTAAAAAAAAAAAAAACTCTAGAATATTAAAATGAATTTAAAGAACTTTTTATTTATTTAAACAATAAATAACTTCTTCAAATAATAGTACTATGCAAAGTACAATTTATGAAAAGTTTATATGCTTATGCATATATACTAAATTCAATTCAACATTGAATATTTTCAATATCATAATTTTAAAATTAAGAAAATTGTACTATTATTTCCTGAAAAACTTGCTCACACCAAGCATATTATTCATAAAAAGAAATTAAAATTCGGAGACTATTATGACTTAAAACGTGCTCTTTATAGAAACAAATATCGATAACGCAAGATTTACTACGTCCGGAGTTAAGAGACAAACAATTTTATTTTAGTGTTCAAGTTCGACGTCGCAAATATGTAAAATTTGAAAAGTATTAAATTCAATTTGATTTTAAATTATTATTATTAACTTTAAAATGATTTTGAAATAAACAGAATTATGGTCTTTTTAGAAAATAACTTCACTCTTTGGGTCACGGCACACTGTAATAGTACAAACCCCTGTCTTACATAAAATTATAAAACAGAAGAATGCACGACCCGGTTCTGAGTGAAGAAGACCATAATCTGCAAATAAATATTAAAAAGAGTACGTTAGTTTATATTGACCAACGCACTTAACATTGACAATAACAATTACATTGAAATTGCACAAGTTGCATATTTTATGCTGAACAAAACATTTAATTATAGATTATATATGGACATATCCTTTTGGGCTTTTGCGCTTTTGCATTTATATTTATTAAATTTATTTAAGTCCATAAAATCTATTAAATAACAAAATTTGGAAAGCGCTGACTAAGATTCATAAACATTAACGAAAGAACCTCGCCAAGTTTCCCTTATGGCTTAATGAGGAACTCTCTTTCTGGACGCACTAACGTCTTAATGCGTCTTGTTGGCGTCCCAACGGTGCACAGGCTGTCCCGTAGGATGCACGGGCATTTTGACTAGTAGTTCTTTCTGCGAATCTACCAAGTCGACACAATGCTTATAAAATCCAGCCACACTATAACTAGAAACCTATAGGCCATTATCCAGTTATAGGGCTCAAATTGTCATTAACATTGACATTATTTAATAAATTAGAAATTAAATCTTGTTCAATTTCAATGTTTAATAAAATATTAAAAAGAATATTCTTTTATCAAATTATAAATGTGAATCTTTAAAATAATCAATATAAACTATGTGAGAATATCGTACTCACCAATTATTTCTTATTATTCAATTCACAAAATAACCATTCATATTGCTCGACAAACAAAATAGGAACTGAATGTCCCAAACTAGCAAAAATACGAAATGCACTTTTATGTGTCTATGCGCACGTCGAACTTCAACACTTCTTTAACATCAGCCCTTTTGCTTTACCCAAATCATGAACACAGGACCGGGCTGTGTATCTTTACACTTATTCAATTATCTCTATTTCAGAAAGAGTCTCACTATTTCCAAATAAAAAAAAAGCAAAATATAATTAATCCTCGTCAACTACTAAAGCCTTTTCTGTTAAATAATGGTCTAAGCTAAACGAACAACACATTAGGCTGTGCAGCAGCACACAAATGGAACCGAGTTTTATTAAAATGTCCACCACATTTCAGGGTGAAACACAAAAAAGTCGCCTCTGTTGTAAAGAAATTAAACGGAAATGGTAGGAAGATGTAAAGATGTCGTTTTTTACCATTTTTATTATAAGATGACAACAACGACATTCAAAAACTCAACGAAACTTTTCCTATATATTTTAAATGATTTCTAACAGCACTGGAACGAGTACAATGTGATAAATTTACGGTTGTTTGTTACATTTTGAGTTTGAGATGAGAAATTTATCGCAAGGTTATTTTTTCTGGTTGGAATCGTTTGATCTAAGTACTAAGGGTTGATATTAATTTAGTCTCAAACTTGGTCCGTTGCACTAATAGATCTTTCTAACATCAAGCGACATATTTCGAAAGTCAACCGATTTACTTTGATAGACTTGCAGAACATGAAACCATGATGGACAATCCTATAAAGTGTTAGACCGTCTCAGTACAAATTGAAAATATCAGTTTTCACTTGTACATCCAGCAACATTTTTTAATATCAAAACTATGATATCAATTTAAACTCTGTAGTTTTTTTGACATCACTTGAATTAGTTTCGGAATTTTCGATTAAAAAATAACTTTCATAAAGTTAAACTAAATTTATATACAACAGAACTAAATTTTCTTGACATTTTATATCAAGCAAGTTGCATTTTCCTATAAACATGTTAAATTAACGTTATATTGTACGCGGAGAATTTATTGAAGCTTCTATACAAGTTGTAGAATGTAAATTGCAAGAACCAGTTCCGACCCGAGTGCTGTAAACGATTTCATGAAGGGAAGGTATTAATTTATAAATCTAAACATTTCATGAATTAATAACGCTTGAAACATTCAACATGCAATTGTAGAAACCTAGTAATAAATTTGCTAGAACAATAGATGTGACATTATTAAAGCTGGTAATGTCATTGTCAAGTTGCAAAATGGAGATGAAAACGGCATTACTATCGTTACATTCACTGGACGGATGTTGGTTCCCTTTTCCTTGCTAGCATAGGTATATACAAACTGCAGCAAGTTTCATCCTTAGACAAATCTATTCCAAAACTATATGTTAAAGCTAGTCAATTCATGATGCATTAACATCATTATTATACATATTTGGTATAAATGGATTAGTTAATTTAGGCAAATAAGGAATTTTCTTGCAAAGACAGCCAACAAGTATTAGATGTGTAGCTAGAGAAACATTTATTTTATTACAGATGGAATGTTATTATGTTCAAAGGAATGTTTCATCATTATTAGACCTAAATTGGGTTTAATAACATCCAAAACTAGGTATGTATTAGTTATTACTATACAGAGAGCGTTTTTCCTACTTATTCATGCAATCTCAGGAATCCATTCTAACATTACAAATACATTTATGAGAACGCAGAAAATTCACAGTCTACTTATGGTTTTGTTAGATATATCTGGTGAAAAACTCGCCGGTACGAGAACGCGTATTCAACATTTCTCCTAAATGAAATATACATTCCATGTAAGGTAGATAAATGTAAAAAAAGGAAAATAAAAATCAGTTTTAGAACGCATAATAAAACTCATATCATATCTGCTCAGCCAATATTTGAATTATGTTGTATATGGTGTGGGGGGAACTATAAAAAACATAATTTAGAGAATAGTTGCAGCTATTACAAAACAAATTTATGTTCACACGACGGCACAGATACGTACATCGTTGTAGTAAAGTTCTTCTGCCATTTATTATACATAGACAGGATTATTGCAGACTACATTGTTTTGGTGGACTATTAAAGTGAAGTTGGGGGGTTAATATAGCATTGTTTAAAGCTTTGTTCTTGCTTGTAAAGTCCCATAGAATTTATGTAATATGTGTATTTTTTTCTACTGTTACAGGGGAACGCATATTAAATGGAACAATGAAAATGGCCGTATCTTGGATTAAGATTTTAATGGGCTGAGCACATCATTGCTCGCCACACAACCGTACAGATATATAGGTATGGTACCTCGAAACAATATAAAAATTTGTTTTATTTAAGAGAGTTATGAAATGAATTATGATAACTGTTTTATTGTGCGAAAAAAAGCTGTTCAAAAAACTCTTTTTATTTTATGTTAATTTGAATTTCATATATATGAATGTTGCTGTCTCTCTGTTGATTTCGAAACATTTATCGCAACTCATCCCGCCAATCATTGATTTGTGAGAGAAACTTTTAATATAATCAATCAAAGAAACTTTTTTATTCTTTCCACAAAAGAAGAAAAACATCTTCCCAATATATTTAATAAGGGACGATGAAGAGCTATAAAAATTTCAGATCTGCTCTGTCAGTCAATTAATTAAATTATCGATGTGAAATGATTAATTGCACGGATCGCTATGCAGTGATTGGAAATTCTCCATGATTCTCAAATAAAGTGCATCCCATTATATTCCAGTCGATTATTTATATTCATAGTAGTGATGTGCTCTAGTTTGTTCCTCGCTTACCAGCTGATCTCTCTGTGGTATTCGCAATCGGCACTCACGGGGGTGATTAACTAAGATTACTGCTAAGTTGATCGCATTGCTCCCACAACTGCTAAGCTGTCGTCTTCGGCACCAACATATAACCAGCCACCGGCACACAGCATAAACTAATGCAAAATGGAGACTTGACTGCTTGATTTAGGAATTTACCTAAATTGTATTGACGTTAATGTTCCCCTAATGAAGCTTTAAACATTTACTACCAACCGGCTCAAATAGGCTGCACTTTGCCAACAATTGATGCGAAAGTCATTTCCAATCGCCAGCTCGTTACGTGTTTAGCTTGTAGCCTCTAAACTACACCAAAACGATGTGTTGATCAATTTTCAAAGCGATTTTTTCGACTTGACCTGTAAACAGTCGCACTCTTGTCAACGTCACGAGCCAAACGAATTGTTTACTTTCTTGAGTGTCAGAGTTCTGATTTTATTTAAGCATCGAACAATAATATAAGGTACTATAGATATTTAGTATACCCTCTAGATTACAAGATCACCTTCGGGTAAGGTATCTGTTGCTATAAATAACCGAACTCAAGATTGTATAATAATTCATAGTGTGATGCCTGTGTAACGATATTGGACTTGAGGGCATCATTAAACAAACATCAATTTTAATATACATAATTCAACACCACAACTGTTACATTAATAACAGCGACTAATAACATGGTATTATAGAAATCATGTAATATCTGTTTTAGAGCATTTGTAATGGGGTTAGTGGAAGTGGTATGCATATGGCTCGAAATACCAATAGAGTCTTTATGCAAATTTTCATAATATGATTGCGGTTTAAGATAATGCAGCCAACAAAGAGGCAATAGGCGTCTATATGGGGATGAATTGTGGGGGATCACATTACACGATGATGGGTAAGATGACAAAATCGCGAAGGCAGAGCGTTTCTTTAGCTGGCACAACCGCATCAAAAAGCAATATATAAGAGATGCCTTTAAAACGTTTCGACATTAGTGGATGAGAGTTTTAGTGTGTGTGGGGGGCGTCATTATGCAATACACACACACATTGATATACGAGACGATATGTATAAGGAAATTCGGGAACAAAACGTTGGTTCCGGACCAAGAGGCAGCGACTGATTGCACAAAAATCAATCCGGAAAAAATTTCCTTTCATCTTTTCAGCTCTGGTTTTTTACATTTCAGTATTGCACGTTTTCGCGATGGAAATCCCGGAAGAGTGGATTTATCTCCGATATCGCACTTTTCAATTTGCTTGTGTGCGAATTTTGTCTAGATAAAGAATATTTCATTTACGTGAAATTAAAACGGAGTTTTAAAATGTGCGGTGTGAGATGGGCGCCTTGAGGAACTTCGATTAAAAAATCGGATCAAATATTATTTAGGTATTTCACAATCACACATTTGCCTATTCCAGTTGAGTTTTATATGATGATTTTGGACTGTATTATACAAATTTCTTGTAAACATGTTAAAATACAGCGATTTTTATGAGCTCGCATTTAACTTTTATAGACATACGTGTGTCCTTATGGGCATTACTTCCTTTTTCTTTCCTAAGCCCGACTTTACATACAAACAAGTTAAATCGGTATTGATAGGCTGTTCGTGTGTCAATACATGAAGAAAGAAAATAATATTTTTTACAACTTATACAACAGTAAAATTTATACAGATTGAGCAATTTTCGGGGCAAGCTGCTATTGCTGGAGAAACTTTTTTCTTGTGTGCATGTGTACGGGGTTTATATAAAAGGTATTTGTGTGCGAGAGATGGAAAATTGCTTTAAAGAAAATCTCGTAGAGCGCCTACAGTCCCTGTCCATGGCATAAAGTCCAACAACCACTACAAAAAGCAACCTTCCCTCTGTTCCTTCATACCGTCGTGCATATACAAAAAATTTTTTGCATAACGGACTCTTTTTTTCTCTGAAAACTTGTATTATGTAACAAGTCGACCGCAATGAAACTGAAATAATAGCATAAAAAAGGCAAAGGGTTGAAGAACGTTTTTGAACAAGTTCCTAATTTGATTTTATTGTGGCTCTTTAACAAGTACGAAAATTGAAAATTATTATGTAAATGTGTTTGTTATATATTTTCTGTTTGGAATTGAATTTGCATTAAAACGAAAACAAATGTTTCATGAATTTTTTTAATAAATATTAGTAAGTGTATTTTCTTTGAAGTTTTTCTTTTCGAGTAATCATTTAAATTCCTATTTTCAAGCTCTCTACATAGATATTAAATAAAATGCTCCAAAAACATCTAGATCGAAAGACCATAATAACTGGTACGTTTTCTGATGTTATTAAAATTAACCCAAATTACATCCCAAAGTTGCTACCAATTATGCGAATTTGATGCTTGCTTGTTTAATTATTGAATCTGAAAGTTTCGTATTTTAATGAAAATGAAAAATTATATTTTAATTTACCTAAAAAATTCATAATTAGAAAGTTTCTCGTTGTTGTAGGTAGTTTATATCAATTCAGCACTTTGTTAAGAAGTAACTTTTTTTATAATACACAAATTGTTTGTTATGTTATTTTTATATCAAATGATAATTTAATAAATTTTACGTAAAAACAAGAAATCTTAACTTTGCAACAAATAAAATAAAATTGAATCTATGTTTTTTATATCAATTTTTTATATAAAATTTGTTTCAAAATTTTTATGATTGTTCAATATGGATATTAGGGATATCCATTGATTTATAAAAAAATTTCGACAAGTACTTACTAAAGTGTGAAGAGATAGTATTATTCAATTCCAGTGACAAGTATACTTAAATTAAACTTTCTCAAGATTTGTTCGGATTTATTGTATTTGAATCTGAACTCGAGATAAAATAAGAACAATTTAAAACAGCACTTTGGAAACTTTGTCCATACATGCACTTCATTTACCGCATTTCTTTCACTTATTCCTTCTCAAATAAATATGTTAAACAATATATTTCAATGCACTTTTATACATAATGGAAAATGTTGATTTGTTCCATTTTGTGGCGGTGGAACGGTACCTTTAAATTTAATTGAAATTATGAAAAGGGAATTAAAAACTTTTAATTTGTATACATTTTAGAAAGATACAATTTAGAAAGAGTATACCATGAATATTCATGAGACCGCGGCCTGAAATGGAACACAATGGAGTGCTACCGAAATAAAATTTCATAAATTGATAATTGGGGCTAATACCATCTTCCGGAAATTGTCCATTTTGAAATTCAAACTACAAGAAAATAGCATTTCAAATTAAGACACCTCATGGCTATAGGAAATTAATTTCTAGCAAAATTACCTTCCTTCTCTTGTGGGCAAACTCCCAAAATATTTAATGTCGCCATCCATTTATTAATTAAAATTGTCAAGTCTCTAACACACCCTCATATACCTTCAGACGGTAAACTACTATTGATAGAAGATAATATCGTAGCCAAACAGTGACGAAAACTCATGAATATTTAAATTTGTCACTTTAACTAATTCATGGAAATAATGGCTATTGCATTCGGTTATGTCGCACTTGACAATTAATTACATTCAACTATTTAGCAGGCCATAGCGTAGCTTAAGTGAATTGGTTTCTTACTTGCATAACACACGACCACAGCTCCACATTAATATATAGGGATGGATAAGGTCTTCGGTATGGCGCCTGTAATATGGTGGATTGAATTTGGTTGCCCAAATGATCAAGGGGCCACATCCAGGACGCATATAGACCGTCCTGTTTGCTCACCATCTAATACAATTAAGAACGCATAATGCAAATCAGTTAATTTGATATATGACCTGAACTCAGGGATACACTGATAATATTCCTGTCTAATGACTTGACTAAATTGTTATACTGTGAAATTTGACCGGTTGGATACAGGAATTACAATTTCTCGTATCTCGTCCAAAGGATTACAATTTGGACCTCCTCTTTTACCATGTCCAAACTATAAAATAATTGCATGGCATTTAAAATTCAATTGCAGCTACAAATAAATTTGTTTCATAAATGTTGTAAATTATTTATATCATATATTTATAATAAATAAATTAAATCGCAAATTTTAATGCAAATATTTTCAATCAGAGAATACTTAAACAATGAACAATGAACAATGAAATCAATTGTATTTGAAATTTTCATGGATTTGTAAATAATTCATAATTCATTTCAGTTGACAATTGAAATTAATTTATAAATATTGCATATTTGAATTTTTGTAAATTGCATCTGTAGTGAATCATGAAGCACCTAAACTATAATGAAATCGGGTTCAGGAAACTAACTTCAAGAAAATAACTTTGCTAGTTAAGTTGTGGTTGTGGCTGTTGATCAAGTTTTATTTATGCCATAGCACAATTTCCTTATCTCTCGTTAGTTACTATAACTGCAAAACGCATTTTTCAATAAAACTAAATCAATATCTGCTAAGCTGAAGTCAATTCCGCAATTACAACTTCCCTATTTACGAAAAATTGAATCGAATGTTATCCAAAGCAAATCGCTTCTCTGCTCCCATTTTCTCAGTTGCTTCGCCAATTATCAAAATCCCGTTTTTTTGACATGACAGCAGTCTCCTTTGAAGTTTAAAGTGATTCTCTATTATTAAGTTGTTTGTTTGTGATATCCTTTTACGATATTAAGTTTAATTATCCATGAAAATGGTAATATGTGTCCAAAACAGGGCCATATATTCCATGTCAGTCTAGGGGCTGTAAGCTAATAAATATTTTCGCAATTCATCAATGATAAACTTCAATGACCTTATCGACACTATTATGCAATATTAATTTCTTCAATCACAACGAACAACATTCTATAAATTTCGCCATTAATTTTTTATATATTTTCATGTCTCTTCCTGCCACTCATATCACGCATCCCGCACACTCTGTATGAGAAATTCGAATATGTGTGTGTTGTTTTTCTGCTGTTGGCGTGTAAAAACATACACATTTCCTACCGACTGAAATCAATTTTTTATCTAACATTTTTCCGGGAATTTTCGTGTCAAAGTTGATTGAATACAAGCGCTTACAACACAACCGTGCCCAATGCACACATCTAGCAGCAATTTTCAACGAATTTGCTATAAACGTAGTTATTCTTATCAATAGAACAGGACGCCATAATCACCAGTTAAACATAAACTTTCCATATTCTCCTAATGATAAGCGGTGTGGCAAAGAAAACCAGACATTGAAATTGTACAATTCGTCGGTCGAGCACACGATGTAGGTGACGTTTTAATGAAATGCCATAAATGACTTGCAAAACTTCTTTTATTATCCTTCTTATTACTTTATCTCAGTGGCAGGTACAGGACAAAATTATTCTCGACACTTTAATAAACTTTAAACTTTCTCTCTGCTCGCAGTACCTATATATATGCTGTGCGTTCCTTTTAATTCCAGCAGCCTCCTTGTGGACCATCCACATCTCTCTCTCTTATTCTGTCCCCTACCTCAAAATAAGATTGAAATATTCCTTTACATCCGGAATCGGCCAGCTGGATTGCCCTTATTTGATTAGGAAATAAGTGGATTGTTGCCCCAACAAATTTTGCCATCTATCGTATAGTTGGGCAACTTGAATTCCACCAAATCGATACACACTTGAGTGAATTATTTTTTCACAACAGAGAAGAGATAGTGTTATTGTGAACTCTGCAGCATGTGAGACCATTAAAAATCGTTTCAAGCACATATTCATCTCGAAATGGATTCCAGATTTCGCTGAACACTGCTGTACAATCGTTTAGTAAATGACGTCCATGTGCGAGGAATTTGTATTGCGTTTTATTAAATGTCTTCATTACTCTCTAATCTCAATCTAAATTGGCGGTTAATGCATATTTAGTAGCTGAGCTGAAATTAACTATATATAGTTTATCAAGGCGAAAAGTCTTAGGGAGTTGCGCCCCTTATAAGCAATTTTATTTACATAATTCGTACGAGACAATTTCTGATAATGATAAATGCGAGGGATTTAATTGTCTTACATTATTGATCATGTAATTACAGTCTTGTGGAATAAGGAATATTGTTCATTTACCTGAATAATTTTGTTCCTTATACATTATTCTGACAGTATGGCACAACGTCGTAATAGTGAAATAAATAAAATTTGATACAGAATTAATCCAATATTAATTTTAAGTGGTAATTAATTCAAGTGTAATTTATCTATAAATTAAGTAAATGTATTTTCAGAGGCTTGTGCCAATTCCCGTATAAAAGGCTCATAAAAAGGACCCAAAAGAGGGAGAATGAAGAGGGCAAAAGTATTGGAATCAATTCGATAGAAATGATTCGGGGAAAACTTTGTTTCTGCGTGGACTCTTATTAAATAAACTCCTCATATTTTACAAGAAATGGTCCTGACATCCACTTCGCGAATCGAAACAAGAAAAGAGAGCCTAGAAAATTGGTTAGAAAACTTCAAGTCGACGAGGGAAAGGATATTGTTGAAGCAGGGTAAAAAAACATGTAGATTTCAACAGAGGAAGGAAATCTAACGAATATGCAATTCTTCAGCACACAAGTTTTCCTTCGATCCTATTATCTACGTGAAAGATTCGTCGGCTTGGATATATTTAAAATTGTAATCGACTTCGATCGTCGCTATAATTTTAATAGCAATTTATAGTGGCATGTGTTTATTATAAATTGAAGAGAAATCAATAATATTACAAACATCATACAACATGCATATACGTGTAAAAGATTCAGCTTATACAAATACTCTAATATTTATAAGCAGTGTAACTTTTATGTAATTTTCGTGCATTGTTAGAAAGGTTATATTTTTTAAACACCACGCAACTCGCCCACCAGGCTTAATTTACTTAACAATACAGACTAATGAGCACAAAGGCGAAATTGAAATTAATTATGCGAAGCTGTGTGCTATAAACTAACCCACACATGAATGTGCATATATGTATGTGCAATATAACATACATAAACCTTCCCCAACCCATACAAAAAAAGGAGGAAAAATAATGAAGTAATAAAATCTGGGAATTCTGCATTTGGCCATTTGGAGCATTCTGTTCTACAGTTCGGTCGATTCCAATGTACCCGTTCAGATTCACAGACATACAATGTGATGCAGTCTTTTCTTTAAAAATATTTTGTTTGGATCGACAGGAATAAAAGAAATAGAAAAACTATTATGCCTCTTCTGCAAGAAGCTCAACTTATCAATATTGAAATATTAAAAATGTTAGTCAAATTGTAAAATTTAAATGAAAAATGTTTTTTTTTTTGAAAACGCGTTCAACCGTGAGGTACATCAATTTAATAAAACATTTCTGAATGGAATTTTCTATTTCTAAACGCTTTTATGTTTGATATTTATACTCATAGCAAATAGGTAAATTGCAATTACGCTTGCAAGGTAACGAAACGATGAATTAAAACGGCATTTCAAAATATGTTTTCATCAGTGCATATTTTTAATTCTAATTGAATATGTGCTGTTAAAAGCACGGTATGCTCATTTACTGTGCATATCTACGTTTATATTAGCGAGATTTAATAAAAAATTTAAAGGAAAAACGTTTTTATCAAAGTAGGAAATTTATAGTTCACTATAAAACACAACAGTGGCAATATAATGATTTGAAATTGTGTTTGTGGATGAAGTGTATACCGTTAAGCATTTATAGAAGAGATGGTCGTTTTCCCAGTTTTAAGGAAAAATTTATGATTCACCGGAATGTAATTGTAATGGGAAAAATGTTAATAAATAATGAAACCCGTTGATCATTTTCAGGCAAACTCGTACTAAAGCCTTAGGGCTTGTTTTTTGTTAAAATTAATCCAACAACGAAATCCACTACTGGATTTTCGAATTGGTTTTGTTATTAGCCGTTCGCTTATCTATCGCATGATGCCAAATCACTTCTAAATGAAAAATATAAACTTTATAGTAGTTCAACAAATGGCCTTTCCTGCAATTTACTACAGAGTATACTAAATAGCAGTAAAGTTTCCTTAGAATTTTACTGCATGTTTTTGCGTTTATTTGCCTTTTTTATTTCTTTTAAGCAAGTGTGTTTCTGTTAACCCCAATTTTAGAACAGAGTTTTGGTTTATTCACCAGTGCGCAAAGCGAATTCGAACCCCTGATAATCCCAAGGATTCAATATATTTCACAATAGTTGGACAAAGGATAATATTATTAGAGTGAACGAGTTGGATTTGATTTCTCTATATCGGCATCCACATTTTGAAGCGAATTAACGTTTAGAATTAATAAACGATAAATTTAATTGTTGTTCTGTAAAATATCAGAATTACATATTTACTGTGTTTACTATTCCGCTCTTCTTTTCTTGGTAAACGGTTCTAACTTATCTCATTTTCCACTTATTAGGTATGATTATTCAGTGCTGTAATATTTTACTATATTAAAACTATCCTATGAAGGAGCTTCTCATAAAACAGCCGAATAACTAAATTGTTTAAAATCCGAATAGATGAAAAGCGTGTAGGAAAACCGAATTAAATTTTCCTTATACTCTTCTGATCAAAAGATACATACAGCAGAAAAGTAAAAATTGTGTATCTGATGTTTGCCTGAAAAAGGAACATCAACATTTTCCGCACCAACTTTGAGAAATTGAAAGTAGATATTAGTTGACAGCAAAGTTGCGAGCTTTCAGCTTCTGTTAATTGAATCATAGTTACTCGTGCGTATATTCTCAACGTAAGTACGATGTAAGCACACAAGTCAGTGTATATACAGAGAGACTTAGCGTCAGTCAATTTGGCCCTTTACTCACACATTCTCTTCACCTACGGTGTAACATGTGAGCATATCCCGTTTCTGTTGCCCTTTTAATTAGAAGACAATAACGGATCTCGCTCTTCGAAGATTTCCCACACATTCCATTTAAATATCCAACGATTAAAACTAAACTTTGTGTTATAAATCAGCGGGATAATATGTATATGGAATGGGTGTGGGTTAGTTTTGTGGAAAACTCAATCTAAATTTGCATATTATGTTCATTCGGATATTTCCTACTAATAGTCGGAGGGTTGTTGCAGAAATCGATGAATCCGAGATATCTCCATTAAAATGAACTGCATGAATTATAATAAACTCATACAATTACGATTAAATCCACTGTTCTTGTTCATCTTATGAACTGTCAACACATAACAAATAATGCGAGTATGTAGCCACACGTGTAGATACTGAGATTGGGTATTAGATATATACATAGTTTATTTGATTTGCTATCAAATTGTATATGCAGATATTATAGATATGCATTATTGCTTCTTATTAAACCAATTATTAATATTACATTAGGTTCTAGTATTCTAGTGGTTTTCTCTTACTATCAGATGCAATTACAAACATTAAGGCTTCCAGGTTGCTTTGGCAATAACACATTGTTATTGTTTATCGAGAACTTTGTAAATAGATACATAGAAAAGCAATTCATAAAAATGCATATCTTATTTGTAACCGCATCATTGCATTCCCCTCGCCCTCAAGCCCAAAACTTGTTTTATTGTGTTGATTATACGGAGCGGAAGAATTTTGATAACATTTGCTTGACTTATGGTGCGACAAAGAGACTTGTGGAACCATTTTCATGCATT
Source organism: Silvanus unidentatus (assembly GCA_963930825.1). Lineage (NCBI taxonomy): Eukaryota > Metazoa > Arthropoda > Insecta > Coleoptera > Silvanidae > Silvanus > Silvanus unidentatus. Next base: position 413,479 of record OZ005759.1, on the reverse strand, counting down.
TAGTATTTAGTTACTGCGATAGTAAGTTTACTACTTGCCAGTATGTCACCATGTTCTTATAAGACCAAACATTCTCCTTGTTCATAACTTGCCCAAACAGAAGTTAACGTATAGATGCGCCCAACTTGAATAATAATTACCGCAGATTCGCTATTTGTATTCAGATATTGAAGTTTGCACCAGGTATAAAGTGTGGCCCTTTAAGTAGCCGTCATGTTCTAATGCATAAATCATTTTATTTAAATTAAAAAAGGGCATACCGACTTCCCGCCATGTCAGCAAGACATTGATGTTGCTCAACTTCTTTATAGTTAATTTCATTTTAATGACTGGCCCGAGCGCTTTTGCTTCTTGAATGCAAATTTTCAAATACGAGTATATACCCTTCCATGTTTGGTGCAAAAAATGTTTACTTGAAAAACTGACATCTTGGCTATGAAACAATTACATTTTTATATCAATGTCAAAAACGACTAGGCAAATAAAAATGTTGGGAAAAAATTTGTGAGACACCTTGTAAAATTGCAATTTTATTCTCCCGGGCCATTATTTCTTTTTTCCAGAACACCATGTTGACGTTGTCAAATTACGTGAATCGATACAAGTGAATAGAAAAAAAGGGAGACATGTCCGCCGAAAATGTTGAGCGGAACGAGTACGACACTCTGGTGCTATCAGATGGAATCAAATTAGACCGTAAAATATCGTCGGATACAATAATTTCCAATATTGGCTCAACATTATGTCGCATATGTCACACGAATACAGCTAATGAGGATCTCATATCACCATGTAACTGTAAAGGATCCCTGGCATATGTTCATTATTCTTGTTTAGAGAGATGGCTGAATCAATCGAGTAGAAATTATTGTGAATTGTGCATGTACCAATACGATGTTATCGAAACAGCCCGATACAGTTTATGCGAAGCAATTTTATTATGGATCCGGCATCCGGCCACCAGAGCACAACTACAAACCGACTTACTGATTACCTCATTGCTAACATTGCTAACAGTTGGACTAATTGTGGTTAGTTGTAGCGGTTTGCGCTATTTAATTGACGAGGCGCATCGTGTGGGCATTTCGAAAATCTATGTAGAAAGTTTTCTGTTCGTCGCTGTCGGCTTTGTCATACTCGGATACTGTACCATAATTTATTTAATTGTCAGAGATAATATTAAAGTGTTTTGTACGTGGTGGAAGAATGTGGTGGACGTCCAATTACTTATACCGTCTACACTATGTCTTGCCAGTAGACGCCAATCCATTTCCTGTTGACTGTTTAACTAATATTGTAAATACAAAAACCCTTTATGAACATGTACAACTTGTATTTATTTAAGAAATTCACTCAAATTGAGCGTGTCGTATTGTGCGGTCCTTCATACTTGGGGAAATCAATTGCACGCCGATGACGTTCGAAACCCGGCCACAAGAATTAATTATGTTTGTTTAGCGGAAATTCTTAATAGGTATTATACTGGAGTTTGTGCATGTCGATTACAGATACGAATCATGAGTAAATTATATAGAGCTGATGCTGAGGTGATGGAGATGGGAAATTTTGACTAGGTACCTAAAGTTATTGTAATTTCCGTATATTTTGCATTGATGAATGGACATTCGTTGACTGTTGCAACAATTCGGTTGTGTGGTCACGAGCCACACAGGATACCAGAAGAACATTTTTGACATAGACAAATTACAAAATGTTCACATAACGAATTACCAGCTTCGTCTGTCACATAAATTCATTTTGCCGACTAATTTTTATAGAAGAGCAAATTCTTTTCATACAATCATAATACATGGTCCTAGGAGGGGACTAAAAGACGGTGATGTTGCCGTTGAAAGGATTCCTTATTATTCAGCAGTGTTGTGTGCTTTTTGTTTTGAGTGAAAAATTAGCAGCATTTGTTTACTAGTTACGGATTGTTAGATTTACTTGTGCTGCCATAAATTCTAAAGAAACAATGCAGAAGAGATTTTTCCATTTTCTATTTCTCCCCCGTTTTTACTAGGAGAACTCTAATTGCCTTAATCAAGTGCTTTTATTACGTAGAGGGAAAAGCGGGCTATATAGTTTGTTTTTTTATAATAACACACACTTTCCACCTACTCATAAAATGTAGGGTTTTACGATAAGGATGATGGTCATTTTTTCCGACACAATAACGCATATATACTTGTTGTTTGCATTGCGATAGAATTGAATGTATTTCGTTGTGTGTGTGTGTTGTTGGAATGGCAGGACCCAATATACAAAATCCGATTCAGCAGCAACTCAAGAGTAACCGGATATTGGGCCAATGAAAGTTTACGATCTGTCAGTCTGCCAGCTATACAGCAATGGGGGCTAGTAAAAGCACTAAAACGAAGGTAGTCTGTAATTTGGGTTTTTATGGTCGCAACCAACCGCTATGCATAGTATTAAGTTTTATGTGTTCTTTAATTTTAGAAGAGAGCTTACACTCTACTATACTGGAACAGCCACTGGTGGTGTTCTCTGTGTGTCTCTCGCCTTTGGTGAAAAGCATCCATTATTATTATTTGACAATGTGTCCCTTTACTCCCAGCCCATCTTCCGGTTACGCTCTTATGTATTGACTAACAAAACACGCACTAAGCCACTATGTAATCATATCATATTTTGCCTGAGCGTTGGTAAAGTGGCTTTATTAAATATACAAGTGCCTCGAAGATCATAAAATTTTATCTATAAAGTATATTCTATTTGAATAAATTGTGCGTATAAAAAGATGTGGTATAGTGGAGGTTTGAGGGGTTGGCTGTGTTATACTTACGCATTGAACGATATCTGTATCATATTCTCATTTTTAAGAACTCTCTTATTCTTTAAATCTGAGTAAAGGGAAATTTTACTCCTTTTATGAAGTAAATAATGGAGAAGCCATTAACAAAGTCATATATGTATAGTACCTTTATAATATAGATTTGAATCAACCCAATAACTTGAAAATTCTATTCAATGAAAGACCATGAATTTTGCCAATATACTGTACATTTTCCTTTTTCAAATGAAAGGTACATTTTTGTTGTAAATTAATTAGGTACGATTTATATATACAGCGCCTCGCTTCCAAAGATCCCTTTGAATCTTATCTAAGGTAATATATGTATATAAATTGGATTTAAAATTTGGCATCTGCCTATATCGTAAAAGTGTGTCAGTTTAAGAAGAGTTTTAACTTGTTGCATTCAAATAAGTCTTACTTAAAAAGAAACATACTCGTCGTTAGACAATTTTCACTCTCTTTAAGAATTTGTTCAAATTAATAAGTATATTAAGCAATATATGCAATACTACACATTTTCACCAAAGTATACACGAAGAATTTGTGATGTTTTCTGCCTGTTGTCGTTCTCATTCAAATTCAATAAAACTGCCAAAGAGAGTCAACCGTCAGATCGTGCTAAGCTTCACTGGTAAATAAAAGATTTTGCGTAAATATCTTGAAAACAAAAGGCCAGATTTAATGGCACAACTTTAGGCAGGCCAAGATGCGCGTTTCCCTGATGTTGTCGACTTGACATAAAAAATCTGCACGTACACACAAACGCAAACATTTTCGTCCTCATTAATCTTTGCTCCACGAGACACAGTTTCAGTTTTCACATTTTCATATAAAACGTAATAATAAAAACGTAAATAAATGATTTTTGTCAGCGCTTGTGTAAAGATTCAATAATATTCTTCATTTAAAAAAGTAGCGCTATAAAGAAAGTATTATAATTGGAGTGTAAAAAAGTTCTTTACTCGTTAAAGACATAAAGTGAACAAAACATTTATTAAGTGCAAGCGAGAAAAAATCCCCCATCACAGCGGTGGAGTAAAAAGTAATATAAGGTGTGAGCAGTCCGGGGGGCTTTTTCTCTGCTTGCAAAACCAAAAAAAATTATTTATACACTATATACGCTATAAACCGTTTCTTAGTCGCGAAAGTCAGTGTAAAATGGATAATTTCCACAATAATCTACAATACGCATCTTATTTATCAGACTTACCGCCTTGTCTCCTAGCTGTTCTACCCTGCAATGCAGAAAGGCCGTTTGGCCTACCGTCGTGGTGACGTTACGTTCCACATCAAACTCAAAGTACGGAAAACTGTTTATGCTGCCATTACTGAATATTGCCTCGTCCACCACGTGCGATTTCACTGCATCTGTAAAAGGAATGACTAAATTTAATAACACACTTTGACGTAAATTCTGCATACACAAAGTGACCCCAGACCCCCCACTATCCATTACATAATTGAATCAAATCAACTTGTGAATTGCTTCTAATTTGTTTTGAACGGCAAAACAAACTTTTCTTCATCACCAAATCAAATTTAATTAAGAAAATGTTAATTAATGTCAAACAAATTATTATAAATACGGAGAACAGATCTAGTGCCTGTATATGAGCAAAATAAGTGCGCTCTTTAAATAATATATTAATTTCCTTAATGTTAATTTGCCATCGAGCTGCGATATTTTCTAAGAGCCCACTGTTCCTTTGAATTAGTTTGTCAGTTTATTTATTCATTGTGAGAGTTGTGCAGGAAAATTTTCTTGAAAAACATTTCTAGGACTAGTGAATAAGATGTATACGAGACGCACTTATATAATACACAGTCTTGTGAAATATATAAATAATAAATATCGCCAGCAGAACTGTTTTAAATGTCATTAAATTTACATAAGATCGTCTGAATCAATTTTCAGTTAGAAATGTTGACGTTACTGCGCTTCGCATTTTTTTACCGAAAAAATTCACTTTGCAATAAGAAAATTGTTAGTTGACCTATAAACATCTGTCTCAGGTCTCATGTGTACATTTTGTCATCGCCAGGGCGTTACATTAAAGTAAATATAACAAAGACCAAACAGGAGACAAGTAAGATTGATGGTCCTACGTGTAAGTAAATTTCGTAATTCGATTGACCAGCTTAATACGATGATACATTTTTTTATATAAACACTTTCAATTATACTCGGATCACTAATTTAATTAGTGTATGTCATGGCTCTAAATAATATCATTAAGATTTCACATTTCATGTTTGTGGAATGGAAAAGAACATCAACGCCCTCATGCTCGCTTATGGTGGATAAAGTTTCTCCCATTAGGGAATATCGGATATTGACGATAAAATGATAGAACAATATTTATGAGGAAAACTGAATGTGACGAATTGAAAACAACAACATATTTAGTTAATGTGATAGGACAGGTATAATTGCCAAATGCACTTTTATTAACCTTTAAACTGGAATATTTGCGAAACTGTAAACATTCCAATAATGCGGCATTATGTGGTGATAGCCGGCAATAATTCATTGTTATTTTGTTCCCTTTGTTCATGTCACACACTTCGATAGTTGAAAATGGCATTTTCTTCTTCAACCGCACTCTATACAGATAAAATACGATAGATACTTTGTCTGTTGTTGCTCTAGGATATTTTCCTTTATTCGCAGATCTCTGATTCAAAATATACATTTATTTTAGTTGTTGGTGAAGGAAACGACGCAAGAATTTATCATATTTGTTTCAATGTTTCAAATGCAGTACGAATATCAAAAAGTACTAATGAAAAGTGCCATTTCATTGCATTAAAAAAGAATTTGTTAAAACACGAAGTATTTTTAATTTGGTGCAGATTGCACTGTATTTTCCAGTCTTGCAATATAAACATTTTCCATATTTTCTTTTTTTATTCGATGCCATTGTGTATTATGGGTGCTTGTGTTTGTTGTTTAGGAAATGGGCTGGATATCTGTAATTTATATCATCCGAGTTGAAAATTTAATGCAAACTTGTGCAATCTAAATGAATTACTTTTCTTCTGACAATTTCACCCAAAGGAAAACAATAAAGGGAAATTATGCAGTATGGCGTATATTTTATATTGCCAAGAATGTAATATTTTTCAATTTCTGTTGTCGTATTATAACTCGACTGCAAAATTTTCACAGGGGAATTATGAAACTATACACACACTTTAGGTACCTTGGTGTCTTTTGTAAAAAGGAAAACTTCGCACCATTCCAAACACAGCAGATGAAAGAAAAACTTTTTACATTAATCTCAGTATTTAATTTATAAGTAATCATTTTCTCAGTCTATTATATCACATAAATTTATGCCTTCTAAGCACACAATTGGTGAAAACATTTAAGAAAAGTTACATTAACACCCTTTTGTTGTTAGACAAACACAGCAATTTTAATTAAGCTTCATTTTATGTGTATTCAAATTCGTTCTCTTTTTGATTCTAAATCAACAGTACGTTCTTGCAAATGCAAACTTGGTTTTACATATTTTTAATTCGTTAATTTGGAAAAAATAAAATGAGAAAGTTAGGTATACCTTGTTTTCATCATTAGCGGTATATATCTTTTATTTTTACCAATCATATCATTTTAACAAGGTTTGCTTTTCTATTTCTGTCTATAATCTTCAAACATAATTCGCTATTCGGTTATTGAACTTTTCCGTTTTTCTTTTTATCTTGTTGACTCTGTGTATGTGTTGGATGTTTTTATGTCGTTGTTTTTGATTGAACGAAAAATTGTAAGTAAACAAAATCTTTACTTATGTAGTGTTTACTCTGCACTGATTTAATAAATTGCGATGTATTGATAGATATTTGATCTGACTGTCTATATGCAAATTGGAAGAAAATCGGACTTTTTCTCTCCAGCTTATGAGGACAACTTTTCTTCGACATTTTTACTATCCTTTATCCTCATTCATAGAGACATGAAAATAATGTTAATTCTATTGCGTTTAGTTTAGTGCTTACTGCAAAACACACAGTAGATATACAAAATACTCCAACTTCACACCATAAACATTAACCTTTGATCTTATTAGTATTTTGTGTATTTTACTAGCATTGTTATTATTACATAAATGTAGCCTTAAGTGGTCTTGTTCGTAAACGGTTTATTTGCATGTAAGTATTTAACACCGAAAGTTTTAGTTGTTTAACTTGGATTCGGGTGTGTAGCGATAGGATTTTAAGTGACTTAACAACTGCTATACATTTTCATTTCGTTCCTTATATGCAAATAAATATGTTATACATTATAAAATAGCTATTTGGCCATACTACAATAATCGATCAAAATTAATGCCTAAATTGTATCAAACTCGCATCTAAATGCTGATGCGTTCACATTTTGCGCTCAACTATATGTATGCAAAGAGAAACAGTAATTACATACGCGTGTACATTTAATTCAATTTTAATTATTACACCAACTTTGACACATTCAAGAACACTGTATATACATATACAGCATTCGGGGATGTTCATCGTTTCTCTCCATCCACGTATTCATCAGTGGTCTTGGAATTAACGTTGAGGAAACAAATTACAACCTGATGTTTGTGAGATGCTGCCGCATCAGCACTATTATATAACCTACATCCTATTTCGATTAATTGCAGCATCTCTCTCTCGACCATTTTCCAACCGTGCTCTATTGTCTTACAAATTCCTATACCAACTTGGGCCAATACAACAATTACTTGCAATAATTGCAACGCTGATCGCCCATCTCTTTTCATCGTTGACACATTTGATATTCTAATAGACGTCGTACAATTGTTTACATCAAGAACATTCACCCCCAGGCCGCTGTAATATTCATATCTATGTGTATTATGTGTGCTCAAACGACAAACATTGACTCTTCGCTGCACTCTCTTTCATTTCTTTAGTGCTCATGGAGAACTCTCTGTGATATAAAAGAATATCATAATGTAACCAGTGATGTTTGCAAACAGCCATCGGCGAAGATTAACAGCGACTCTTGAAAATTATAATTAGAATACCTGCACACGAGTTTCTAGCCTTTTATATAAAACTTTTCCATTTTAATAGTTGACAAGGTCTGAACTTAACTGTGCGTTGTTTACTTTCAATTAAAAGTAACACTGCAATTCCGTCAAAATTAATTGAGTAAATCATAGACAAATAGAAAAAATGGAAAACACAATTTTCAATTTTAAATAAAAAAGAGATTCGAAAGCGAAAATCTAATTGACTTATTCGATCACATACAATTCCATTTCGTATTCGGTTTTATTTGAATTTTAACAATGTATTATTTCTGGGGAATAGTGCACTTGTTTGTTGGGGAACATACACCTGCATTTTGATTTGATTTACTCCATGCCACAAGTGTGAATTACAGTTGATTCAAAATTATGATCATTTCGTTATAAAGGTTGCAGTTTCTGTGGGTATGAAAAAATTCTTATTTTATTTTGTTCCGTGGATGATAAGGAATAATTTATGTGGCAAAGGCGATTTATCCCAGCCATACAGTAGACAGTGTGAACGTGTAATAAAACCACAAAAAATACACACAGCATCAATTAACTTCTGCAGAATTTATAACTTGAGTATTATAATTATGAAGTTATAAATTTCGTTTTAAATTGTGTTATTTAACTTGATCGTTATAATAATGTGTAAAATTATAACATTTTAAGCCTTTTATTAAGTGAAAATGAATTTAGTGTAATTAAAATGTATAGAATGAAATATGAGAACGGTGTGAATGTGGGGCTTAAAAATAGCAAAATTTCATCTGTGATTTACCGCCTCACTATTATGCAGAAGTTTTATAATAAAAACATTATGTTTATATGGCTATTTTACGGACTGATCTTAATTAGTGTCCCATTCGGTTTTTAAATTTATTGTACGGTCTGAATGTGTGAAAAAAGGATGAAAAGGAAGGGATTCGGGAGTTGGACAGTCAGGATTAGCGGTCCGACGCCTTAACCGCCCCGGACATCACAGAGAATTGAATTACAAGGTGGATAAAAGTATATGACAATACATAATTAAAATACACACATGTGTCCGTCATTTCTGTGTACATGTAAATGAAATGTGCTTGAATTATGCGAACTGTTCACTGATCGATGTTAAAATGATACAAAATGTATGAGTTTTCATAACACAGTTTTGCCATTCTATATGGCTGGCTAACTTAAATTATTGAATTTCGTATTTTCACACAGGTTATTCGCAGTTTGTGTTATGTGGTATTTACTTATTAATCCTCTCGATTTGAAAACGAAACGAAATTAAAAAACTTTAACTCGATTTAATTGCATTGAAATTTTTATAAAAAAAAATCGGTGATGTGGTTATTAAAGGAGGCAATTTATTTTGTATTTGCTATAGAAATAAAATATAAAAGCATTAAATTGCGAAAAAGTTTCTTTTGAAAATTAAAACTGAACCACTCCACTCATACTTGCTAAATGTTAAAAAATTAAAAAACTGTTTAGGTAATAAAAACTATGAAGGCTTGTTCTTTTTCCATTACCATAATAAAAAGACCATTGAAATATTTACACCTACGTCTATTTATTTTCATTTTCACTTGGTTTTATCAGTCCCTTAAGACGTATTCACAAAAAGGTCAACCGTATACCGTACACACGAGTTTCTTCTCCCAGGGAAAGTGTTTTATTGCGAGGACTCCGTGTGTTATTATCCAAATTGGAGAAAAAACTACCCAACATGCAAATGAAGTGTGTCGAAATTAAAATAAGTGTGCGCAATTTAAGTGTTAATTAATTTCCAACTAGAACTGCGATTTGATCGGAATAAAGTTTTAACTGGAATTATTCCCACTGGCAGAAATTAGCTCTAGCACTAAACCAATACAAGTGCGAAGCATTTTCGTTCAGTAAAAGTCGTCTACTATTACAACCGGTCGACTTTGCTTCAAGTGCTATGTTGTCGGAGTATATCCTGTGTTATCCCGCTATTCGAGGACAATTGCACCTGGCCAAGTAGGCCACAAATCACTTTAATTGCGTCTGATAATAACATACGTATGTTAGTCTAGTGGGTGTGCGTAAGGCAGCTTACAACTTTTTGCCCACATTTTCCAGTATATTGTCTTCGAAATATTATCATACTATAAAGCCTGTTTAGAATTTTTTCCCAAAAAACCTAGAAGCTCCTCTTATTATCAAACTTTATCTATTGTTTGATATTCAAACTAATTGGAATTATTCTGTTTATTTATAGAGGCGAGAATATGTGCGCATATAATCTTAAGAATTTATCTTATTGTTTTGTCAAATTGTCCAAAATAATAATAAAATATTTATCTATATGGTGGTAAATTAATCAAATTATAATCAACCAAAAGACTTCCTTATATTTTAAATGTTTTAATTTTATTAACGAGGGTAAGAATATGTATAAAACACAAAAACCGTTGAAATAATAACATAAGCTCATTAAAAATTGAGTTCTACAACAATAACAAAAACAATAAATGCTTTCAATTCCTGCAGGCAATTTGTATTAAACTGTAATAAAGAAAACTATTTCAAGAAACTATTTGAACCAATTAATTCTTATCAAATTCGCATTCGCTTCTCGCTATATTAATTAAACAGATTGTCTTATTCGATTTCGAACTTAACAAAATAACTAAGGCTATAAAGTTCTGAATGCACTTTCCAACGCTAAACAACAACTAATGTGCAAAACATATTAAATTTTGCGGTGAATATGAATTTAATGCGAATTCTGGTAAACATTTGTAGCAGGCACTTTGTATACATATAGTAATAATACACACTTGCAAAGAACAGAATTCTAAGGGTATAGATGTGTGTTTATAGTTTTCTAAAGCAACCCATTCATAGAAAATTTGGAAAATTCTCTTTGGATAATTAGAAGCCGAAACTGTAACCAAAATCGTGCAGGGTTTGCTGGAGAACCTTGTATCATATTATAGTGGTGGATTTAGAGATGAAGTGAAAAGCAAGGATATTACAAGCAAATAATACCGCCCCTTCTGATACCATTTTCCCTTCTACATTCCCATATATACGTCCGTTATAGTGTAGACATAATTATAAAAGATTTATTATAGGCAGAATATCTTTTGTGTGTTATTAAAGCAAATGTATGTTCTCTATTTTCATTTTCATTCCGTTTTGCTGATGATGATGGCACACTGCACACGGCCTGGCAATTTAATTACTCTCAACTGTTCATTTTCTATGGCACCTTATATTAAGTATTGATCCCTCTTACATATACATCTATTTATGATAAAGTCAACTACAAATTATAAATGTGCTGTTCATTGCAATTACATGGCATGAAATTTGGCTTGTGTAAATACTTGACTCTCTTTGATATTATTATGTAATTATAAACTTTATACAATACAAGTTAAATAGAGCTCCTTTCCCTTATGGAATGGAGAAATGCATATGACTGGAGAAAATAAACGATTAATCATATTGTTAATTGTTTCTAATTAAAGTGGAAACTGTGCAGCACGATTTTCATTTATAATAACTAAACACAGTGAAGTGAGTTTATGATTTCGATTCCTTCGCCACCACCAAAAATAGAATGTACAAAATAAATGAATGAAAAGTCAATAATGGGCAGATAGTTCTTATTGAGAATTTCATACAGGTGAAAGCCACGTTATGTGCCCCTTGAGTCTTACTAGACACAGTGCCGTGAATTTAGAAGCGGATTTCGTAATATTTCAACTACCCACCCGGAAACTTTCACATTTGTCCAATAATTTTATAAAACTTTAGGTTTAATGGTACACCCAAGGGATAAATATAGGAATTGTTTCGTTTTCATTCTGGTAGGCATACATAAGCGTCCAAGTAGGTCCAGGTAGGTAGTGAACTTTATGGAAAGGTTAAAAGTGGAAAACGTATTTTTTTGACCGTCTTGTGTGCTGTTTGATGTTTGCTTGTTGTTAACATTTAGAGTGGTGGACAGTGCTTGTTGATGGACGCCGGACGGTTGGGTGTGAATGCATGTTTTACGCAGTTGCTCCCCAGACACTTTCTTGCCTCTAACTTTTCCTCACAGCATATTTTATTTTATGTGCGTGTATTTGAATGGCAAATGGTTGGTACACTGGATATTTTTTCATATTTCGCCTTGTATAACGATGTGTTATAACAATATAGTTTCCGTAAAGGAGGAACCCTTATATGCATAGACCCCTCACACCTACGTCATACATTCTTCTATTGATGCTTTTTAAAGACCTATGGAATTGTATTCATGTTTATGGTTGTGTGTAGGTAATTTATTTTCAAGTTTCTTCGTTTTCGGCACGTTTTCCACGACTGAAAAATGCCATTAATGTTTTGTACATGTATATTGTACGAGTAATACACTCTTCAGCTTTTAATGGAATACTTTCCTCGTACCTTTACATATATATATATGTATATACCTTTATATTTTTTTCTCCAGAATATTACACTTATTTTCCATATCTTTATATACATATATGTCTCTATATGTGTATAATGTTGAAAATTTAATTATGGACAGTAAACGCTTAAATGGTGGTTTTTTTCAGATAAATCGTTTAAAGCTGCAACACATATGAAAAAAGTTTAAGAGCTGTAAAGTCTCCGGAGACGAACTTTACGACAGTTTTATTATTGGTTCTCCACGATTTCCCGTTTCCTCCAAAGAGTAATGCATTATTGTAATACTATGTAATTGAAAATTTTTCGGGAGAACAGTTAAAGCTCACAGCGAGTTTGACAACATAAATTGTACCTTTATATGCGCGAGTCAATACTTTTTTATGAGTTTCATTAAATTTGATAGGTGTTTATGTTGAATTTCGTTGTTGCGTGTGAACCATCAGTTGGAGAAAGAATTAAAATTGTGTATAAATGATGAAAGCAAACATAACAAGTGTTGACTTTTCGGTCCATTATTCAATCAATGTAAACCGACTATCTCAAAGTTGAATCTTAATGTTCTGTAACTGATACAGATAATTTATAATAGCAGGGGTAAGAATGAGAAGGGAATATAACCGGAAGAAAAATTGTATACGGTCGCCGTTAAGATGATGATGATGATGGGAGAGGAGGAAGTGAATAAACTCTCTCTCTGTGTGTGTGGATGTTTTGGGAAACACTTTCAAGTATGTATAACCAACCATTGCAAACACAACATATAGAGAGACAGTCCTGATTGGGAAACAGTCAGCATTTTCTCTGGTTACAAATCTGGTTTCACGGACTGTGCTTTCGCATATTGCAATTTCGTTGTCCGTATTTTATTTTATAATGTGAGAGTGTGTAATCTGATGTTGTGTTGCATTTTCAGCACATTTTTTTCCTCATATAGGTCCATGTTTAGGCCGGAAGCAATCTTTTTAATCCGGTTGTAACGGAAAGTGCATTGGCTTGATTATGCGGTATGTTGACACTTTCATTAGTTGAGGTAGTTGGTTGGTATTTAAAGATTAATTTTAGTGGCTGTCTTAAATGGGCAAAGTTTGCTACATTGTGGTAACAACACTGCGTTTTAGGAACAATCGATCGAACAAGTTTAATCTTATCCTAAACTGTTTCAAGTGGCCGTTTTAAGTATTGGGTAATTCTTGTTTTACATTCTGTTTGGGAGAAATAACCAATTTCTGGAAAAAAAATTGAAATTTTGTATGTGTGCCAGATTGGAGGAACGTATATTAAATGATATTAACTGTAAAGAAAAATATCCAAAAAAGAATTTAAATTTATTAGCTTATGTTTATCAACATATTATGTTACACTGGCTGTAAATTGAAACCATTTCTTAATGTAAAATGTATTGAGAGTGACGGAATTATAGCTTACAACATGGTATTATTTTGTCCAGCATAATTTATGGCCTATGCATGGTTTTCTTTTTAAATCATTTATTGGATAGTTAATTTTTTAAAAATTGTCATACTGGTAAATAAGTTTTAGTTGATGTTTTACTCTTGAAGAATTGAAACAGTGTTAGGGTATTTTTTTTAATTATATCGTGTATATAGTGCATTCTATATTTTCCAATTAATTTCAATAAATGCATTGAAATTGGTATTGTTATTGTTAATTGGTTGTTCTTGATTGTTATGGTAATTGGTAATTAATTTTGTTAATTTATATTTTTCTCGTATTTATGTGCAATTTGAATGCATTATTGTTTTGATAGATTGAAGGATTGTTTTTTTTTCTTCTGATATTTAATTCCATTTCAATAGTTTTTATGTTATTTTAATGTGCTTGGTATTAATAAAATTGACTCCTTACTCTTGTGCTATATTGCATATATGTAATAATCTATAAGTTTATGACTACACGGAGAGAAAAGTCTATTTATTAGGTTTTATAAATATTGCAATTCTTTGATATAGTATGTATGCAGTCACTTCAGTTCGAAGAGTTGCTGAAAATGCAAGAGAAACTTAAATTTAATAGCAAACGTGGATATTTGTATTCAAAGAATTGAACAGGGTTTTCTTGTGAATTTCTACTAAAAGCATTTTGGTCTAGTGCAAATAAACATGTACCTACCTAATGTTTATTTGTAACAAATACAAATGTCAACTAAGTAATAATGATGGTTTATAGAGGCAGCAACATGTTTTCGTGCACTCTAACAGTTGATTGGGAAGGAGGTAGAGAAGAAACGTCAGTTAAATGCAAATAGCTTCCATTGGATAATATAAAATTAGACGCTTTTCAAGGAGGAATAAAAGCTGTGCACTTTATTCAACATTTATATATGTGTATATGTGTTCCTTTTCCATTTGTGTGCCATTTAAAAGGGAATGAAATCAACGTTAATTACGGTTGGAGGTAAAATAGTGTACACTTGTGAATTGGCGCCGTGTAGTCTGAAAGTGGTATAGTTTGGCTCCGATTTTTCTTCCTCTTTTTCGTGGCTATATTGTCTTGTGTGTCGCACTCGCTTAAAACGGGGTGAGCTCAACAACACCGGAAAGCTACAAGTAGGTCACTATAGCATTCAACTACCCAGACTGACATCATTCCGAGGAATCATCTATTCAATTTACCCCCTCGCTACTGTCACACAAGTCCCTCTGCCATATATTGACATAACAGTATTCAATCCGCATCTACTTATACCTGGTCCACATATATATGAAGATTTTTCTATTTTAGTCAACGTTATTCATAACATAACTAAATTTGCGATATTAAATTTCTGCTAGTGCACAATTTTGTTAGGTGCATATAGAAGGAGATTTGATTCCATTTTGGAGATATTCCCGGATGGGAAGAGGTAAAAATAAACATTCCGGAGTGTAGGTATGTATAATAAATTCAAAAGAAGTGAAACTAATCAGACGACATTATTTTAAATAAATTGTAGTAAAATGCTCCATCAACATGATTGCGTTACGGATACAAAATTCTATATTGGTTTATTTTCTGGTAAATTTCCCCCAAAACAACACATTGTGTATTTGAACGGATCGGTGAAGAGATGGCAAACAAAACAGTACGAATCGGAAATGATGTGTTTTCTTTGTTCGCTATTCAGTATTTAACATGAAAACCTTATTCGTATTCAAGACTGCAGCATCGAAATTTGACTTGCTCTAAAACTCGACCGTTCATCTCTCTTCGTTCTTCCACAGTTTTCTCTGTGCTAAAGCCATTGACGTGGATGTGTGTGAAATATTCCAAATAAACATGAGCGAATGTGGTGGAATCGGATAAGAATACATCCACGACCAATGGATATGGCCCAGTGAGAGTCCCCGAGGCCGCCAACAACACCGCCTTTATACCTATATACACACAGCAAGTGCGGAATGCCTCAATGAATAATGCATGACGAGAACTCTGTATGTCCGTTCATCGATCAATGGCCAATTCTTCCAAAGAAACGCAGTTAATATGTCATAAATATTCGATTCGATATTTTCGGCCCCTTTTCTTTAACACAGAGTGTCTTCGCATACCTGAAGAGACGCGATCCAAGGTGGATGCGGGAAAGAAACGCAACATAACATGATAAGAGCGATGTAATGGATAATTTCTGTTGAGAAGAGACGAAACGAACGACGCTCTTGAAACTAACACCGGAAATTAAATCATTTTTGTATAAAAGCTCTCCTATATAGCGTCACTTTGTGAACGTATGTGTGGAAAAGAGCTTTGTCTAGTTGATTCTCTATTTGACTTTTTAATCTCTTTTAAATTAGATTCTCGGTGTTTACTGGAAATGTCACTTTACGTATATAAGTCGAGTATCTTCTTCTGTGAACGCACAGCACTTTCAACTGTAAAATATCACTTGTACACTAATTCGAGCATAAATAAGGAGCGAAATCGTAATTAAACCTTATATAAGGGTGAATGGGTGAGTGTGTGTGTGTTGTATTTGTAATATAGCAGTTGACAGGATTCGGGTTCCACCCTCTCAGCACCTTAATTTCATTTCACCTACATAATGGACGTGTTGTTTTTAGTTGGCGCATTTTACTCACGTTAATAATGTTAAAATGCTTTTAAAAAAGACATCAGTTCCAGTTTATTGTGCGTTATTCATATTATATTTTATAAAATTACAAAAGAATCTGATGTACTCATGTATGTGTTTGTTATATCTGTTAGAATTTCTTTTGATGTTGGTTACATGCTGGCATAGTGCCTCTAAAAGCTCATTTTCGAATTAATTATGTTCACCGATTGTAAAGTGCTACATAATTATGAAATATTCATGTATTTAATTGCATCAAATGCTTATTGGCAGTCAGTTCACTTATGGAACATGATGGTAATGTTGCCTAATTTGTTATGTAGATGTACCAGAAATGCGTATATGTCAAATATTTTATAATAAATTATTTACATCCCTCCCTCTTCTTACGCAACAGATTTTTACCAATTGGTATATATGTCTGTATTTAATTTATTTGCTGGAATTGTTTATAAAAGCCATACTAGACGGTATTATTTGATGGAAAAAATATGAATATAAAAATAATACCTACGCTTGCAATAATTAGGTGATTAAATCGCATGTTACTCTTTAAATGATGTAAATATTTGTATTATCGAAACGGGAAAATTTAGGGTTTGCTAATTCGGTATTACATTGATAATTTGAACAAGCTTATTATGCAACAGAACAGATCACTTAACAGTATAAACCTTTTGTTGTTCATAATTTACCTATCATTGTATGGTATTAATACATATATGTATAATTAAATACTTTTGCATTAAATGAACAGAAAAAATAATACAGTTAATTGTGTAATTATTTAATGTCTCGTAATATAATTTTCGCTGTAAATTTATGAGCAGCCTCTGTCTTTCGCTCTGCGGCCTATTGACATACTAATTGAGTCAAGTGACTGATTAAATAGAAAATAAGTGGAATAATTGCATTATCAATAAAACGAAATTTCTGTAATATTTAATTAACGTGAAAATAATTTTTGAATTATTCCGAGAAAACATGGTGAAGTATATAAAAGTCATTAAAACTTGAAAATATTTCATCCGCCAAGGGAATTGCATAAATTCAATTCATGCTTGTTTAATTACTTCATTTCAGTTTTGCTGTTAAATTGCGTACAAAAGAAAATTAGATGTTAATAAAAAGTTTGTGAAACAAAATGTCATTATATGATGTTTTTCACAAAATCAAGAAAGATCGGCAAGAATACTTTATGTTATAATAGGATTTTCATTTTGCTGGCTTAAAAACTTTTCAACATCACCCACGAAACTTATAAAATAGATTCACAACTTTAAACTATTTTTTTCCTGTTGAAGTCTCTAGCAATTAATCATGATTAAAGCCCGGCCGTTCACTATAATAAACTTTCATATATATAAACTTTTGTGCTATGATTATTTATTGTGTAAATTCATTGCAAACACAACAATGCCTACATAATAAACTCAAATTGTTGAGATTAAAGCTTTAGAGGATATACAATTGCAAAAACCCTTACAACCAGAATTTAATAATAAAAAAAAGTGTACACAATAATAAATCTTTAAACGCTGATTCAAGTTTTACAACAAAAAGTTGGATGATCATTTATCGGAGCCCTGTTCTCGTTCGTATATAGCTAGCGAGGGCCGGAAATTAAGCTCCCTCGCTTGTCGCAAAGGAAATTCATATATTTCGCTTGGTGTATGTGTGTGCGCGAAATTATACAATTTTTACACATACCAGAGCCAATAAATAACGTTAAATGCATGCTAAGTAGCTGATACAAAAGTGTGAATTTAATTTTTCTTTCTAGACTTTTATCTCGCTTTCTGGTAAAAAAGATGGAAATGCTCAAAAAGGAAATCCAGAGCGCACAACCCCACAACATTTGATTGGTTTGTATTTTGTGTTTCATTTTGAGGATCAATGACAAAATATATAGCAGATTTTTTTAATCCTAGGCAAATTGTACAGCATGTTCGTGATGTTTTTTTGAACATTTTCCACTGCCAAGCGGCAGTCTTTTATCCGAATTCGTGTCTGTAATTATTTCCCGCTTGGTCTTATTTTCACCCATATTTTCCTACTTGTGCGGATGTATATTGAAACTGAATGGTTATTCCGATATGATGTATTGCAGTGGAAAATGTAATTCATGTTTTTGATATATCATTCATATTCAAGGCATTAATAAAATTGATAACCGATTTGAGAACATTTTAGCTTTTAGTCGGATGTGTTCCGGGACACCCCTTGAAACACATATTCATATTTAAGGGAAGAGAATAGGTACGGTTGCTGTCGGCTTCTTTGAAACGGCATATTCTATATAATATGCGAATAATATAACGCGTATATGTAACGCACGCAAGGGGGTTGTTAGCTTTGTGTGTATAGCGGAGTGGATGTATTTCATGGGTGTCATTGATGTCGCTTTGCGATGTACATAAACACATATACATTCTTTATTCGTTCAGTACGGGCATGTTGAGGCACACATTCGTCATACTGAGGCGCTTTATGAATAGCAAAAAAGCATTCATGTGAATGTTTATCCTTGAATTTTTGAATAAACCCTTCTTTGACCTTATCCGCCCTTTTAAGCTGCATCACAACGATTTTTTAATCTTCTTTCATGTATAATTGGGGCATTATGTAAAAAAGTTTGGTGTGTTTCCAACTTGTCCATCAAACTGACGCCTCATTGCTACTATTATCAATCTACCACAATGGAAATTGATATAAAAACATGATGTTGGCGGGGAAAAAATATCAATGTGAAACGTAGTAGTTCGTTGTATGTCATCAAATAAGGTTTTTATTAAATCACGTAATTGATTTGACTTTTTTTTGTAAAAATACAATGTAATACACTACAGAATAATCGAATAGTAATGTGTTAAATACTTATACAAGTTACGACGTTACGAGTAGGTAATATTAGAATTTCATATATAGCAGTCAGTATAAAGTATTATTTTCATAAAAAATTTACTATGGGCATGAATTTTATTGTATATTGACGATTGTTCGTAAAACTAAATTACTGTCTTTCAACAGTGAAATTGAATATTTCGATTTTTCGATCAATATTGATTTGAGCTAAAAAACCACAGTGGTTTATGCCACACCTAATTCCAAATAATTTATTTTACTAAAATAGCAAAATATTCCAGTGACAAATTTTTTTACATTATTGTACAAAATTGCATCAACAATCCAAACTTTATGATTATTTACGAGTGTCCAGTAACAATGGAATTGGATAATCCCACCACTGTGCAGAGGTCATGTTAATTTTGATTTAATATCTTTCCTATAAGTATGCAATTAGCAGAGGAGAGCCCGAATGTTGGAATTAGTGTAAAACTATCGAAATTTATGAAAATGCTCCTAGATTAATTTTAGGGTCCCAGGTATGTCGTTGTCGTCCGACTATTCGGCAATTAAATAAATGCGACTGCTGAAAACTGTAATTACTTAGGTTGGCTCTATGTGCTTGTCGAGTTTCGGTAGTTTGAACTGAACGAGACAACTCTAGTGTAAATTGCTTTGCTATGTGCCTTAGTGTAACGCGTCACACATGGAACTACAAGCCACTATAGGTATTATATTTGGTCTGGTTGCACGCATTGGCCCGTTATTGGCAATCGTTGCTCTTTTGTCTGCAATCCAATTAACTTAATCGCAACTCGTCATTGAATGGCGTCAATTAGGCGACTGCTACCGCAGCTTCTTCGCACGATTTAGGAAATCGTGCCATCGTCGACACCCTCACATCACATGTATACAACCTGCTATACGGTGTCTCATCCCCGAAACACTCTTTGTCAACACCATCAGCACACTAATACATCAGGCAAGGCGCGACAAACAAGATAATCTTCTTCCATTATAAATGAACCCATCATTTTGTATACTTGCTGATATGCCAGCTGTTTATTAATGCCTCCCAAAAATCCGAACCCCTCAGAACGCGCATCCCCATCCCCTTTATTCTCAACATTCTCGTTCTTCTCACACCCAATCCAAGGCACTAGCAGCATACCCGTTAACTTGCACACAGTTCCAAGATTAATTGTGTCACGAAATTACCTTAATAAATTTATTAAATTGGCGAATCTCCTTTACGCATTGTATATTCTATTAACAATGACGTGTGACAATTCGTTTCACTGCTGCCACACCAAAACTATGACATTTTCTTTTATTATTTTTTCGCCGAACAATGGACTTGCAAGAATATTATTCTGGTTTTATTTCACTTTTCTTTTTTTAATAGAAGGGTTTTGTTATAAAAGAACTCTCTTTGTATTTACTTGGTCTAATTCGTACGGCGTTCTGCTCTTTTTTCACAACTTTGCATCTTTCTCAGTTTATTGTAATTTATTTCTAATTACGGATTAATTTGTGAATGGAGCAGCTAATTTGAACGTCTATTGTTCTCACATTGGATGTGTATGTAATGTATAGAAGGTTGTTTCAATTTTAAATCACTTCAAATAATTACAATGAAAATTGGACCGAATCTGATAAAATTCTGGCTTTTATAATATTAGAACTGTGTCTGTCTTAAGACTAGTTTTTTCACTAGGGAAAAACCATGTAGTTTATTAGTTTAAATAACCCTAAGTAGAAAATTCTGTTTTTGTATTTAACCGTTGATTTTCTAAATGTTTTTCAAACACGACAAAATCTCGGACGAAATTTTTCACATTTTCCAAAATATCTTATCATCTTTAATCGAGGAAAAGCGTAAATCAATTTAAAAACCCCTTGGAATTCCCGCCGCTGAAATTTGTTCCTTGTCTTTAGTAGCTGAAAAAAAAATTTAACAGCACAATAAAAAAAATTGCAAATAAAACGATCAAACTTTTTAAAGCCCGCGCTTGTGTTTATAATAAAGTTAATAAATTATGGCCAAAGTTTGTTCTGATGATGTGCTACATACAAAATATTTTAAACCACCATTAACTGAATGCATAAAAATTTAAACATTAATGGAGTTACATTTTTTATATTTTTTCTGTTGCATATACATGCATGCGTAATGAATAGGGAATTGAAAAAACCGCATTTGTGAAAGGAGAAACATTAATGGTAAATGTGTATGGATGTTATGAGTATAGGAAATTTATTCGATTTGTTTATATTTTATTGTTTGTTATTTTAAGTATGTTGTTGATTTAATAAAATTTAATTAAAAAAGAGGAAATATCGTGATACTAATGGAAGGCCTATAATAAAATAAATTAATGTACAACATTCTGTAAAATCTTTTTATATAGTTTATTTTTCACAAGTGAAAAGGGGGATGTTATTTTATGATACCGAATTTTATACGGATTATAAAACGATTTATTAGACATTCCAAGCGCTGTTTTTAATTTTAATTAATGTTCAGTTCTTTATAATTAATTTTATTTTTATTTCTTTTCTATACACATAAGCAGATTTAATAAATCGAATTTAAAAATTTCGTGTTTTCTTTGAAACTGTGTTAACTACTCGCTCTTTATTTACTTATTTGCCGCGTTATAAAGTAGAAGGGCACTTTGATAAATCTGTAAAGTTTCACAATAACGGGACAAGTTGAAGTTTTCTATGGAAATGGACGTGAAAACATGGACTTGTATTAATCTTAATCGACAACAGTTGAAGGCGCCATCGCACATCTTATTTCTCGACATTTTCTATATAATATAATATTCAATCGACTAACAAACAACATGAAAAGCCCAAACTAGGTAGCGAATAGAGACAAATATCGCTTCTCTTCAACGACACAAGCATTAGTATACGAGAAAAGTCGATCGCTTGGAATATTGAATGAAAAAACAAACTTTTCCTCTTCGATAATGTTGATTAAAAATTAAATAGGTGCTACGAGGCAAGAATGTATTGTTGAGAAACATTTTTTTTATTAAAACTTATCTGAGAATCCTCTGCTTTCGGGCAATAATATGGAAAAGAAATTTCTTATGTCTGTTTGTTTTTCACTCAATTTGAACATACTTTTAATAAATGTATTTGAAGGGAGAAGAAATGAAAACACTTTTAATAAAAAAAATTGTTTTTTGGTCAACTAGGCAGGTTAAGCTTTCAGCATATTAAACCATATTTAAGATTGAAAAATAATGAGACAAGACAAATTTGTGATTGGGGCTTTCAATATTATTAGAAATAGTCTCCAGAAATGAAATCGTCAAATGGGTTTTTTTCTAACAAAAAGACAATCAAATAAGTTAGACTGGGACTTATATTTTTTATTAAGAAATCCATGAGTTTCAACAAAAGTAAACACTAATTGGGTACTAAGACTATCTATGTATAGACAGACCTTTAAGACTTTCTTCAATTGTGAACAGGTGTGTTTATTGCCGAATACGTCTTTATTTCTGCGCGTACAATAAAACAGTTTTGGGAATGGGAATAGTAGGTAGATAATGTAGCTACATTTAAAGTTTAGTGCTAGGTATTGTAATGAAATTTTAATTAAATTGTTAAATATTCCATTGCAGCATTACATAGATGAATTGAAGAAGAATAACTTTAATACTGCCAATATTAACATAATCTTTCAAATGAAATTTAATTGCTAACGTGTACAGGTTGGCATTATTAGGAGCTTTGAGGAAAGTTCAAGCCCGGTGCCTAGTTATTATGTATACGTAAACTGAAGAAGAGTATAAAATTATTATACAGTAAAATGCAAAGTGATTGTAACACGGCAAATGGTTCTTTAGTGAAAATGTTCCCTTTTCTGTGTTCTATATTCCATTCGGGGCGAATTCTTTAAAGTGTGTGCTTCACTAAAATAGACGGCGACCGGAATATAGTAAGTTTGTCTACACAGGACGTAAATAAAATTAAATGGACTTTAAGGGAATGAGATAAAAACATTAAATACTAACGACAGCAATAATGTGGTGACTTTTGAGTAAATGAGTTCTGTTCAACAATTTTAGTTAAATCGCTATTATTATCGCAGCTCTAGTAGTTTTTTCTTGAGATTCAGGGATACAATATTAAAAGTAAAATGATTTTATAGTCTCAGAGGCCGGATTACCCAGAAATTGTGGAATCAATTTTATGGTTTTGCAAATTCGACGTTTTAAGTCACGATCACGAACTCTGAAAGCTTAAACCGCACCGCATGATGAAAGTGGGTGAATTTTTTTTATTTATTTCTTTAAAAATCCCGTGTATATTATTAATGAAAATAAATATTCAAATTTTAATCAAACTTCCCCATATTTTCAATATGAGCAGGTGAAATATGGTTTGTAAGCTAAAACGATTTTAATGTGATTTTAAATAACTGAACATAAATGAATGTGGCTAGTAATAATTCAATGTGTAATTTTCATTAAAAAATAACATTGACCTGACAAATTTAAAATAATATTGTTCGATTCATTACGCACATTTGGCAACCGTTCTCTAAATGGATTTTTACCAAACACAATCATTTAACTAGAACCCTAACACCTGCAGAAAGTTTCTATCCTCAAACTTGGCTATACAATGAGTGTTCCACTTACGTTGAAGATGATCTGCTTTCCAGCGATTTTGTTTAAAACTTTAAGTATTTGTGAAACATTAGATAATTTAGGCAAAATCGCTTATGTTACTTTTAACATCCTGGATACGTATTTCTAAAGAGAAAAAAAATGTTAAAATTTATATGAGTATTAGCGAATTTAAGCTGTGCAAGATATTTAATTAGTTGTAAAAAGTTGTTAACTAGTTGAACTACTTTGTGAAAGTTTAATAGTGTTTCATGTTAAAATTAGCTATTTTTTACTTTAGAATTAAACTATAGATATATAGGTAAGTAATGTTGATCTTGTCTTGTATGAAAGTTCTTATACTCACAAGTGTAATCTACTGGTTGATTACGCAATTAATTCATTGGATTCTCTTGTACACAGCAATCAGTAAATTTATACCGGATTAAAGGGCATTACTGTGGTCACCCTTTGGACAGCATCCCTTCTATTTATGAGAACTAAGGGAATGCACACCGTTACACTCTATTGATATATTATTAGGGCTTATTTCCTCTTAGATCCTAATAAATCTGAGTGCTTGTACTGTACAGCCATTTAATAAGTAGATACATTGACTGCAAATAGAAAACCCGCTATGTTTGTAAACTATTTTCAAAGAAATATTCTCTCGTTATTTGCCCTACATCAAAATTCTGGCAGTGTCATCTCGTTTCATTTTCATTGGAACCGCGGGGGGCGTACATATAGATCGATTTTTTTTTCATTTCACGTTATATGAATTTGAAAGGAAAAGAATCAAACGTACCGGTTTATTGTAGCTGATGAAAAAAAGGGAATTCATGGAGTGTATTCAATCTCTCTAGGGACCAATAAAATGAGAAAGTAGACTTGATGATTTTTGGCAAATTTCAAAATAAATCATCGAATTTTTTTTCATTAACTCCACCACATTCGCTCATCCTTCTAACTATACAAACATTTAGTTTATTTTATAAAACTGTCAATATGCACCAAAAATAATTTACTTTAATTTATATTGAGCCGTACTTTAATTCAGCTGGGGTTTTGTATCTTGTCAATTGTTGTTTGTTTTGCTTTTTCCATTTGATGGAATATAATAGTTAATTCCAGGGCAACATCAATTGCCAACAATTACTTATTAATTCGTCCTCTTACTTGTTGAATCTTTGTCATGAAAAAAACAAGACACCAAATTTTTGAATGTCCGGATTACCAGCACAATAGTGAACAGAAAACAGTGTTTCTCTTTGGATAGAAACTAAAAGAATAAACAGATTCAGTTAACATGAATTTTTTATTTTAATCTGTGCACGTGGTGTAACCCCAAAGAAATGAGAATAAATCACATCATTAATATTTACTAGAGAAAACATCTTGCAACAAATGCACGTAATACTAGACAATTTATTACACGATTTTGTGTGGTGGAAAAGTGAAATGAATTGAAATTGCCTGAATTGGCACAGTATTTTCTTTTAAATACTTTGCATATATTTGCAAATTGATGACATTTGATTAGTGAGAATCCGTTTTATGATATTTCATAAGAATTATATATTAATGTCAGCAGCAGTTGGGGAGCCCGTCTTGTTCAAACAATCTCACTGAAAATCATTAATTTTCCCTTATATTTGCATTTAAAACGTTTTAGATTGTATATATGTATGCGAACGGTTTTGCTTTCACTGAAATACTACCTAACACTAAATTAATTAAATTGTAATCATTTTGTACAGACGTCAGGAATAAAACAACATTTTATTACAATGGTTTATTAAATGGAATTATTGGACCGTTAATAATCCGTTTATTAAGTAAATATAAGTATAAAATTGTATTTTTCCTTTTTGCATGGCGAAAAGACCCACCAACTTTTACGTATTGCACCTAATTGCCTTTAAGAAAGAAAAAATAAATTTTATATTGGTTATAAACATTTGCTTCTTGTATGTTTCTCGAATTAAATGTGCAATTAAATGTGTAACCCCATCATAAAGTCCATATATATTATAACATGGCTAGGATTTATTTTCCTCGGTAGTAAAATGTGCTAAATTACATTTTCTCTGCTTTATTTTAATGAATACCTACATTTATAATGGTCTATAGTGTATGTGGGTGGAAAGAGAGAAAAAAGGCACATTTAAGTGGCAGTTACAATGTTATCGTTCGAGATTTAATATTTGGAAACAATGGTTGCACAATTTTAAAGATTAATTTATGATTTTGCGGATATACAATGTCGACATATTACAATTATGGGTAAGTATAAGTTGCTTGAGTCACGCGGCTCTATAAATTACAAAACATTAAACTTTTGGCGCAAAGTGTCCAAAGAAATAATTGCCATTGTAGGCGTGTAATTGGAAGTAAAACTTTGCTACCTATTTCATGGTATATTCCTTCAGGACTTTGTGTGCCAACTCACACCCCCAATAAACTAACCAGTTACACCCTTTACTCTGCACTACTAATACTCCTCTATAGACTAGGCTACGAAGGCTGCTCTTAAACCCTACGTGGATGTGTGTTAATACTTAAAGATTTACTTTGCCAGTTTGGAACCACTTCACGTTCCTCTCCTATTCACATCATAATTTATTTAAGAGGTCTAGACCTAACGAAGATAATAGGAATTGATTGTAATCACACCAAATCTGTTTCTACATAAATTAAGAAAATTTCATTTACCTTATCATTTGCATATTTAACAATGTTGCGTTTTACATTTAATGCTGGAATTAATCTGATTTTTTTCGATCTTACATACCTATATGACATACGTTAATATCGATATTTTATATGGCTTGGTAAAATTTATTTCGTAGACAATTCAGAATTAATCTTTACTTCATGATGATGCATTAATGTTTTCAATTTATGTGCAATTTTTGGTATATATGTACATACATTTATTCATTATTCTAAGAGAATTCAATTATTCAATAGGTAACACTGTGTATGTATATCTAGTGTAAACATTGTAAGAACGAGTATATGTTATACTCACAAATATTTTTCATTTCGCGAAGAAAAAATTCATTTACATTCCATTATTTTATAGCGCTGTCAGTAAACAAAGAATTTCGCAGGGTAGGTACAGGTGTGTATATGTAGTACGTGATTCAGATTTTATGAATTTTTTCAAGAACGGTAACAGAATTTAGTCGATTTATTAATTAGGTAGCACTAAATAAAACTTAAGAAATTTGGAACATGAAATTTTGTCAAAAATTATTAAACAAAACTTTATTCTATGGAAATAAGTTACATCCTATCTTTAATCATTCCTATTTCCCTACTCATATTTTTTGAAAAATTGCAAATTGTTCAGAGCATTTCTCAGTAGATTGTAACAATGCAAAAATGCAAGACTGAAAATCATATTTTTACCAACCCATTTGAATGTGTGAAATATTTTAAGATCAGAGAAATACGGAATTGAAATGTTAGTGTAAAATGGAACTCAGTAAAGATTATTTTTAAATGTAGATACACTGCAAAGAGCAAAAAAGCAATACATTTGCTTTTACGAATTTTTAATTAAAAACCTATTCAGGTATAGAGAATTCCATGGCAGAATAAAACGGTATTTTCAGTTTGAAGTAAAAGTACTATCTTCAAAGACCAAGCAAATTAACATATTGTTTTTAGTTTAAGTTATAAAAGAATAAAAATTAAATTTTTAATTACATCCTATATTTAATTACTATGTATAATGCATGGTAGAAGAGAAATTGTTTTTATAAAAACTCTGCCGCATAAAATTTAAAATCCAGTTAATTGGACCAAAAAATGGAAAACCGTCAGATTATAATGTGGAATAAAATGTTCCATTTCTCTTTCTGACATGATTCTTAAGATTAGGTATTGGAAAAATGTATAATTGTAAAGAGAGGAAGACTGACATAGTTTTGATAAATTAAGCATGAATAATTGAGCGTGATTGAACGGAGATTTAAATATTGGATTTGATATTATTTGCGAGGTAAATATAGAATTTATTTTTGATAGGTATTATTAGAAGATATTAGAGGTACGGCGCAGGATCCTTACTTCAAATAAAATTCACCATAATTGGAATAAAGCCGACACAGAGTGAAGTTAACATGTATATAACGGCTTCAACATAAAGTATATAAATTTGGCTTGAGTCGGTTTGCAATTAGATCCGTTTACACAGTCTCGTTTCGACGAGGAAACGACTGAGTGGAATAGAATCGATCAGAGAACATGTTTGCCTACCACTCTATGTAATGTAAATAATTTCAGACCGCCTCTAAATACTGTTACTTCACCCATGTAATTCAACACTTAATAACGATAGCAAAATAAATATTATATTTACTCTTCTTTTGCCATGGAAAATATGTAAGTTTTTTAAGTAACCTACACAGAAATTTTGGTCCTTCAATAATGCTTCTATTGGCCGGTGGTTCTTTTATATCAGGACAATTATATACCTAAATACTTAACATTGACATATTTCAACTCCATTTTTTATTA
The DNA here is from genome assembly GCA_963930825.1 of Silvanus unidentatus. Classification (NCBI taxonomy): domain Eukaryota; kingdom Metazoa; phylum Arthropoda; class Insecta; order Coleoptera; family Silvanidae; genus Silvanus; species Silvanus unidentatus. The sequence continues at coordinate 385,132 of OZ005759.1, read as the reverse complement.
GTCAAACCATTTCCTTTTAATGATTATATGATGGAAATGGGCAAAGCGGCTAAATTGAGTGGTTTTTAATTGAATTTTAATCCCTTCAATATTTACATACATATAATTTATCAACAATAATATTTTCTATATTACTCAGTGACTCGGAAAAGCACTTATTGGCATTTCCATTTTAATAAAGAAAGAACTTTGTTAACACATGCACTTTAAACGATTTTCTGAAATCGTTCACTTTAGCCTACCTCTACTTCTCCACTGTGCTGACGATATAATAAATAAAATGTACTTCAATGTGTCTGTGATTACCTAAAGGCTTCATGTAGTGACATAATACAGCTTTTCTCGAATAAGCCGATTGTATAGCGCTTTTCCAGCAAGTATTACCTTCAATGACTTTTTCCAATTTCCAACTCCATCTCTTATACCTAAGAGTTTTGGTTTAATTTGCCAAGTTATTTATCGTATTTTTTTGCATTCAAACGTCTGTTTTCTTTTGATTGGAAAATGTCGTTCAATGTTATTATTCCTCATGTTTTCCATTCGCTTCTAAATCTACATGTTTACACAATATTTATACTGTATTTTGGCTATCTAAACTTTTTACCGTTTCTCCAGCGGTTTCTAGTTAAACTCAATGCAACCATTACACACAGAAATAAACAAACAAAACCCTGAGTCCTTAAGAAAAATCTAGAAAACAGAACACAGATTTAAATAACTTTTGTTTACAGTAAAAACTTACATTTTGTACAAATTTTATAACAGGGATATTGTTACAACATTATCAAATTTTAACGTACCTTACACCTTTCTCGTTTTTTTCTTCTCTTCGAGTTTCTTTTGCGCACTCTTTACACAGTAACCCTAAATACAATTTTCAATTCTTTTTACGGCGGACGCGTCTAAAATATTATGTACGAACATAGAACAGGCGGTAATTTACTTTAGAACCAACAAAATAAATAACTTCACATCATTAGTGCTGGCTTAAACGGATTTCTTAGATTCAGTAATTTGGGGTTGTTTCTTTCCTCAGCACGAAAAAAAAGGGGAAGCTGCTGTGCTTTTACTCTGCTTACTGCGAAGCTGATGTACACTAATCAATAGACAATCAAGGAAAAATGTTAGTGTAGTGCAGGCAATTCTCTTGATACATTTTCGAAGAGATTACATTTACCAAGAGAATTTTAATAGTACTTGAAATACTGTCATTCACTCCAGCCAAAACCACCACTTACGAGTAAGCTCCTGCTATTTTGTGTTTTCGTGATTTTAAAGTAAGCCAGTTTAAAAGTGGCCTGAGTTTTTCTTTTTGGCTGTGTTCAGTTGGAATGATGTTTCGATGTTAGTCGCAATTAACGGAGTATTGTTTTGAGATAAATAGACCCTAAGCAATTTTAGATTGCCTCTCACATTTAATTGCAAACAGAATTTAATCGAACTAATGCGCGAAAAATTAAAACCAACTTACGGATAAAGGAAACTTATGTATGAATTTGCCTGCAATTAGTTTTATTACATTGTTCTTATTTGAACATTTACTAAACAAAATTACCCACATAAACCGAAAATGAAATGATTTGTGTTGTTTTAGAAATATTGTAGCTCTGTGCAAATTTTAATTAACAATGTGTTAAACAATATTATTGAATCAGCGGATTGGCGTATGTTTCTTGCATTTACTCGTACTCGTTATTTGTGTTCGAAAATTTTGTTAATTTTGTATTCATTACGACTACATGCGTAAAACAATAATTGCAAATATTGATTTTATTTCCGAAGGGATTCTTTTACATTGAGAGTAATTTAATTTGAAATACGAAGCACGAGTAATCCATGTCTTGTGTCGCATTTCGCGACTATTTCGTTAGGAAACATTTATATTTTATAGTAAATTTGTTCTATCGCAAATAGTATCCAATCCAATAAATTTTTGAAATGGTTTGGTAGCAATGCTTAATGTAATTGTGCGCTTCATAAACTGCATTACAACACCTTAATATATAATACTCGAAATCATTCCGCGCAATTAACCATTGTGCATAACATTTTTGCTTTGTGCTTTTGCTTTCTGTACATTTCATTATGCATGACTCTTATTGAACAATGAATAGGTAGACACAAACTGGTAAGCGAGTTACAATGAAGCTTGAACTTTAATTTGAAGTGTTAAAGTCATCTATCACTTAAAACTAATAGAAATTCAGGTCGCAACTTTAATTTACTTTAAAACTAAAAGATAATTTATAAAAGACTAGAGGGAAAGAGAACCGATGCGGTAGTATTGATATTAACGTGTTAAAATGTATTTCATCTTCACAAGTATATGCTGTACCAAACTTCAATTTCAATAGAGTCTGCATAAAACTTTTTATTTTAATTAAGTCTAGAAACTTTTATGGATAAAAACAAAATCTTACTGTCATGTCATGTGCTTTACGCTATTATAGAACTTTGCAATAACAAACTCCCTTTATAAGGTCGCAGACAATTTCGAATTGTTAAACGTTAAACGTAATAATAATGTCGTATATAATTGTTTCAAATAAAGTAATACTTTGTGAACTTTCGTTTGCAATTGGTATTTGATCAAACACAGAGACTATCGATTCTCATACGTAGATGTAAGTTCTAGACACATAGTTTTCTACGCAAGATACTGATGTTCTACTCCAGTTGACCGATTGACCGATTTATCGCTAGGCCGAATAAATTGTATAATATTTTACGAGACCGGTTATAATAAATTGCTCTTTCTCGGGGTTTTCTTTTTATAGTGGATTAAATGAAAAGGTTCCCCGTATTATTACTTTTGGCTCTATAGCGATGAGTGTGATATTTAAATAAATGGCCGTGTTTTGAATTAAATTTGTAGAAAGTGGAAAGAATAGCTTTGGATGAAATTTATGAGGTTTTTGTATGAGAGAATCGTCAGAAATGTTATTGCGAAATTCCAATTTTTTTCAATACATTGTAAGTTGGAGAAGACAGACGATTTTTTCGGATTTCCACAAAAAATGAACTGATTAATAAATTACGAATTTCCAAATATTAAATATGGAAATGTTCTAGGCATATTTCAATTAAAAACTGTGAAATCTGCAATTATTACTGTTAAACAATTTTTTCCTGTTTTACATTGATGAATGTTTTTCCACTGGATTTCACTTCGTAATATATATTTGGCCTATATATTACCTAACGTCCAGCAGTGAATTTTTGCTAAAATGAAATATGCCAATACACAGCATATGTATATGTATGTATATGTTCTGTTTCTGTTAGTACTTTAGGATAAATTAGTTGAAATATGACAATTGTACGGTTTGTTGTGAGATCAAATTTCCACTGAAATAACTGCAGACAAAAAAGCTGCCACCATTTTTCATTAAATTGTTATAATTAATTTTGATGGACATAAAAAGAGTCTTTTTGCCTTTTTCCTATAAATCGAATCAATATATCAAAAAGAAAAGGGAAATGTGATTAGATCGGAGAAAATAAGAAACTGTGTTGCAGTGAAGAGGATAATTGGATTAACTCTTTCTTCTGCTTGATTGAAGTGATTATTAAGATGAAAATGAAATAGATGATGAGTATAATTGGGTGAAATTTAAGGCAGTCAATTTGTTATCATAAACATATTTATTAATCTAACAGAGAGATTCTTTTTCATTGAATATATTTATACTCCATTTCCCCTTCAATAATCCATGTTAACGAAATAATAAAATAATTTTAATCTCCCTCGTTCCGTAAATCATAAAACCACACAAATTCAATTAAAAGCGCATAAAACTATCCCACATATTTTATAATTCAATAATTCTATTACAAAGCTTTGTTGTGCTTTTATTTTTATTTTTAAAATTGAACTTTAAAAGTTTTAAAGCACATAATATTGAATATTATTTACCTACTCCATAATGCCTTTCTCTATATATTTGCAAGTAAAGAAAATAAATGAAAATATGTTAATTCTACCATGCTGATTCCCCATTGAGATGGTGTCCGGCCCGATTAACTTTTCATACATTTCTCGACTATTTTATTCATACAATATAAATCATCAGGTATAATAAATCTTAGTAAATGCAACTTGACGTTGAAGTAGCTTTAAAAAAACGAATGGTTTTTGTTTACCAACACAAATGAATTTAAAACGATATTTCTTTGGGAGCTTGTTGAAAGAAGTAGCTCAAGTATTTGCAGGTCGTCGATATCTTGATGGATGACTTCCCGCTGAAATCGATTTAAAATTGAATACGAATACATTCCTTATGTTTTAACAATACATACATGCGAGATACACCTACATTCACCGGGGTTTGAAATGTAAACTTTTTATTTTTCGGTTCTGTGCGGTATAAACAGAATGTTTCTATAAGGATTAAGGTACGCATCGGAGCGCAATTTTCTTCCGATTCTGTTGCAATGTTGAAATGTTACTTAACTAAGGAAACAACGAGAAATAAAATAAAAGTGTTCTTAGCTGCACATGACAATGTGACAGAGACAACTTGAAAGATTGACAATACAACAAACGGGATTACTGACTTTATCATTGTAAATAAAGCATTGAGAGCATTAGTATTACGATACAATAAATCTATTATATTTTCTTAAAGAAAATAAAGGTAAATAAATGTAAAGTATGACGTTTTCTATTAGAAAACTATGTTATACAGGTAATTGAAATAAAATTGATTTTACAAACTATATGAACCATAAAATTCTTCCAAGTTTATAAATTATTACAAAATTAATTAACCAAAAATGGTATTTTCTGCTATATGGAAAAAATGTAATCAACAATTTGTGAAACTTTTATTTATCAAACTCCGTAACACACACACATTGAAATAAACATACATATACATCTAATAGAAAAAAATCGCTGTTATGTTTGGTGTTCCATGTTTTTCGTGAAGCTGGCAATACATTTTTATCCTTTGGGTCATTTCCGAGAGAAGGAATGATTGATTATGTAGCGGTTTACGTAATTGCGTACAGGCTTCTCTCTGGCCATACTGCCTAAACTTCTAAACATGAACTTTTAACTAATGGACTCAACATCACGCGAACTCTGCTTTAAGCTCCACGAATATTGAATGGATGTGTCCTGTCTAATATGAACAGTAGTCCACTTAAATGTGGCAGAGGGAAATGCAAAATGCATACACATTGTTAGTAGGCACATAAATTACTTTCTTTTCTGAAAAACTTCTCCTCAAATACTTTGCAAGCTATAGTGATTGAAAAAGAATCGATAAGTTCAATCCGTTTCATCGAAAACTATAATCAGCAATTAACAATTCCTTCAATCAAATTGGACAGTGAGAGGATTTTTCCGAGCACTTAAATAACCACAACTAAACCGGCAGCATGATGGTGGAAATGATGTCTCTTTTGTCCCATGAGCACAATTAGCACATGTTCAGATTGTGTTAAAGAGCTAAAATCCTTGGGCAAAAAATGATGCTGTGGATGGAGATTGTGCAACCGTAAAATAATGTAATGTGTTTGTGAGTACGTGGAAGAGGACAGAAAACACTATCATAATCTACAAAATGTCGTGTATATGTGCGTTGGTTGGGGCGAATGTGTTGGAAAAGGGGTTGATACTAGTGGCATTGTAGAGGTGAGGGCATTTCAGAAAATTGACATCCCCTTCCCTAATTGCGCTGTACAGGTATCCTAACGACATCCTGGATCACACAGGACATTGTGTCAGCTGTGCTTTCATTCCTCTACCCTCTCCAATTAACAAGGGCTTTGTCAGATATAATTGCAAAGACGCATTCCACACCCATGATATACGAACGTGTGTATTTAGATCTTTATTACGGTACATAGTTTTATTTAATTTATTTTTTCAAAAATAATACGTATTCACTGTACTGCCGTAAGCAACTTTTGGACCGCTGTATAATTATTTATCAATTTAGCGCCACATTAGAAGGGGAGAAGGCCATTATTACTGCGTGTGGTTGTTCCAAAAATCAGGATTTTAATCAGAATTACGATTCTCCCTTATATACAATTTACTTGCGACCGTCGCAGTTTCAGCTTAGTTTGTGGTTCTTAAAGAAAATGAACAAATATTACTAAAAGAGGCCCCAGAGGGTGGCTATGATTCATTGTCCTTCCTGTTGTCTATTATCCTCTTTCTTACCCACTCTAGTAGGAAAAGAGATTTTGTTAGGAAATGATTATGCAATAAATTGCAAACAAATAAAAAGCGGCCAAATTATTTCCCCAAATACGATTAAATTTAATCAACCATAGCCACACCCTATATACTAATAGATATTTATAAACACATCACACAGAGAGAGCATAATTATTGTTTTAATGGATTTCTGTATGTATTTACCAATATACTCGTAAATCACACACTAGGTATGTATGGACAATTGATTTTTCTAGTATATTTTGTATTCAATTGTACTTTATTTGATTTACTTATTTGTTGATATAAAAATTGACGTATGATGATACATAGATTAATTAGTTCCTCAAAGAGAGTAAATTCATATTACGTGTTTATGTAAATAAAATACACAATACTTATATATATATTTGTATAAAAAATAATGTAAATTTTTTGTGATTTGATATATTTTCATAACCATAGACTAGTTGACAATAATAATAATATATACACACGAGAATGTCATAACCAGTTAAATAGAAAAATATAATATATGTTTTTTTAACTCAATTTGCGATCAAATATCATTTTTTAAATTATAAACGGTAATAAAATCATATATATCAAATACTGGAAGTCCAATATGGATCACCAATTTACGAATAACATTTTATTATGTGAAATGATGTTTGAAATTAGATTTTGTTTTAAAATATTCATTAATGAGGGTGTATGTGATGGGAAGAATGACATTTTCTAGGTATATCATACTGTAATTTTCCGGTGAGATATTTGATTAAAAATTTATAATGATTTCATGTGCGAAATGGACTAGGAAACTAAACTGACGACCGTTTTTATTACCAAGGAAATTATCACATTATTTACGAGAAAATAACTCAAACGCCAGCTAAAAATGAACTTTGCTAATATGACTATTCCTAATATGGGGGAACACACAGTATGCGACATGCAAATACATTTTTATGATGAAAATTCAGCACAAAATTAGCCCCATTATTCACATGATTTGAATGAAAATGCTATTAAATTTAAATATAATCGCAAATTTTATTTTATAATATATTAATAACAAACATTTTGATGAGTTTATTTGAAACTGGTAATGATATGTTTGCAAAAGTGTCCAATTTACTGTTGTGTTATTACTTATACACATGTAAATAAAACACAAATTACGATTATTCATTAAGCGTGCATTGTTGTTAATAAAATAGGCAAATATTAAATGTGAATGTCTTTCACTATGTCCCTAAATAATAATTTACTATGTATTGTTTGGAGAGAAGCAATTTTCTCAATCACAAACAACATCACATCATCTACATTTTCCATCTATACATATACATATGAACGCATCATTAGCATTGTGACGTCATATCCGTAGTTAACAAACCACGCAAACTCTGGCCAACACTTCCGGTCCGTGCACGTTTGTCACTCGCCCTCGTGACAACCGGCACTCATTTCATGGATATGGAATTAATTTATAGTCATGGTCCCAACTGACCCGTCCTACTGTATTACTGTGAAAATCTCTTTCGCCCCCACATAACGTTTTATAAAATGTTACCAATGGATTCTGTCTCATTGTGTGCAAGCAATTCGGAACATTTCAAGGGATGGATGCGATTGATCCATATTTCAATGAACCAACTACTTTGTGTGTTGGAGTCTTGAATTCACGCTCTTTCTCTCTGAAGGAATGTCGTGTTATATATGGATTCTTCAAATGGAAAATGATGTTTTATATTTCTGCGAATGTAATAAATTTTAACTTGTTTACTCTAAAGTTTTTAGAAAACTAACCGATCAGGTCATCAACAAAATTTTTTCAATTTCATTTGTCCGAGAGGAAATTAAAATGCAAATGCATAGAAAACTATTTGAAAACAAAATGCTTTATCCAACACTGCAATAATATTTATTCTGTAACTATGTAATTCATTTCAACCAACTTTAACACTGAATCGGTAGTGTTATCCCCGAGAAAGTACTGTTAATACAAAAATTATGTTTAGTTTTTGAACAGTTCCGTCCAAGAAATTTTGGCAGGACTAAGAAAGTGAATGAAGTAATTCGTTCCCAAAACAAGGGGATAAAATCATTTAGTATCGGTGCCTAAACATTAGATTTTATTATATACGTTGTCAGCAGTTTTCTACTTTATAAGAGCGCACCCCACACAAATAGAAAATCGCACCACCCTTTCTAGTAAATCACGGCGAATGGAAGAAGAGTTTGGTGCAAAGTCGGAAATTCAAAAATATACGGCGAATGCTTTTTCGTGTGCACATTTTCATATACTTAGATTTGGAAAAGAGAAAGAGAGCACGAGGATTTCTCGCCCAGCCACCGACACACAATCCACCTTCTTGATTTATCTATTTGTTTGTGAAATTCAATTTCCTTTGCTTATACACATCAAGTGGAAATACTATATCAAATTTAAATATTATCTTCAATTTTTTTACTATCCCAACATTCTCAAATCCACGGCCACTGCCACTACACAGCACATATTTGTATACCTTGCTCCGCAATATAATGCTTTCTAATATGGTAACAAACAAAGAGAAGAAGCCCGGTTCTTGTTTACTGTGCCCCTCTTTATCTTCATCTCGTATAATAATATACGTCTATGTGTTTGTTTTTGACACAATGTATACACACATGAAATGTGTGTGCATATCTCATCTTTTTCGTCAAAAAACACAATTATTTTATTGAGATGGAATACTAGGGTGTGAATTGTTGCCGAGCTCTTCGCAAACTTTTCATATATAATTCTGAAGACGGTTTTTTTCTTCCTATTGCTCTCACAAGATATACCGTTGCCGTGTCATAACTTTTCCGAATACAATACACTTTTAAGACTAGTCGAAACTTTTCCAAGTCCAACGATACAATAAAGTACACTGGCGTCCAACTTGTCACCTAGTTAAATTGGGATGCGAGTTTCCTTAAACCTCAAACGTAAAACCGCGCGATTTCACTTAAACCGCATATTTACTTAAAATATTCCTAAGACATACTGTAATATCCATAATCCCATAAACTTGCCGATTCTCTTAAATGAAAATCTGTTCCTCTTATGTGCACATGTTAAACGGGAGCTGTTTAACTGTTTGTTCGTACAACGATTATGACTGCCATCTTATTAAAACTGTTTGTAAAGCTACCTTAATGTCATCGCTTTATTATTTAGCATTATTTACAGCAAGTTTAGATAGTAGGAACGTTGTTGGTGAAATTGCTTTTAGGATTTAACTACTTAATATAGTGGAAATGTTTCAACTTTTCGCCCCGTGTATATGTTATGTGGTTGGTTTTTCTCTAACACCACAAATTCAGTAGCCCCCTATGCAAACAGGTCTGGCCGTCTGTTTAATATTAATATTTTCTCTAGGCTCGGTGTGTAATACGCTCGCAGGAATTCGGATGTTGTGTATTGTGGACTTAATACAACGTTGTTAGGAATTGAACTATTTGACAACAATCTAATTTCCATACGCAAATATTTAGCCTAATTTAACTTTTAGAAAAGTATCCCCTATCTGAAAGGGAAATCTGTTAACAAGTGGAGAGCCAGTCTTAAAGGAAAAGCGGCCTGATACCTGTTCTAATGAGATTTTTATTTATTATCTGATAAGGTGTTGAGTGAATGAAAGAATCGCCTTGTGTTCGATGTTCATTTGCACGTAATCGGTGTTCGATAATTTCGCTCTTGAAAACCTTTTAGAAAAACATTTCACATATATCTGGGAGTGTGGCTATTGAATTTTAGTCGCAAGTGTGTATACCCTGCGGCTTACAATATCCTCCCGCAATCGGTTATGCATTCTGGTGTGCCGTTATCGAATATCGGTCATAGGTTGCGAAATATGTAATACATTCTCTTTCTAAGCATGAATAAATTTTCAAAGAAATGTTACAGATTTATATGTTTAGTAAGTTTTCCAGTGGCTTTTGGCTTGTATCAAAGCATCGAAAGTGGCTTTTTTATTGTAACATGAGCAATTTTTACAATATTTATAAGATACACATAGCGCAGGAAAGTGTATATAAGACGTATCGATTTTTCCTTCTCTTTGTATTCATATTTCACATTTTAAAATATTGACATCCCATTCCTGGCCAACAAACAAAAATATAACATCCATAATAATTTTTTTTTCAATGGAAAGAATACCGTTTTCTATGAATAAAAAATACACACACACGAGAAGGACGTCGATTGATTTATGGGCCGTTTTATTTAAAATGATTGATTAGTTTAAGTTTTATTTATTGCTACATTTATTGCATTTTCTAATTATTGAATCGTTGTTAAATGTGTTAATTGAACAGCTGAGCAATTATCTGTGCTTGTATTCATAATTGAAAACAAAACATTTTCATCATCGTAACGATAATGTCAGGCTTTTTCCATGTACAACGAGAAATTGTTGTCTCTTAATTTTTGACCGCATTTATCTCGTCCGATAAGAGGAGGGCAATTTAACGTTATATCGGCTCCGTTGTTGACATCCAGCGTCGATATAATGGCGCTCGAAATAAAAACATCCTGACGCATGCAACAATTTCGAACGTGAGGGCTGTTCGGGGATCCATCGCTGATAAATATTAATCTCCATGTAGGAATATAAAGGTGAAAATTACGATGGAACTCAAGGCAATTATGTAAATTATGTACAGTCATCATACAATCGGATGTTGGTTTAATATCGTTGTGTGGGAAAATTATTGCCACTAACCGCTAGTTTCAGGTGTCAAACCAATAATTTTCATTTAGGTTTATTCGTTCCAGTATATCATATCTAGCACAATATTACCAGATCATATCGTGCAAACTATGACACTCTATAGTAGTGGATGCATAAATTTGCATTTGCAATAATTTCACTGTTACGTGAGATTGACACGAAATCGTACACTTTCCTAATTTTGTGAGATTGGGACAACTATTTCTAATACATTTTCCGTTTTTTGAATTATAATTAACTGTACTTGGTACTTTCACGACTGTCAGTGGGTACTGACGATGAAAGATATTTGTTTCTTTGTTTGTGTAATAAAAGAAAAGAATTTAATTAGAATGGGCGTATATGGAATAGCAGATATCTTATCCCAAGTCAAAAGACGCTCTTTGTATTTTCTCATAATATTTTCAACATACCTCTTGCGATCAATAAATTTAACTTGAATTTCACTTCTGCTCGCTCTATGAAACGACAATATTTCTTCAAGTAATAAAATTATGAATTATTTGGAAATTGAGGAAAATCGAAAGAGCTGCCCTGTTTTTGGCGCACAATGTCTCTTAATTCGTAATCAGCTTCTTACAAAGTAAAAGCACATCCTAAAAGGTATTTTCAATTATCTAAACCACTTATAAAGTTCATTTCATTCCTGAATGAAATAAAACAAAGCAACTAGTAAAAATTCAATTGAATCCTTTCTGTTTTCCTTACCTCGTACTCCTTATTTAACGAAATAGATAATAGGTACTTGGTATATAATGTGAGACGTTCGTTTTATCTTCCTCGTTTCTCTTAAACCGAAAGGAGCTGGTAATTTCCGGTGGCGACCATATATCCTACATTTTACCGGTCACTGGTGCCGGCTTCGGTTGCAACTACCCTTATCTGTTCGCCCTCTCTCTTTCTCTATAATATTAGATCATGTCTTGTACGTGTATGATGAATATTATCTTGTAGGAATTTTCAATTTCTACTGTACAGCAGCTGAAAGTTGACAAAAGCATTTAAACATCGTACATATTTCCACCAAGAACACTTTCTCTTTTATCTCGCATCTCATTTACTTAATTGTTACGATTTTAAGAACGTTGTCGCAGTTTATCTGGCGACTGTTTAGGCAGTAAAACAATCTGTCAAAGATTTAGTGCTGTGTCGCGTTAAAGGGGCCGACCTTCGTCATGTTGGAATCTTGTGTACAGTCTCTTAACACAAGTTACACATTGCATAATTGAGCAATTATTTCTGTTTGATGTATAACGAGCGAATTTCTTTAGGCTTAATTACAAAAACGTTTCTTATTTAATTCACGCACTTATAAATAATAATACAAATTGTTGACTTCGTGATGATGGGTTTGGAAGGTGACTTTGAACGAGAACAGCATCCGTTGAATTATTAAAATATTTATTTATTCATGGTATACATTAATGTAACGTAAATAACTGAAAATAATAATAATAATTGAAATTCATTTAGTATGCATTGAATTGTTACGTATTTATGTTTGGTGGATTTTTTCTTGGTTTTCTTTTCACGTTTTGGTGTGGGTGTTATGAAAATAATGTCCATAAATTTGCGCCCTCGAAATATGCAAATATTGACCTGCTTAGATAATCCAGACAAGATAAAGAATACTCTCTAAGTCTAAACTGGCATAAGGATACGGTTGCGTTTATGAGAGGTTTAATTAAATTGAACAGGTAAGTTATTAAGATAGGTGATAAAGTTGAATAACATATGGCGCTTAGATTAATTCAGTGGGAGAAAGTTGGTGGTATTATAAGTTGCGTGCCCAACTTAGTTAAGGAAACATTCATTATTGTTGCCGATAGTAAGACTATAATTAGCACCCTCCTGCCAATTTCGAACAGCTAGCACTAAGAATTAACCACCACCCACATTTTACACGTAATTATTTCTGGCCTTTATTATTGCTATCGCATTCAGGTGAAGGAAATGTCAAATGTACTTAGCAGCTTGTATTTTATTATACAATCACTCAGCACCCGTCCAAAAAGTAATTATTAACAAGAAAAACGACACTTTTTGTAAATTGGAAGGACACCCATGGGGCGCCAGAGCACTTTATTGCTGTGAAAGAGTATTTCAATTATCTTATAACTGTAAATCTACTCATTTACTAAATGTTTTTGAAATATATTTTGAAAAAGTAATACCTTCATACATACATTATATCTTTAGAAACGTATACATATAAATGCAATTTCTAATAATGTGAGACTTTGGTTCATTTTCATTAAAATCTGGCTTTGATGATATTATTCCATATTTCTAAAAATTTTGCAGTATTTTTACGAGAGAAACCAATCTGATTCTCATTTCCCATTGAAATACGAGTAGGTAGGTAAGATATACGAGTATATGATGAACCTTTTGGTAAAAAGATTTAATTTTAATATCCATTTTCTGAGTCTTCTCTGGATCTTTTTAATAAACGTTTAACGTATTAAATGTACCGAACCCTCATAGGTGCGTATGCTCAACATACAGATTTCTAAAAGGTCACATGGGGGATGAAGGCCAGTCTCCCCTTTGGCACATTATAAGTTTCATTGTGCTTTCCAATATGCATTGTATTATTAAATATATTGTTGAAAAAGCATCGAATATCGGGAAAATGTATACATACCTATATTGTGGCATTAAATTAATTAACAATAATTATTAATCGGTTTGTTTGATTTTCGCTTAATTGCATGAATACCGCATTGAATTGAAAGACGAGATGTAAATGTATATTATGTTGTGATTTGAATAAAGTTTTCAATGATGTATACATACATTTATGAACAAATTGATAAGTGCAATTGGATGTTTCTGTCCAGTATTTGTATATATAATTTAACCATCGACGTTTTAGAGAGAAGTTTTCAATTAGGTGAGAGCAAACCTGCTTATACCATCCAATCTAATCCTGTCTTTGTTTAGTCCACACATGTTATAGAATTTTGTAATTATTCGCATCACAAGCGATGATGAATGTTGGTTCGACCTATAGCGATGTATTATGATTGTATGCGACATATGCGCGACGTAAAACCGATATATGCAATTAATTTGAACAATTTTATTGCGGTTTCAATTGAAATCGGCTACACACGATTTCCTCGTTGTGTTTACGTTATATTGACAATTTAAGTAATTAATAATAAGTAGCTCTGCGCGTCGCTTGTATCTTTGCACAATTCTTAGGACAAGATTTGCACGTTCAACTTTCTGGATCTTGTTTTCACAATAATTCCCAATTGTCAGACACTAATGCGATTTTACTACCCTTCTCTTCGTGATTGTACCTTATTGCCGAAATAAACTACCGTGGAGGACAGTTGACGTCGCTATTGCTTTATACCACAAATATGATTTAATTTTTTCGTCCACATTTTCGGAAATAACCTAATGGCTTTGCGCCTTTCCTTGCTTTCCAGGGATCTATAAAGCCAAATCTACCCGTAATGATACAGTATGGCCCCTTTTATGTTTTAGCCAGTATTATATCAAGGACACTTAGTGTCTGAAATCGATTCATTATGCTGTTGCTATTACTATAAACACACTAATGGTGTGCTTTCTTTTCACTAAATGCTGAATTAAGGACAGAAATATCGTCCCGATGAGTATCTTAAGTGTGTACAGGGGGAAATATGAACTCACAAATGATTTAACTTTGTTCCTGAAAGATAAGATTTGATGAAAACTTACAAAGCTTCCATAAGTGTCGTTTTTTTTTTCGTTTATACAATTGGATGAGTTTTGGTTTTGGCAAGTGAAAAAACAAACGTGTTGCAGTAAATTTTGCTCTGTAATAAGTGGAAACAATTTTAATAATGGATGTTTCATTTTACGAGATGTTATTTAAAACTGTCAGTATAAAACGGTTTGGTTCATTTCAAGTGACGTTATAAACTTTATTAGCGATAAAACGGAAAATGTACAATATAAAAATGTAATATTGTATCTGATTTCCAGGTTTTGATAAAAGAAAATTTAATATGAATCCAGTGCCTAAGCAATGAAATTGTCATTTGAAATTCATATTCTGATCTCTCAATCAGAATAATATGTATATGTATACGTGGTGTTTGGGGAGGCGGTGACGAAAGGTAATGGGCACGAGTTATAACATCAGCAGCACTGAGTGTGTATTGTCTCGTATTTGTCCAAAGAAAATTTGTGACACTTTCACAATTAGGGACATATTTGCAAGACGTAACAATGGAACTTCCTAAATATTTGTTCGTACTTGAATGTAGCCAAAGGCTCTTTAGGATGAATCTTCTCTTCAAGTTTAAATGAAATGTACTTGTCCCACTTTCGTATTATTCTTTTCCAACTATCTTTATACATTCTGAATTCGGACTCTTTTCTTCTTGGCGAGGCGGGATTGATTATTTATTAAATATTTACACCATTTAATTTGTTTACTATCAAAAGTAGTAATTGTTAAGTACAATTACCATCAGGTCATTGAAAAAATATCAAAAATCAAGTTAATACGTAAAAAATTTTCTCGCACACTTTCCCTCTGTTGAAAGTCTTCTTGCTGGGCGTTACTGGAATTGCTCTTCTCCCCATTTATCCGCATCCCCAAAGGATTCGCTAACCATTTATCCCTTTGATGTATAAAAAGTGTTTGTAAGCGAAACATTTTTTACTCACAGCACCAACTAGTGTAATTTATATTTAATTTGATTATTGGAAATGCTCCAATTGACCAGAAACGCAATGATCCTGACCCCGATGTAATATAACCGCTATTTGATTTATAATTTTTTTAACTTTGATTTCTAGTATTTAAATTCACATTGTAAGCGTCATTGTTATTTGCTAAGAAAATGGAAATGTTAATGTCATATTTTATTTACAATAGTCATCTCTGAAATTTGTAGCAGTCGTATGTGTGTAAGTAGACCATAAAGGGAAATTGTTAGTCAGAGAATAAGTATTTCCCTTTGCTGTTGTGTTACATATTTGGTAGAAGGAGTGTGTGTATGGACGTCAGCGGGATGAAAGGAAATGCTTTTTCTTCTCCAAATAATGTTTTTGAAAGAGAAAAATTGCTTTGTAAGCCGCATTACACAAATAAATATCCAAATACATATAAAAATAATCGAAGAGGGGAAAACCGCAGAATTGTAATTGTAAATATGTAAAATAAAACCACTATATGCTAATCATTTAACTGTGGATCGGGATAATAATGGTGAGAATTTGAGCAGTGGCTCAAAACAATCTGTGCATTTCAAACAATCAACTTGGTGAAACAATTATTGTTACGCCGTTATGGAGTCTGAAATGAATTTTACAATTAAAATGCTACAGAGAATTTAAATGCACTCGAATTCAAAAAAAATCTTATCTGATGCATGCTGTAAATAAATCCCCTATAGGTATAAATGTGGACACCGTAAGGTATTTTTAAAAGTGCCTTATTCATGTAGGTTATTTTTTCCTCCTTTTTCCATTAGTTATTTTATAATTTGTTTTCCCATAAACTACACTTGGAACTTTCTTTGCGAAGAAAATAAGAAAACTTTAACAAATTATTGTGTGCACTAGAGGGAATGAAAAAAACACCACCATCCAACCTACTCGTATATGGTGGAATAAATGAATAGGTATATTATAAAAAATTACTCCTACGAATCACAATTGTGTGTGCGTACATTTGAGTACACTTTTATTTACTGTCATTTCTTTCTCCGTTTCTCTTCGTTCCTGGACAAATGGGATCATCTAGAATTGTTGTTGTACTCGTTAATCTGGATAATGTAACAGTATAATACTAAACTGTCATTTGTACTACATTACATTGTCATATACTGAATAAATATTGAAATTAGCAAGTGAAGGCTGTTGGTCCCAAACAAATGTTTGTATTCCCTGATGCTGTACAGTCTATCTCACTTCGTACAAAGAAATGATTCTCTGGTGCGTTCATTTCGGCGCGGAAGCAATTTTGCACTTAACTAATATTATGTAATATTCATTAAAGCTGCCAACTAAACTCACAGGAATTACGAATTTACTTCAAACAGTCCACTGCTGTACACAAGTTTATGTGAAAACAATTGCTACTTTTAATTACAAAATGCAGAGCGAACTTATATTAAAACATTATTTTAAATAATAAATAAATTAAATTCAGTCTTCTAATACTAACGCTAGCTAAGTAATGGTGGTGTGTTTCGGTATAGTCGAATTTAATAATACAAAAAAACGTTAAATGGGAATAAAAAATAATTGTAACGGTTTTAAAGTCGTCCTTTAATTATGCGAAAAGACCATTTCCTAAATTTAAATGAGCTTTTAAGTTTTAATTGTATTACCATCATTACTTTTCTCTAATCTGGAAACAGTTATGCTAGTGTATTTATGGGGAGAAAAAAATGCGCAACCGGAAACCCGGTTTTTTGTCTAAATCTCAGAGCGCGCGCGAGTGTTACATTTAATTTAAATCAATCCATCATTTCTTTAATTGTATAAACAATTAAGTCGGACGCAAAGTTCCATATATCTGTTTCTGATTTACTCAAGTTATAAATAATCCAACAATATTTCATTGGGAGTTCTCGTGCGAACGGAGGATTTGTTATGCCACTTAATCCATTACTCACATTTTACGGAAAACAATCAATTATTATTTTCCTGTCCGTATATATACCGGGGTGGGCACTATTATATAATCATGTATAGGGTGGTATTGTGTTTGTACTACACCATGTCAATTTGTCATGTCATTTAAACTGGTGACACTGTAGAATGTATAAATATAGCCTTTATAATATAGGAAGAAATCTATCAATCTTCATATTGTGGTTAATGCGTTTGAGGAATATGCACAACGAAACTGGTTAGCGAGACAAGTCAGCGACGCAGACAGGAGCCATTTGTCACATCTGTGTTGACTGTGGCCTGGGCACACCGAAAAAATCGAAAGAGAAAACGCACTTGGATATTCATCGAAGCGACTGGGCAAAAAAGATATTTGGAATATTTCACTTCGTATGTCTGTGTGGAATTCACTTCGTCAATAATTCAGAGATGACATTCCGATCAAAGGCGTTTATGACTATTTGCAGAGAGCGAATGGAAAATCCACGGGAGCGTTTTATTGTCGATGTTTTTCTTTTTAAGAAATATAACGTACACTCGGGAAGGAATTACAATTTACGGTGTATGTCAGGGGGCGAGTTAAATGACATTTTTTATGTTCCCATATCATGAGATTAATTTTAGGGGTGATTTATTAAATTTACTGCCCGCTATAGACGTAAGGACAAGTTTTCAGCGTTGGAAAATTCTCGCGGTGGAAAAGTTTGCCAGGTAATCTTAGGAATTGCTATATTTTTACAAAGATCTTTCACTTATTGTCATGTTAAAAGGGTTTCTGTACGATTGATGGTGCGTCACTTGCATAAAGTGAGTTTCAACTTTCAAAATTCCGGAAGGAAAGTTTCCACTGTTAGTACTTTTGTAATAATATACGTCCTAATTTGCAGGTAGCTAGTTTTCTCTGGAATAAGAGGAAAATGTTGAAAAGAAAATACAACGTCAATCGGATGTAATAAGAGTTGAAATTTAATTGCCACTGCCGTTTCCAATAAAGTGTAATATTAACTCATAAATCAAAAGGAGTGCGAAAAGAGGCAGATCATGCGGAAAAAGTAAATGAGAAACTATAAAAGGCGCACAGTTTTAATTGGTGTCGTAAAAAAATTAACACTAGCTTTGAAAATATGATTTTATGATCGCTTCCATCATCCTACAACTGTGTATTCTTGATAGTGAAGTGCTGCTCCTCCTCGTTGGTACACCGAATTAGAATAAAATACAAAGATTAGATACATTTAGGGCACATCACAATAAAAACACATTAATTCTTGATACGGTCTGTTTGCAATTTGTAGAATAGATGGAAGCCGAAATCCGCAAGGGTATTTAGAAGGATTACAAAGTTTCACATACACCGACACACACTTACACAATACACATCCCATCCCCAGCATGCAATCCATAACACTATTCCAACACTATGGTGTACACTGACAAGCTTTTGGCATCGAATCAAAATTTTACTGATAAGCGGAGCATTATATGCGAGATGTGTGTTGACGTTAAAATTTGAATACACTCTGTGCCTACATAATAGGCATGGGTGGCTCTAATTAATAATGAATTATCGACAGGAAGCACACAACAACACACGCCAGCTTTAGAAGACTGCTTTTATAATTATCACATTTAATAGAATACGAATTCATTAATACGTATGATATGGAGGCAGCGGACGTTATTGTGTCCAATTTGACCATATATAGCCGGATGAAATCGAATATTGCTATTTTCAAATTAAAGCTTTGGTATTAGACTTTATTACTCGTAGTTGCAATTTTTTTTGTTCTCTGGCCTATAGATAAATATGAAATGTTTACTTTGATTTGCAATTGTGCTGTTTGTTGCATATTCGATGAACTCTGAACACGCTTGTTGCAGTTTTCCTATAATTTATAGTCTAAAAACAACATTATCAATAAAGTTTAACTTATCCGATTTGCTGGAACCATCAACAAGTTAAAATCGTTTCAACTAAGGCGAAAATTGTTCAATAATTTATTTATTGAGTTTGTGTTTGACTCAAAGTAACAACTAAACGAAATTTGTGTTTACCAGTTAAACGTCATATGTGAGAAGAATTTCTACGGTGAATAAAAAACCGTATGCAACGTATATAATGCAACTGATGAAAGTTTTAAGCGGGAAAAAGCAGTGGAGATCGTTTGGTCCTACATTTCGCCTAGAAAATCTCATTTCCAACCTCTTTCACGTTCTACACTAACATTTGTGTGCAATGGTAATATATTACATCCTTTAAGACGTATTTTATAAACTCGTTTGCGTAATATGATATCCAACATCAAAGGGAAATTATATTCAATTCAAGCCGCAATTGTGATTATCCGCACTAGGCACTGCTGCGATATTACAATGTGTGGCTTAAACTTTGTAAAGCTACAATTTCTTAGCGCAATAATTAATAAGCTGCTTAGGAAAAATTAACATCTAATCTAAATTTAATGATAGATCAACATTATTCGAATTACAGAATGATGAAGATTTCGTAGGAAAAGAATTTTTTATCCATTTGAAATGATTGTGTTTCGTGTGTTTTGATTTGTCCTTAACATGTGACTATAGCTTTTGGGGGAGAAAAGTTAAAAGACAATCCGAATATATCTCCGACACATTTTTATAAATAATTTATAGTTAATGTTTGTAAAGTTTCTACCATTTCTCTTATAAACAATGTTATGTCACGCGAAAACGACTTGCTTGAGAATTTCAGACAAGTAATGTGACTTTTTGATTTCTTAAAACTATTTTTGTCTGCTTTATAATTTAACTTGAATTCCTGTTTGATATGTTAGTATGTTTAGAACTACATATCTTACTTCAGGCTACATTGTCATTTTTTAAAGATTAAGTGAACATGAAAATTTTCTGCAGTTGAAAAATAAACTGATTTTGGAAAAAATCATTACGTATGAAACCTTTTTCCATTGCATGATATTCAATGCATGATACACAATGTACTGTACTATTATTATTTATAAATTCGCATTATTTGACAATCTGTGATTCTTTAGTTGAAAAGATTTTTTTAAATGTTATTGCACGCAATATTCATTTTTAAAATACATTATCATTATTTTCCAGCACGAAACTGTTATTCTTATACACATAACGTGTATGAGAATACGGTGCTTTGTGCTAAAGAAAAATGCAATTGTGAATTGTTCAATGACAGATGGATTATATAAAATGTTTGATAAAAACAGCAACTTTTTCACAAGTGAATATTGAAAGAGATAGACATTCTTTCTGTTCATAATATTCAAGAATACACTTAAATAACTACACTAGGTATACCTACCTATTATGTTTTATTTCTTTCAATAATATGTTGGTATATATGTATATTTATTTGCTTTTTTGAACTAGTGATCCAAATAAAGTATTATTCGAATGCCACTTTGAAATGCGTTTATGAATTTAGTGATCTACTAACTGACAGAATATTTAGTAAATAACAATTTATTGAGTTATAATGACGATGTTTATGTTTTCATCAGAGAAGGTTTATTGTCCCAACTATTGCCAATTACAATAGAATTTTCATAATAACTATAGATAGATAATTTGAGAAATCTGTACATTGTAAACCAAACAAAAAGGATATTCATTTCATCATCTCCGTTCGTGGGTATCCTATTCGTATTTGATTTCCAAAGCTGATAGTGTTCCACAGAGTAATGTTACACTTATCTAAAATTGAAATGCATGCATACACATGCATCATTTTTCGATCTCAATTCAATTCAAAATACATTTGAGAACAATGTTTTATATTTCTAATTTCAGCTTTTACATACATTTTATATTATGAGTCGGAGGTAAAGAGTACCTAACTCAGTTACATAGGTACGTATTGATTTTTATTATAACCGCAGTTTGGGTTATTTTAATGACTGAAATATTCAGTTTTTGTCACCATTCAAAAAGGTATTGATAATCCATTTCTATACTCACAAATATTTACAGCCGAAATAGTAAAAGTTTAGGTACATTTAACATTTTAATTTTGTAAATTATATACATATTCATATAAACGTACATATTTACAAACAATACAAATGGAAATGTAATTGAAACCAAAAACAATTTAGGTATCCATTGAAAACTTTGCTCTATGAATTTCTGTTTATCGAATATAGGAATAATAATAAAAAATGATTGATGGAAGTAATTATTCCATTTTTATAGACAATCAATTTTCAATTGAGTTTTAGCAGATTTTATTCGTAGACAGATGCATTATTAAAAAATGGAAATGATTTAAAAGAGGGCGAAGTTGTAGTTGTTGATTAACATTTAATTGGTTTTTGGAGGACACAACCGAAGACTGTGCCACTGTATGTAACATTAATGGAAATTTGAAACTCTTTTTAATACCAAAAGCAGAAATGGAAACCGATTGTACGATTAAATGATCATTTAGGTCGTGTCACATGAGTCGAAAAGTGAACTGCTTATACATCTTGAAAAAAAGGGGTTAACTTTATGTGAAAATGTAGTCTCACTGCTGCCTCAAAATCACATATCAAACGAAACGTCTCTACAATTAACTTGAAAAGAACATACAGTTCAGTGAATCTCGATGTACCTTAGCAAACTGAATCAAAATTCAATTAATAATGAAATCTTATTTCGTTAATACAGACGCACACATGACGACGATAATAATGTTAATGGTTGGAAATTCGTCAAAGTAAAAAGCCGCCACATGATGGTGACATTTTACGTTTGTTGTAAAATTACATGAGTACAACGAGAGAGAGACAGGGAGAGAGAGTGTGTATGGAGTAGTTAGATGGTAGCGAAAACACTACGTCTAGTGCCGAGAAAAGGATATTAAACAAAAGACCTAACATTTCAATTGAGGCGAAAATTTCCAGCATCCGCATTTAGAAGTTTACAGATGAAGACAGATAAATAGTACTGTTGAATATTCAAAGATAATGAAACGGGGTTTGATTGCATTGTCAATTGAAAGTTGGGCCCAATTTTCATCAGTTGTGTTGTAATAGGGGGACGGATGATGATGGGACCATCCGAAATTTGATGTCTTGTTTACACAACCGTTACAACAAAATGGAAAACTTTTCAACCATTTAAACTGTATTTCTGTGTATTAAATCTAATTTCAACGCTTATTTACTGGGTATGTTATATTAAATTTTGTGTGTAGTTATAGCATTTAAGATCATCTAATATCAGACCAGTTCAGCCTCCTTTGTAGCTTACATCCTACACAGTGGAATGAATGAATAAACAACACAAAGTACAAGAATTGAAAAGAGATGGGTAAATATTTGATTGCAAATAAGCTCAAAGACACTTGTTTAATGGGAACTTTTTTGTATACTTCCACAGTTCCAATTTCCACAAGTAAGACTAGTTCGTTTAAACATTCTCAGATAAATGGAAGATAACCAAAATGAATTACATAATATACGTTTTTTTTTGAAAGTACATACACCATCAAAACTGAAATTCAAAGGATTATTCACATCTATTTGGTTAAGCAAATTAAGCGTTAGATATTTATGATTGGGACTGGAGTTTTATTTGGACACAAACATACATTACATCGCTTTGTATCCTAAACCTCCGCAAATAGATAATACGTTTGCTATTGTATTCTTGATTTGTGCATCCCTCATCCCCTTGCCACAACTATGCCAATATTGTCATTGCTTTGGCATCGACAATCTATGAATTTCAGTTTCCAATGGCATTGTACAAATTCCACAACCGTTTATACGGTACGATATTTATGACACCTATTGATATCTCTAACATAGATATAGGACCTCTCTGTACATTCTTCGCGAATTAACAAACCATTGTCTCTATGTTACATATTCGACGGGATTGCTGAGTGCTTAGGTATTATGTATATTATTCGAATGTAACATCTATTTGTATTTAGTCGACCAGAATAAAACGGATTAAAAGTTACAATTAAAACTTTAAAACGTTTATATAAAAAATGAAAATTTTGATACTTATCTACTTATACTATACTGCTTTATTAAAAAATAATAACCAGTTATAGGTATTATATTATACAGTTTACTTTAGGTATAAAAATGCATATAAAATACCTACATGGCCTCAACAGAATGCATATAAATCGCAACCGGCATTTGGTCCAAATGGTTAATTTTAGATTATTGGTGGCGAGAGTACATTCATATGGTCAAATTTTATTTAGTGTCATTCATAAACCTGACTATACATATATGTGCCAATAGAATTTCAACAATTTTCTGTATATTATACAATTTATATTAATATGATGGGTTTGTTATCACGTTTTACTCTGTACGTGAAATTTGAATTTGCTAAATTAATATTAAATGAAAACACATATGGAAATTTCTATGTATGTGGTTTAAATTTGCATAATTCAATATTTTGCTGTAATTGAATTTTGTAATAATATAGATTTTAGAACTAATAGCTTAGACTGAAATTGGACACCTCAATATTACCTGAAGTTGTGTTCAAATACTATTCATAAATGGAATTTTCTTCAAATTTTCTTCCCGCCTTTAGTATAAACATATACTTGTGTATCTCTTTGTAAAAATTTGTTAATTGACAATTCACACCCAGTAAAACCGTATTTAACTCACAATTTGCTGATTGTCAATAAATTCAATATACACTTGGTGAAGGCATCAATTTTCTCTCGATAGAAATGTGCTTTCAGTATGTAATTCCAGTATTTTACAAATATTTTTTTTCATTCACCAAGTTTCATTTTACATCAATTTTATATTTCCAAAACATTGTCTGTTTTTAATGGCATAATTTAATCAAACGATTTTACCTTAATTTAGTTAATTTATTCCAGATTCCCTGAATATATCCTTCGCATCACATCTATTAAATGGAAATATTTAAAATAAATGTTCATCGCATCAACATGTTCACTTGGAAAGGTATAATAAAGTCGCAGCAAGTCTGTCATCTAATTAAATATGATAAACAATTAACTTGGTCTGAATTGAAAGTCGCATAAATCAGAGCGAAATAAGTTGGAACGTTTCCAAAAATGTGTTCGAAATAAAAGTACAACGTGGAGCATATATTTATAAGGATGAGTTATTTCATTTGCTCATGTTAGAATTTATTAACCGCAAATAATATGGGCCCTTAATCCACCATCATAGGATCGTACTAGATAATATAGGAATTCCTTTGTTGACTATTGATGTCATTATCTCTTGTGGTATAAAACGATGGCAAAAGAGGGAAGGAGAGCAGCAGGCCTCGCATATATGAAGCGTTTACCAAAAAGCGGCGAGTGTAACGCGCGCGACTGAGCAGATGTCTCTCAGGGCCCATGTTAGACATATTCCAAACATCTGCTATCCTGGCTCATTACAAAACGAACTTCCTTAAGTTGTTCTAAATGGCGGGCTATTTCTATGTAATCGTGATGAAACTTATTTAATAGAACAGAGAACATACTACATATAAGTGCACTTTATTACACACATTACATGAAATTGCCCGCCACACATTCATATTTCATGAAGGATTCGCTGTGATGAAAAATTCACTCTGATTGCCCATTTTGTATATGCATTATAGCATGATATAGAAACTAATTAATATTTCCAAGCTGAAGTAGACTTTGTTAGCTAAGAATATAAATTTTATCAACCTAATTTTCCCTTTATATGTTATATGGTATAATTAATGAAGAAAGTGACGGAGGATGGAGGTATTAATGTGCCATCATGTATATCTCATTAAGTGAGTCTGTTTTCGTCTATTTATGGAGCATCATTCATGCTAGCCCACACTGAGTGTTGAATTTCGAATAAAGACCTCGTCTTTTGACAGAAACGGTCACATTTCCACGGTCCCAATAAATTTTGAATTTTTATCTATGCAGTGAACTAGTCGTCGAAAATTTACGCAAATGTAATAAAACATAAATCATAAATTTGCGGTTACTTGTAGAAACTTTACAGTTTACCTACTTGGACTATAAAACATGCGCTCCATATAATTTTGGAAGTTACGCAAAAGAAGAAATATGAAATGAAAATGTTAAATGTATACATGTAGGTGAGATTCCGTTGAAAAATAGATGCACATTAGAAATTTAAAATGCCCTGTCAAGTCCTGTATGTAGTTTTTATGTGACATGAGCTGTACGGGTATGATGACATTAAAAAAGCATCCAATTTTCTAAACAAATACAACAAAAATGCCAAATTGTTTTTGCTTTATCACTAAATCCT
Organism: Silvanus unidentatus; assembly: GCA_963930825.1. NCBI lineage: Eukaryota > Metazoa > Arthropoda > Insecta > Coleoptera > Silvanidae > Silvanus > Silvanus unidentatus. The sequence continues at coordinate 359,291 of OZ005759.1, read as the reverse complement.
GATGGGAAAATATGAAATTATTAAAGCCTCGGCAATCACAGCACCAATAACATATTTCGGGCCAGAGGATTTTATCTCTTCGATGTTTAATTAGCCATCAGTAAATGTGATCAGCAAGTCATCAGTGGCGTCCATTCAAATGGACCGCAATTAAATCAATTTTACACATTTGGAATCGTTAAATATCAATTGGGGTCATCATTTTCACATTTAAGAATCCCAATGGCGTGAGGAAAACTCAGTTTTTTTCATGAATTTAGATTTCTCAAGAAGCTAGTCATTTTGGTACTTAGATCTAAAGCGTAATAAAGTGCATTCTTGATCATTTTCAAGTGGGACAAACCTTCCTTTATACATAATCCAGTTGATTATTAATATCTAAACTCTCAACATAGATTAAATGACATAAATTACTGCATAAGTCTATAAGTTGATATGATAAAATTAATTTATGTGGTGCTTTGATGACAACGTATGTGGATTCTCAAAGTAACATAATATGCCACAAGTATGTAGGACTTGTTGTACAAATTTGAAACTAACAACGGGAAGATGGTGGTTACGTGCAATGTCAATGGTTTCCCCATTATATTCACTCCAATTACAATCAACAGCCCGCAGCACTCACTACATTATATTTGGCAAGTTATTATAACTTGTCTAGGATTTTGGTAGTAATTTTGATCATTTTAAATACTCCCACATAAGCAAATTTGTCGCATACATCCGAGAGGATGTAAAGGTTTTGGATTACGATCCTATAGACCGCGCGAGATAACAGCAAAAATTAATAATAGACATGGAGGTAATGTTTGTGCATAAAATATGTGGATTCGGTTGTAGCAACAAAAACAATTCATTCTTCGATTGTAAACTCCCTTGTGTGAACAAGAATAAGCGACACGAAGAGATTCTTATTCTTACTCCAATATGTATTGAAAAAATGTGAAATTGTGTGTAAACTTGGTAAATCAGGGGGAATATACCAACAGAAAATTCTTTACAAAATTGAACGAACAAACACAAAAGAGTATAGAATGATTCCACCAGTCGACAATTACGCGAGTTAGTAAGGCACGAAATATAAATGGTACATTTGAGTTTAAAAAATTAGGTGCCACATTAAAATACATCGAGAAAAAAGCAGCCTGCTTCAGAAGTGGAGGCGAAAAGAGGTCGTTCTCCCTTTTTCGTGTGTCAAGCCCCTTAAAACTGGTTTTAAAGTGCAGTTTTGTACAAGTGGACAATTTAACAAAGTGGTAGAAGACACACACCGGAAGTGATGGATTGTTGAAAGCTCTAAGTGCATCATCGTATACTTATAGCAGAATGGTTACTGCTGTGTCGTGCACAACAAGAATGACAAAATTGTACTTGTACAGGGTGGGTGTGCAACGGGCGTAAGATCGATGACAAGCAGGCTTTTGGCGAGTCAGTTCAAGTTCTGATGCAGACAACTAATAACCCATTTTCCAGATACTCAGTTTCATACAATCCTCAAACAAGCCACCGGTTTACATTTGATAGTTTCCTGATTGTAAACGACTTTTTGACAACTTAATCAGTTATATACTTTATTTATAACGTACTTACTACTTCGGCCAAATTTACCTCTGACAATTTATTGTTATTGGTCGTCTCGTAAGAGGCTTTGAAATGGATAAGGTTTCATCAAAAGTAGCCAACTCACTTCATAGAATATACTCTGACGTCATGTGCTTATCTAGACAAAAGTCAATCAAAGAAGAAGGTTCCCTTGTACATACATAAATCGTAATACTTTCGTCATGAGACAAAATTATCATCGCACAAGTGAACCTTAAACATTTATAAGTTAAATTCTAAAAGAAGAAAATCATCTAAAGAGAATGGAATATTTGAAAAATGTACGAGGTAATTCGATAGATAAGTGCACCGACAATAAAAACGATGCGCCTTTAGTAAATGCTTTAAAGTTGCATGGAAAATATTACGAATTTGATTGTCTGTTTAAATTATTTGAAGCAATGAATATAGGTATATGCTGTATTCAAGTAAACATTTAAAATAGTATATGTGTATACATACAAAAAGCACCACAGATAGAAAACATCGATAAAACTTAGTAAATGTTTCAGGTGAAACTGTTTTTCAATTAAAGAGAATTCCACGGTATAGCAATAACGAAAATAAAATGAACAAGATACATTTCAACCACAAATCAATGTTTGTGGATACAGCTAAAACATTTTATTATCGGCTACAGCGGTAATGTTTTTGACAGTTATGGTTTCAGTAAATTGATAAACTGTCCTTGCAAAAAAAAATATGATGAAAAACCAATCCGATTTCCTTTTGAAATTAAAACACTTGACAGGTTTAAAATGCAACTCAGGTATTTAGAAGAAATTAAATTATAAATTGTTATACCTTCCTTATAGAAGAAATTATGTTTATGTGAAAAAAATAATCCCAGAGGGAACACTTAAGAGGTCTACTCTCAATGTGATTGGAATTATTTTTAATTATAATGGACTTAATGTAGGACTTTATTTATAATGGGAACAACGAGGGTTTGTTGTTGACATAATGCCAACAAAGTAGCAACATACAAGCAAAGGCAATAAGGCAATTACGTTAAAAGTCAGCCCGATCACGTTAGTAAATAGTGGAAAGTTAATCAAAAATTTTCAACACATTTCTATATGTGGGCTTGACCTTAATATCTGAACAAAATTGATTCTATTTCTTTTGCACTTTTTGATAACGCACGCTGAATCCAAAATAATCGAAAATTGCTAGTTCCAATATCTTTACTACCGAGATGCAACCTTCTAGTCTCACTGTCCCAATTTTCCAACACTTGAACCAAAGCAATTTTGTGAGCCGTTAACATTTTTAATTCACTTTACCCGTTCTTTAATGATCCTTATCAAATATTTTCATTGGTATTACACATTTAGGTATAAGAGTTGAGCATTTTCAGTGACTAAAAGTTTTTTGACGATTTATGGTGGATTATAAGAGATTTCTCTTTAGAAAAGTGCATCAGGCTAAGGAAATCTTTTCATAAGTACGCTATACTATTAAAACGTCTTAAAGGTGCTTAAAGGGCTTAACTCCAATATGCGAAAGGTCTAAAACTCTCTGGTTTCTGTGATGATAAATTAAATATTTATGTAATCTCAGAACTGACATATTTTCTTGTTTGTTGTTCTATAACTGCTAGGTAGGCACACCAGTTTTAAGTTGTGTGCCCGAATTTACTATGGTAAACAAACGAATTTATGGCAGAGAAGTCGGAATAAGGCTTAATTAAATAAAATTCCAAAAACATTGTTCCACCTCCGGAAAACACTAGAATGTTGAAGTATGGAAATAAAAAATTACTGTTCTGTTTTTATTAGAATTAGGTAATTATTCCTTGATAATTACTGATTAAAAGTGTAAATAGATGAAGAAAATGAAGAACGATAACATTTAAAATTCTGGGGCCCTGACATTTGTGGTTCGTGGCACCTTCAAAAGTTATTTTTTCAATTTTTTTTCTTAACAAGATTGGCAGATAACTGACAATCTCATATACCGCATTTTTTGCCTTTGTTCCCATTTTAGTTCTTCACTATATAAAGATATTTTCCGGCTTCAGCCGCCGCCGCTTTATACACGCCTGTAAAACATTACCCATTCCATTTTACCAGGACTGCTTGGCTGTTGTTTTGACTTAATTCCTGTTCTGATTTTGACATAAGAGCGTGCCGTCACAAAAATTGTATACCTACGTGAATGTTTTACGGAACAAATTATGTTCTCCTCCGCACTCCCATTCGGCAGACAATTTTTCGTCTCGCTTCCAGTGTCTTTTCCTACCAACTGTTGTCCTTTTTGTGCGATATATTTAGAAAAAGAAGAAGCAAGAAGGAAAACCGCACAGAACTTTTATTTCTGCTCTGGTAATTTGTTATACTGAAGAGAAAAGCACCCACTTATTTTTCCTTCTCTTTTTCTTATAAATTGCCGAAAATATTTTATTGGTTCATAAAATGTATATTATTACGTAGTTGTTGGATTGCTTGGTGGAAAATGCTCCGAGCCTTTTCCTACGAAGAGAGAAAGAGCAGCAGGGTTGTAGTTTGAATTTTGTTGTGAAAATTTCAAAAGTTTGTTAAGGGTTGGGGAAAGTTTTTAAACAATATGTATTCATATAATTTAGAAACGTGTCAAAAATGGGCCAAGTGGACGCGTAATGGGAGATTACCTTGTAAAAAAACGATTATTTAAACAGTTTTCATCTCAAAAATACTTGTATTCACTTTGCTTAAACTTTTGAGCCAGTTTTAGTAGCCTATTTATATAACATAATGTTACTCATATGCCTTTTATGGCTTGTAATATTTTATGTTGAAAGTTTTGTGAACTTTACGAATGAACCACAAAAAGGCAACATTGATAAAATGAAGATAGAAAGGATAGCATGATAACCAGACTTCCACTTTGGTGAATGAATTATATGTATTTTTAGTGTCGAAAATTCATGGAGGTGGAAAAGTTATGCGATTCCCAGTAAAACTCAACTGTAATACGTGTTTATGTTTTCCTCAACGGGGGAGCCCACTTTTTCCTCATCCTTGAGAACTTGTCTGATATGGAGAAAAGTTTGAATACACCGTTTTTAACTATCCATACACATTTTGAATTCCCCCATTTCTCTGTTTGAACAAATGGCGTTTTTTTTTTGTTTTTTCTTTTGCTAAACGAACAATACTCTTTCTTCTACAGTTTTAATGTTACCTGTTGAAATAAACATTCTTTTTATTGAAAATTTGAATATTCTCTGTTAAAGTGTTACGATTCATGAAATGTCTGCAATCTGTAGACGTTAACTTATTACATAACTATTGAGGGTCTGAATATGAATTATTGATAATTAAAATTCGTCCTTTGTTGTTCTGGTATTAAGTGTATTGTTTGTAAGAACAACAAAATTATCATTAAATTTGCATTTTCTTTACTGCAATAAATTATGTATGCCAACGGAGAGTAGGTACATTAAGACAAGATAATGAAAACTTAAGAATTTATTTTTACTTTCAGTTGAGAATTATTAATTTCCAAGTTTAATTGTATGTATAATGATGGTATTGTATTTGGTTTATTATAGGTCTTATAACTAATATTGAAAGTCATATTGAAACTTTCAATGTATATACTCGTATTTCCTATACTTTCCAGAATTGGCCATAACATCTCAACAATTTCGAAATTAATTAAGCGAGTAAAGTACAATCACAATATACCTGCTGAACTTGACATGAATTTATCCCTAACATATACTATCGGGAGGACGATGAAATAATTATATTTTCCTATTAAAGTACGAGTACCTTCTTGATAATTCATGCTAACTTGCAAACGATGGTTGTTTAATAATCGAATCTAAATTATTTTCTTCGTCATATACCAACTTTCCAATATATAGTTTAATAGTTATCCAACCTTTGTAAAGTTCACTCTAACGTAGAACCAAAAATAACAGAATATCTTAATTAGGGCGCAAATTCCGAGGCAAATACCTGCCGAAGTATTGTAACAAAACGAACACAGCACAATTCTAATGATTCTAAACAAAGTTCTGTAAGATCCTCATTGTTAATTCCTCTTTACAGCTTGTGGTACTTTGTTGGGGCCATCAAAGCGCCATGTTTCGGACAGTAATAGTAATAAATAAGGTATAATCAAATATAATATCGATGTTACTATCCCACACTTTGCCAGTTTCCTTATTGTTTCACTCAAAACTGATGTTCTATTTCAATGGCCAATTTTCACTTTGTTATCCTTAAAACAAGATCTAATAATAGTTATAGTCCCATATCCCTTTCCTTAGGACATTAGTCCTGCATTATTATTTTACATAAACATTATTATATCCATTACGGCGATAAACAAAAACACCAGGGATCCCCAAGAGAAATTTGGTGAATAATTTTCGAATGGACCGAAGGGATTAATTAATTCCATTTATGATGAGTTTTCATATTTTGACAAATCAAAATGTAAGAAAAAATGACAAAAGCATCGAACCATATTCAGGGGGTCATTAGACATTCTCAGCGATCGCACTAATTTATACCGAAAAAACTCAATGGAGCAATTTTCGCATTTAACAAAGTTTCCAAATTTAAGGGAAATTCCAAGTACATAATTGAATCGATGGCGGGAATTGCGGTCTGTAATCAAAGTGCTTTCTGCCTCCACTCTCGCCTTTTCTATATATCTATATATATATCAGGGCATTGGTGACACGTGAATTTCAATAAGATACTGTAGAAAGAAAATTTTAACTTTCATATCACAGCTGTAGTCCTCAAACTCAAATTAGTTCTGAGAAGCGCCGATGGGGTATAACGATCTCATTTGCAAGTATAATTTTTTTTCCACACAGTGAAAACCGTAAATGAAAGAATCGCTATTGGAAAATTGCTCGTGTGCCACCTTAATATCTGCACTCCTGCGCTACCAGACGTGTGTGTAATGTGAGCTGCACGAGAGAGAAATTAGCGTCGGCATGTGTGTGTGATATAAATTGTATAATAGGTGTGAAAATCCCATTGTAGGAAAATCTGAGTGTAGGTTAATGTGATTAAAATTTACACACCCACCTGGTATTCGTCGAGAGTGTCTATTTGAACAACAAACGATACAATGGTACACCTACACACATACTAATGGAACCGACACACAATGTACAGTGTAGTTATAATCGGCACTAATTTATGACGTGGGTGGTACATAACGGAATGTAGAGTGGCACAGAGACGGAACAGATGCATTTTCCTTAATAACACTAAATAATAATAAAAATAGATCTGCGGGAACTGGAAGAGAGTAGAAAACTGGGATAATGCCTTTTAAAGTAGCAAGTAGTGTTCGCTTTAGTAAAAAGTCCAAGCTAGTTTAAATCTAGCACTTGTGAAGTACTTAAACTTTCCTGATGAACTTTTAACAAAATTATGAGTTTGATAAACTTCCAACTGCGTGTATTTATTATAGAGAGCGGACATGCCTGATGCAATTATTCTCCCTATTGATTTATCATTTGAAAATAACTGTGTAAATAATTAAGTGGGGTTTGGTCCAATTTCCTGTGACCTTTATGTCACTAACAAGAGGAACAGTAAAATTCTTTATGTAAATATCATTTTTTTCTCTCTCTTAAGTGGAAATGAAAGAACGTGACATGATTGTCTGGAGAAAATTCATACGCACCTTCCGTACCTCAGCATCACCCTTGCAAGCGAAGAGGTTTAAAATCAATAAAACAAATGACCAACCGGTGATGCTGGAGGATGTCTAAGATCCTCATGAATGTGTTCCACACACGAGCAGCACTGTACTCGGTCTCTTTTCCGAATTTTAAGTAGATGAGGGAAGTGTGCGCGCCCATTACTTTTTCTATTGCTATAAAATTTGCAAATAGTCCATATAATTCAGACGTGATCTCTTCAACCGTATTTCTTAATAGGCTTCTTAGACGGATGCCTAATACATTCGCAACTGCATATTGCACTGCGACGATGGGGGACGGCCACACTGGGGGAGCTCAGATAATTTGCGAGTTAATTGGATTGCGAAAAATTAAAAAGAATCCATCGTCTTATAGAACTTGTGCATTCCGTTACAGCAATTACATTAGAATATAAAAAAGATAAAGGGAAAATTATGAAATGGTTTCCTAATTTTATGGGGAATCGTGTAGGCGGTCGTTTAAATTTATTTAATCATGCGAGGGGCTCTTTTTATTACATCACATTTCAACCCTTTAACTTGAATAAATTTCATATGTAAATAGTTTTCATGTGCATACTTGGATTAGAAATGGGAGGCAAAAAATTTGCAAGTGAAAATAATCATCAACTATAAAATTTTTAACGATATCAAATCATTTCGCTTCCAAAACCAATTCCACATCACTTTATCTAATTGAGTTTCCACAAGTTAATGTCACATAAAAATGCTCTTAACAATTATTCGATATCTTGTCTGCAGACATTCGGTTTATAATTAAAAGATAAATTACACGCTCATACTCGTTATACCGGCAGGTAGATCTGGTATATTATTTGGAGGAAAAAAAGCGATTCGCTAAAAGCGAGAGAGCTTTTTTTATCGAATCCTACCGAAAAAACTCCCAGCATTACAATGATAACATTGTTCTCGCAAAATAAAACTAAACGTTGGTAATAAATGAAGTAATCAATGATCAAATTGAAATATATATCATTGTATAAGATAGACGTGTGGAATAAAATGCGAGGTGGAAAATGTATTATGGGAAAGGAAGGAGTTTCCATCCCAACAATAGAAGGCAATTTGGTTTTACAATCAACTCCCATAAGTTGCAATTGGCATTGTATAGTGTTACTAGTATCCGTTTCTGTAAAGAACACTATTTTTCTTAAAATGCCAGTCAATATACTGTGTTGCTAACAATATAGCCATGATATTATTGTTGAATTTATTACGTCTGTGTTTGAGCATATTAAGGATAATCATCCTCCATAAACACCATTCAGAGAGGTCTTATCTATTATTTCTCTTACCTGAACGCTGAATATATCAACAACAGACACAACGATGAGACTTACCTGAAAAAAAGAACACGTTAATTAATCCTGCAGTTCAACAAAGCCATTAGTATTAAAATTATTCAGCCGGGTCCCTGCTTTTAACAAACTATTACAATATGCCGCATATTATGTGTATATACTATAGTTAAGGTAAATTATCTAATTTAAGTTTGTAGAGATTGTTTTGGGGAAAGTTTTCTTCAGTAGTACTCAAACACACACTATAGTTTGTTAGATGTTGGCCGGAGCCCTTATTACTATACGCTTCTCTAAATAAAACTCTTTTGTTTTGAAATTCTTACTCGAAACTAACTGGTAAAAGGGACTGTGTTCCTCTTATTCTGGGATATATGTATGTATATTAGTGTGCTTTAATTAAATTCACAAGCACGCAAACTGTATATAATACTAGAAAATCATACACATTGCCCTGTGTGCAAATCAAAAAGGGGTTATTGTTGGAGGTTCGAGGGAGTATTAGCCACTGTCTATTCATCCTTCGGATATATTATTGTTATCCTTGAAGAAATACAGCAAAATACAACACAATTCAAACATTGGTCTTTATACCTACGTTCAACAATAATTGCTACTGAATAAAGCATATGTTTATTTCGCTGTATTTTATTATGGATCTATTAAAGGTTTTTAATGGAACGTATAATAAATAATAAATTACGCCCTTCTTGTAATAGGTTAATGGTTCGGTAATACGCGGTATACATTAAAATTTAAAATGACCTTCTACGTGTTCTAAACAAATATTTTATGTTATTTACTCGAAGAATCTCGGTACTGCAAACTTTTCTAGTCGAAAAAACATGATGGGTCATATAAATTTTATAGCTTATTTTTATATGACGTAATAAAAAAGTATTATACGAAGCTGACATCTTAGACGAGAAATTCGTGTTCAACTTGCCATTCACTAAACGCTAGACTTGTTTGGAAAGCCAGAAATTCGCAGTTATAATTTTCAGTAAGGATATTAAAAACTGAACGAAAACATGTTGTTTGTTTATTCATTAATCGAATTAACAACTAACGTACTCACAAATAATTAACGATAATGAACACGATCATAGATTGTATCTGCGATCGGTATATGTTAGATAAAATCAATTGGAAACCGGGTAACATGAAAATTGTAATAAACTTGCTGCGAAAGTGCAAAAACTTGAACAAGAAAAGTTTAAGCGGGATTCGAGTGTGGCATGAAAAGTCCATTGAAAATAAGGTACACATTGAATTGAGATGCGGTTCCCCAAAAATATATAACCATAAACAAAGTTACACAATCATGATATGTCATAACGGAATAAAGTTATATTTTTGTTATTGTTTTTCTTGTTTGTGTTACAATTTTGCCTTATTTAATATAGCATCATCTGTATGTGTGTGTGGATCCGCACAATAAAAAACACTCGTGTTTGAACGGATGTTTGATGTGTTATGGAAAGCGATGAATATTTTCCAATGTGAAATAACAATATCGTCTTCGAAATTGTTTTTATTCTTCAGGACAGAGAGATACAGACCGACTGATGGAGTCTCGGTTGAAATAAGAGCGTTTTTACGCCTTTTAGGTAGAGTCCAATAAAAACATTTGATCCCGCAATTCTGCATAAAACATTCCGTTTAAAATTACATATAAACAATTTATAAATAGTGTTGCAATTGTTGTGTGTTGTGCAAGGGCACTTAATTTAAACCGTTTCCAACAAATATTGGAATATAAATTTTGTGTTTTGCTACATCCAAATACACAAATTTTCTAATAAATGCTACACATGTTCGATTTTAAATAGCCTAGTAAATTTGTAGCATGGCCATGTTTGTTAGTTTTATAACTGCGTACATTACAATTGTTTATAAATTCAATTAAATGTTATATAACTAAATATATTTAGCTGAAAAATTTATCACAATGTATATATTTACGCTATTGACATTTACGCTAGAATTATTTATTTATAATATAATATAATATTGTGATGCTGTATTCAGAGAGCTAATTGTGGCAGAATTTTGATAATGAAAAAACTAAAATTATTTTTGTATAATAGAATTTTGTTGAAACATTATTCTAAAGAGAACTCTATTGTTTGCCAACGAATTTTGCACGGCGCTTTACATCTTCATCCTTCGTACGAGCAAATATACAGTTTGCAAATGTGACACTATTAGGTATTATATTATATTAGCTACAGTATTTTTTATAGGATTATGGTGGTTAGTATGTAAAATTTTTTATGGTCCCCTTAAACGTGTAACCCAAACCGCTACTGATGCACCATGCACTTTTCCATTTCCGAAAGGATGAACAAACTTTGCATAGTAATAATATTGCGATGGCTTTCAAATGATATAACACTGAACGCCGTTGTTTATTCTGTGCTTAAAGGTTTTGAGAAAATATTGTGATAGTGTGCAGCCATTTTTGAAAATTGTTTGCACTCATGGAAAATGTACACCTACGCCTTTCTAAAATCAATCACCACATGAAACGTGTCTACGAAATTCAAGCGTTTTGCAAAGGGAGCCCCTAACAATTTAAACGGAATTTGATTATTCACGAACTTGTGTACCGGCTACATCGTAAAAAAAGGACCGATTTATGGCAAAATAGCACAATACGAAATAAATGGAATTAATAACGTTTCCCTCTTAAATATTGCCCTGGTTTATTGCTACAAAGAAATTCCTTTTATAGTATAGATTGCACATGTTACATCACTTCCTTATACCATCACGGCCCTGCATTATTGTGTATACACTCACGAGGAAATTTATTATTTCTGTGCTAGTATGTATATAACTATGGGAAAGCGAGTTTAACATGTTGCCTTTACAAAATCCCCAATTTTGACATATATCGGACTTAAACCCTCTATATGCACACCTATATGTCTGTTTGAAGCGATATATTTTTTCACATCAATATCAAATCCGCTCGTTAGGATTGTCGTTTAATAAAGTAGCATTAACATTGCGCTTATTGTGGCTGGCAAATGGTACGTCGATGTGTAAGGGTTCCTCTATTTAGTGATCGGAAAAACATTTTCACTTTGAAGTCACTGAAATGAACCAGTCAGAAGGGATTAATTAGCAATAAGTGGCTAAACTTATTATCGAGTAATGAATATTAACGCTTCACGTTTTAATTTGTTGTTGCTAATATTCGTTTGGCTTCACTTATTTATATATAGTTGTATATTTTGAGAGATAATCACACACTAATTGGATACATTTGACAGCAAACCAAAATCAAAGTGGATTCATTAAAAAGTTTTCTTAAATTTACATGGTTATAAATGTTGGAACTAACGCCTCAATTAACACTAGACAAATTAAAGTTTCACAAAGTAAAGAAATTGCAAATTTACTTCACACTTTGTATGCAGTGAATGAGATCACTTAGAGATGGTCTTGTGCCATTTTCACCATACCACATGGAGATATGCAAGCTGAAGAGACATATAGCAAAGTGAAACTCAGTCAAAGTTCCTTTTTCGTGTCGAAAAACTTGCCGCGGTGATGCTGTATGTTTTCCAGAAAACTTTCATTACATATTTGCCGGAAGGCTCACACACACTTTGAAAACGAAAGAGAATCTCAAGTCATAAATTACACTAGTGGAAAACTTCTTTTTCACAATACATGCAAGAACAAAGAACATAAATTTTAGGTACATGCTATTTGAAGTCTTATCAAGTTTTTAATTTTCCAAAAAAAATCTCTTCTCTTTTTATAGGAATCGACCCGCAATTCTTATCGATATTCCTTATTATAGCAGCAATAAAATACAATACCTAAATACACCTATACGCAAAGGGGCTTTCTTTTTTCCATTTGTGGACCTAAATCGGTCATAAATTATACGACAGAAATTTTTGTGGGTGGAAAAGTTTCAACATTGGAAAAAATTATAGATTGCCGTAATTTGTTATCATTTTTTCTCGAATCGAGGAGTTATGGAATTCCTGTGTGACTGGAGCTTTTATTCTAGACATAACGACTAGATAACCACTTTTAAAAAGCATTCCATCAGTAAACACTAGAACACACCCAACTTCCGTTAATCTCGCCGAAAAACCCGTTGATTCGGGCCTGTTGTCTCTGTGAGTGCGATATTGAAAATGCAATAAAAATTGCCTTCCAATTTGGAGAGAGATTTTGTGTTGAGCGTTGATCATGTTCCATCTATCATATACGAAACGAGCTTTATGTACGTTGCATCGAACCCCCTCGAAAAAAGTTTTATCCGACACATGCGAGTCCATGATTCGAATGAAAAATCGACTTCGATATTGTCACAAGTGACTATTAAAATGGCAGCATTTTTTCCAGTGGATGGTGAGTCGCGTCCACGTCTCCATTTAACCGGAAAACCGAAATAGATAAACCAACATGTTCATTGTTTATTCCCCCATACACAGACAACTGTCTCCCTTCCGATGTAACTGGGAAGTGAACGTCAATACCAGCTCAAAGATCAATTTGTAACTGTAACGTTAGAGTGTATATATTTTCTTTTGATTCCCATCCGATGTGTTTTTGTGGAATTTTTTGATGCCTTCCACTAGGAGCCAAATGCAGGTGTGCGGGGATGATTGCAAGTGTCCCACTCGTGTACCGCATAAGACACGAAACAATTCTGCATCACGGCGAGAGAAGAAAATCTGTTAGAATGTGTGACAAGATGGCTTGTGCGACACGATCCTATAAATCCTATGAGACTAAAGCATTATTCGTGATGGTAGACGTGCGAGAAATTCATTTTCATGTGCTGGAAATTTGGCCTCGTGTTGAAAATGATTTTATTGAAAAAGGACAACTCTGGTATTCATACTTGGACAAACATTAAACGGTTCAGTTTTTTCATTAAATATAATTAAACTTTTACGTTGTTTTAATTAAATGCATGAGTAAGTGAGCACAAAAAAATATAAGCGCCATACAATATAAGTGAAAGGGCTCTCATTTCGTTCACAAGATTATTGAAATCAGAAGCACTTTTCAAGGTTTAATTTTCAAAGAAACAATTTCCCTCAAGAATTTTTCTTTACTACACAATCATGTTGAATGGAGAGTCTGCGAAAAAGTTTTCAAATGCAAAAAGAAATTCGCACTTTTTTTTATCTTGTGCTCCATTAATTTTTCTACACTTTTACATCCACTATTGAGCATTTATCAATCATTTGCTTTATTATATCAGAACTTTTCAAGAGAGTATATTGAACAGAGAGATCTTTAAAGTTGTTTTAGATCAGCGCGAATAACCATTAACAAATCAGTTTTATTAGTTGGCAACTTTTCGTTGTCTTCAAAAAACATTTTGACACATTGATATGAATATGGTAAATAGCGATTTGATGAGGAGACATTTAGCGTCTGTGATTTAGCGAGTATAGAACGTCTGCAGGTGACAGTACACGTCAGTCAAACGTTTTAAATGTATGCCATGCACCCTTCCTAAACCGTCCCCGCCTTGTCTAACCGTAAGTTATATCCCTCATTTTTTCCAATCCAATATCTCATATAGTGAAACATCCCTTCGGTTGTGGGGGTGCCATTAGGTGATGTCGCGTCCATGAATATTTCTCATATGGTTGTCGTGTACTTGTCATTAATTTTAATAAACAACAAACTATTATACAGAGAGACTTAGGGGAAGATTATCATTTTTCCATCATATCTGGTAGAAAATATTATAATCATACATACATTAATAGTTTAATTTTTGTCATCAACCCCGAAAGCTCAAAAATAATCAGCTTAAAAGTAACAAAGGCACGAGAATAGGCTTAATAGTTTAAATCTTAAAGTTGATGCAATATTTAATATTTAATAACTTGCTTTAATGCAATTGACAGTAGCATCAATGTAATTCTGTGTATTATGGAATTATTCAGAAGCATGGTTTTTGTTCTTTGAAAATTCAATGTTATTAAATTATTGCACCCAGATCTAAATGGGAAGATTTCATCTTCACGCAAACTAAATTCGATTATAACAAGCATTGTCTAACGGTGAAATAAAGAGAATAAAGGAAATATCTCAACTAATAAGAAGTTATTACAATATTATGTTCTGTTCATTCAACGTACCTAAATGTAAATTGTATGTGTATGTAATTCCTTTTATCTTAATTCAAATTTCCACTAGAAGGAAATACATTCGTATGTAAATGTGGCAGGCAGCGATTCGTTTATTTTGACAAATTTGAGTAAAATTATGCGATACCTTCCGCTCAAAAACCAACCGGAGCTTATTATTATTGTTATTTTAGTATATGTTGATATGGGTTGTAAAATTTTTTTTGCTGTATTGTTACTTAAATATTCTGTAGGATTCTGACGTAAGTTTCACCGGTGCACGGATTTCTAATGATGCTACCCGGGGGAAATATCCTAATGAGAACTTATCATTCCCAAATTGGCTCCCCAGAGTTCTCAACATGGTCGAGCAGAGGGTGCGTTTGGCCTATACAAGAAGTGAATGCTATTTTGTAATCGAAACTACCAACAGTAGCTGGTAGCGGGGTTCTGTTTCTGTCATTTAGACGTTTTTTTCACGACCCATTAAAATCCTCACTGTTATGTTTATTATTAAAAAAATTCTGCATTGCCTTAGTGTAATTAATTTTGCATTCAAAGCTTCGTCACGTTGATGATGGAAAATAAAAGTTTCTTCGGAACGATTATTATGAAAAATCGTTCTTGATAAAGTTATCTCAAGAGGGCAATTCTATCGACTATAAAAATCTATTTTGCCATTAAGCGAATTTTATTTATAAATTGTTTGTTCCTATCAACGTTAAATTTCCTCTGCCATCATTAGTAATCTGCGTGCTTTAATTAATGGTTATTTTAAATATTAATTGGTGTAATAAATATATCGATTATATTTATGACATAACATATATTTCCGAAGCGAAATGAAGTTCCAAATAATATCATAAATGTGTATTTCATATAATTTATCTTGAATAATTATAATACCTACAAAGCTCAAAGCTGTCATTATTCTGTTTGTGTCTATATGTAAAATGATCTAGTCAGATATGTATATGGTAAAATGTAGGTATCATAAACCACTGTAGAAAATGTATGAAAATGTTGATCAATGGATGCATTTTGTGGTGGACATGCACACTTGTTATATCTCTGTTTGTAGATAGACTTTACTATCTCACATTCTAACAGTGACAGTGGTTAGATACACATATATCGCATATTAAACATATATGTTATCAAATTTGATGTACATACCTCACTTGTAATCAGCTTATTACAGTGTATCAACTGTTTGAGAAAATCATGATTACTAAACGAACGCCAGACTAAAAAGAAATATTTTATTTTTAACAAAATGCTGTTGGTAAACATTTCATATCACCACAAGTCAGCACTTTATAATTCCACGGAATTTATGGTAATCTTTTGAAATGAAATCATTCTAAAATCCATTGCCAACCGAAGAATGTGTTTTTGTAAGTGATCGGTGTTAAATTACAAAATCTGTTTGCAAACTGTTAAACAGCAAAGCTTTAAAAACACAATCCAATTTAATTTAAAGCGTTTAGTTCAAATGAAGTTCTATAATAGAATGAAAATTTATACGATTTCACTTGAACTTTGATGGATTGGCCTTATTTAATTTAAAATAAAAAATTTATTTCCTTATATATATGGGAATCTTCGCCTGAGAGTAAAGTGATTCAGGACTGTACAACACAATTTCGCATTTTATTACAAAAAAATATTATCCACTGCACAAATAAATATTCCATGTGATTGTTGTTTTATAATAGAATTTTTTGTGGCCGAATATCCTTGATAAATAATGCATTATTAATGCAGAGGAAAAGGTTAAGGATAGCGAAAGAACTGCTGCTGTGCTGACCCTCTATTATATCCCGAAAAACGTTAACATTATTTATAAATTTTTTCTCGCTATTATTTCTCTTCCTTAATCCGTGTTTTATTTAAGACTACATTATACACATTCTATAATAGTGTATGGAAATGGATTATTTGACTGAAGCAATTTAAATTGCTACAACGAATGACAATATATCAATAGGCAAATTTATATATCTAAACGCTTCCCTTAATCCGTGCGTATTAAGTAACGATAATAAATGAGAGCCGATTATTTCACGTACAGCACTCAAAGATAAATGATGCTGAATTGTACGAGAATCCGGTAGACATTTAGAAATTTAGACAAACACTATACTTACCCATGAAAACAAGAAACAAAAGAATGACAAATACAAGTCTCCTCATTGTCTTCATAGCGCTGTCTAAAGGGCTTTACCAGCACCGACACTATTGTAACAATAATATGTGAACATCTTACAAATACAGTCCCAAAAATAAAACTATGGAAATGTATGTATCTAAAATACTAATTGGTTTATATTCACTAATTCTCTTATCCGGAACAGAAATTTTTGCATCACACATTTAATAAACACATCATTTCAAAACAACTGGGAGATAAACACAGAATTTACTTTTATTATTTTAATTTCTACCGTTATCCAATATCTCTATTTGTTAATGCAATAATTAAATGTCTTGATTACGTAATGAGAGGACAGTGGCAACTGTCTGTAATTAGTAAAATAATTTCTCTAGTTTTATGGTACATAACACTGCGAATGCGACCAAATTTGATCACAGAAGAGAATAGAAGTGGGGAAACAGCGAATACAATAATAATTATTTTAATTACTATGTTGTAGTTTCTAATAACATTTAACACTTATCCAACAAATATTTTATGTTATCTAAAAAAGTTGAAGTTTTTTTTTTAATATCCGTGGATTGTTTTGCCACTGGTTTTACTAACAATCAATTATATGTGCACCAAACAAATAACAAATTGTTTTGCAATTGTAAAATTAGATATTATGTGACATGTTGTTGGTCTTTTTGGTTTTTTGTCACTCGTTAAAAGTTTTAAAAAGAATTTCGCGGCTTATCTGGCGGTGTACGGGCTCGTGTGACCTTATTGGAACGCATACCGTGTAAGTTGACTTGGAGGCGAACGATGGACGAGTGGCGTCGCGGCGCCTGGTTAGTCTGTTCCCGCCTGGCGCCTGCGTCACCTTCCTAATTCTATTATGATTATAGTCATTGTTGATAACACAGATTCCCTATTGATAAATGACAGTACCTGTATGTATTGTGTGGGTCACGTTTTAAACTAAATTTAAGTACCCACTTATACAAATATACTCTTTTACATTGTGGTAATAAACAATTCGATTTTTTGAGATATACTAAATTATTGTTGTAGCATTACAATTACAATAATATCTATACATTATTGTTATTCTGAACTTTGATATTTAACAATTTTATTCTTTCTGTATTGTTGTTTTTGTGGATATTGAGAGTGGCACATTTTGAGTAGTTTCCGTTGCAGATTAATAAATGTTTCTAGAGAGTTAATAAACTATTAATTAATGCTAGAAACGATAAGTTAGTACCGACAGTTTTGAATCACAAAGGGACATCGTATATGATGTTCACAAATGTTTTATTGTACATGAAATTTTCATGAACGAGAAACTCTAATAAAATTACGTATGAAATTTATGGATAATACTCGTATTCCTATAAGGAGTGAAGTTGGTTTTGAAAATGACAAACATCACGATTAGACAGTCAACTACATGCACACAACTTGACTTTTCTTTCCTAAAGTAAACTATATTTTATATGGAGTTAAAACTTTTCGAAAATTTTTTTTATAAAGTTTGCATTTTGTTATAAATTTATCTTTGAGCGAAGTATGAGTATTTGAGTTCTTTTGTTACTTCTTTAAATATAGTTTTCAATTATTGATTCCTTGAATATTCATTGGAATGGTTTATTGGAATCTAATGCATCTTACTCATAAATGTTTGGATTATTTGAAATTAGTAAATCAAATATGTAGATGGTACCTGGATTCAAAAATTGCTAAGAGTAGGTAAGGTCAGCAATGAAAATTGGGGCAAGTTTTGGAATATGGAGCTTTGTTTATTTTTAAAAAACCCACATTCGTATTTGGAAAGGCCCAAATCTTAAAGGTTCAATTCTCATTTCTCTTAAATCGATATACTTTAACCGGTCTTATAAAATACATGTTTTTAAACCAGAACTACCCATTTAGGGATTAAACGACAAAAATGCGAATATAAAGTTTTATGAGACGAGTTTAATTTTCTCTCAACATAAATAAGTTTAAGAACAATAACAATATCTAAATAGTTTTATAGAGGAAAACATAAATTTATTTTACTCGCGTTTTACAGTATATATTACCTATATGTATAGGTATACACATTAAAATATGCGGATATAAAAATATCTAATATTCAACACAACTTTTAGTTCAGCATTGTTTTTAATAAAAAAATTTCGAAAAAAAAGGAACAATTAAAAACGTCTGTTTGCTAAAAGTAATTTCCAAGAATCGAAGATAGACTTAATTAATTACACACAAATAAAAAAGTCTGCATTTATTTCTGTAAGGTATTACAGAAATTCTGTAAGGTACCTTTTACAATCAATGGTCTTGTAGCAAAACAATTTTTTTCCTTTAATTGAATCAAAGGAAATGTTTACTTTTGACGATTTATAATTTAATTTGAATCTTTTTTCAAGAATGTACACCTCTGCTCAAATGTATTCGGCTTAAAAGGCAGTTGGACTTTTTTTAAATCTCCTCTATGGACTGTAGACGTAAGAACATTTTAAAAAATGACTTATCTGCTGGGCCGAATATATTTGAACGGCACCATACATAGGTAGGTATATGCTTATATACCTTTTGTTTAAAATAAATGTCTGAAATCTTATATACAAACGACCGGTAACATTGTCTAAATATAACATTTACTTATTCAAATGGATCCTGTTTATTTAGGTCGAATATGCTGTTTTACTTCTCTTAGAACATTCTAATCTTAATATCTGAGTCTTTTTAGTATTAGGTCTCATCTCTGCTATTTTAAGAGCAACTGTTAATCTGTATTTCCAAAAGAAAATCACAAATTGATTTTTGTTGTCGCTTTACTTAATTTCCTCTTACCTAATTTGCATGAAAATTTATGAGTGTTTGGAATGGGCACATAAAATTAATACAGCTTTATATAGACGAGATCTAAAAAGCCGCAACAAAAGGTTAAATCTGTCAGTATCAAACTGCCATCAGCCCCTATAAAGTAACCATTTATTCTCCACCGCAGCACTGTGTTGTCCAAAAGCTGATCAACAAACACCCACACAGCATATTTTCGGTTCGAAATTCGAATAATCTTCAGCGCTTGTGGACGGATTTGCTTTTTTATTTTTTTTAAGAATCTATAAATATTGGCACACAATACATACAAAACAATTTTGAATATATTTTCTTGGGTGACGCTATGAAAATCCTATACATGGAAACAGTTTGTTAAAGGAGAAGTCCCATAATGGAATTGAAACCTATTTGATGTAATTTCAGCGAACTGAATGAACAAAAAGGGACAACATAACAATCGAATAACTTAATTATTTCCGATAGCGGTTCCCTTTTATTCCTATTTAGAAATTCATCAGATGCTTAAAAGAAATTCGCACCACTGAATTTGCGCTCTGTTTATAAAAGTTAACAGTTTTTTTTCTTTGGTGTGCCTCACTTTGATATAAATCACGTTTTGCTAAAAAACAACTTTCATATTCAATTTGCCATAAGCAATTAATTTTCTTGTTAAATTGCAGTCTCCACTGGAAAATTTCTCTATAAATTATTATATTATTGTTCTAGTTATTATTATGGAGCAAAACTAGATAATTAATTTATACGAATGCGAATAGCTTTTTGTAACCCAGAGACCAAGTGAAAAGTTCATTAATTTACATTCTAAAATGTGGTCGTCCCTTAGTGAATGCTGCTTGTGGCCACAATGGAATAAGTCAAAACATAGTTCATGAACAATTGGCGGAATATTCTATTTTCGACCAATTTCCCGTAAAAAAATATTACCAGTAAGTGTACTAAGTAGGAAGTTGAAAAACATTTAATGATAAAAGACTGTAAACTAATTTTATCGCAAAAAATGTCTCTTCGGAAAGTGGTAGCTTAATTTCCGTCAGTGGAAACATTTCAGATCCAGGTATTAAATACTTAGAACAATTGTCAGCAATTTTCAATTTGAACTTTAAAATGCTCATTTCAATAAAATGTCATTTCCAGTATAATTAGGATTTTAATTACAACACAGATCACTAAATATTAAATTCCTTGCTGGATTCTGTGTTATTTAGTTTGTGTGAAAAGGGAACAGAGAGAAAATGATCATAGCGTTAAGCAAAAATTATTAAAGCGTGTTACACGTGTTTTTCCTTACTGAAAGAGATCCCACTTTTGAAAGCAGTCAATTAATTCGTGATTCAGTTCTTAAGTCAACATCAAATTTTATATATTTCTTGGAACACGGTTTAAGGAATGAGTTTCATTTTAAATGAATATGATTCAATTTATCAAATCTATGTATATTTGATATATGTTTGTTATTACAATTAGACCTCAAGAAATCAATAGTCCGGCGAAAGACATTGAAATCTGTTAATAGAAAATTACATTAAATTTCCGTACAAATCTGGCTTTTCAAACGGTTATATCAAAGTCCTTACTGACTTTATAAATACAGTTCAAATGGGGAATGTAATTAATCATCCGTGATCATTAAGTGAATTTTCCTCATTAAATATAATGCAAGTTAAACTCTTCAGAAAGATTAGTTGCTATGTATAACTGCAAGTATTTAACTGACCACAAATCTGCAGATGTCATAATAGATCCTTTTCTCTCCATTCAGCCATTAGTTGAAGAGCTTTATCATCCAGTTAAAGTAAACCTGTTTGTATAGCTCTATAATAAGACAAACATTTACTCCAAGAGTAAAGTAAAGTCCTATATGTCCCAATTAATAATTTCAACTCACAAAGCGAACTCTCCCTCAATAAATTTAATTGCAAGTGAATCAAACGGTAAACCGATTGTCTAACCCTTTTTGACACAACTATGACTCGAATCAAGTGTCCTTACACCTAAAACTGAGACAGAAGTAAATGTCATCCATAGCCAAACTCGTTGGTAGGCTACTTTCTTCCACCATTTCAAAGCAAATGAATGAGCTCCGAGTGGTACCTGATGTTATCGATACAACACCCGAAGAGATAGCCCGAGTTCAATTTCCAAGCGGCGCTAAAGCGGAGATGGGCAACATTCTGACACCTACTCAAGTCAAAGATCAGCCGACAGTTGAATGGATATCGAGAGAAGAGAATTTTTACACACTGTGCATGACGGACCCAGACGCTCCCAGTCGCCAGAAACCAAAATTTCGCGAATGGCATCACTGGCTGGTGGGCAACATACCCGGAACGAATATTCCTAAAGGGACCGTCCTGTCCGAGTACATCGGTGCTGGTCCCCCAAAAACCACCGGCCTACATCGGTACGTGATTTTAGTGTACAAACAAAACGGTCAAATTCAATTCAATGAAACGCATTTAACCAATAAATCCGGCGAGAAACGTGGCGGTTTTTCTATAAGGAAATTCGCCAGCAAGTACAAGTTGGGCGTCCCAATTGCCGGTAATTTCTTTCAAGCCGAATACGACGATTATGTGCCGAAATTGTATAAGCAATTAGGTTTGTAATTAATAAAGTTTCTTTTTCGAAATTGTTGCCGTTTAGGCGATTATTAACGGTTTGTCTGGGATAAATGATGAGGGCGCGGAAGACGATTTAAATCTAATAAGGAACATGCTAATATAGTGGTCGACACGCGAAAACCTCATAAAAGTGGCTATAGAAAAACACATAAATAAATTATACGTAAACATACATTGGTGAATATATAAAACGAAATCAGCAGGTAGAGTGTGCGGAGTGTATGTGTGTTAGAGCAATTTGTACGCTAAATAAATGACTGCTGACATCCATTATAGCGCCCCTGTCTGATGGCTTGGGAGCGCAGGGAACCATGTAACACGTCATTATGCTGCAACTGGGGGTCGCTGAAATGTTCTCCTTTACCAAAGCCAATCAAATTGGCATCCCATGCACTTATTATTTTTCCAGATCATAAAGTTATACCGGCCACAAATCACTTTTTGCACCAGTCAAACCGCCCCTACACAAGAATGTATACAGTTTTCAAGCACAGGGTGCAGCCGCCAGTGCGATCATGGATAAGATAAGGAGCACAATAATGTTGATTATTGTTGCACTGTTATTACTGGCATTGTCCTATAAATAACTGTTTCACATTTTTACGAGTTCACCGTCATCAAAAAGAGAGCGTTTCCCAGGGATTCATGGATGGATGGAAAAAACATAAGCGCGTCCTGTGTCATTCTGTTTTTCATTCTTTGAATGACTTGTGAACTACGTGACTGCAATATTTATATAGCAAAAATTGCGAAGGCCACCAAATCAGATGAATTATTTCAATTGCTTTGAAACAGTGTGAAACTTTACGCACTTTGCTTAATTACTTTTCTAGTTTCAGATCATTCGATATAATTAGAGAGTCTTTGGGTGTATTGGACAAATCGATTTTAATCACTTTAATCGATCGAACATTATAATCCATTAAATCTATTTTTCTCATTATTAAAATTGTTTTGAGGGTGGCAAGTCATTTACCACACACATTTTTTACTAAAAATTTATTAAACTTGATGTGATGACTGCACTTTAGGCACACGAAAAAATTCTATTCTCATTAGAGACGCGGGCTACTTGCGGCTCCTTTCCGATGCACCCTGAATGTAATTAGATTCAATTCGGTGGATAAAGGCCCCACTAGTGGCCGCAACGAGCGTATCTTGAATAGCAAAAAAAAACAAGAGATTTTACATGAAAGCTTAAGAAAGCCAGAAGATGAAGATAAGGAGGATAAGCTTAAAGCAAAGTGAGACTATAGTAGATAGAAGTTGAGAGAGAGGAAATAAAAAGCTGCGGCTAAGAGAGTTTGTGATAGCGTACACCCGGAAGTGAGAACATGTCATCACTTTACACCGGAACTGAAATGCGGTGCGCAATTATTATGGAACTAAGGTTTGTGCTTGGGTGACGTGACAAGTCGCCTAAAATATTTTTTCGTCTGCACAGGAAGGAAACAAACAGAGTATCGATTTTGGTTCCCAGACTAGCTTGAATTTATTATGAAAATTATAAGGTATATAGATAGATGATTCAGGATATATATTTATCGTGAATATTTGTGTGTTTAGGATGAAGAATGCATGGAAAGAAAAACAAACTAAAACAAGCACTTAAAATGTGATAGTATAGGTTGGTTATAGGGAACTGTTAAAGGATAAGGAACTTGTTAAGTATAAAATAGTGCCGTCACCGTCGATATAATTTATTTCAAACTTGACATTTTCAATTTAAAGTTTACAAATTATATAAATTGACGGCAAGCTTACAAATGTATGTATATGTTGTTGTTAAAGGAGAAGAAAATAATAAAAATGCTAAAATACGGGAAAGTCTATCAATTCATGAAAAAAAATCTACGAAAATAACAAAACGTCTAATGCAATATTATGAAATATTCATATTTCGTGTTGGTCTTTTTGCTTTCTTCGTGGAAATTTTGTTTGCTTTATGATAACAGTGAAAAATAAATTTATATAGCTCACCTATTTAAATACCCACTGGAAAAGTAACTTTTTTATGAATTTTTAATAAACTTTAGATAAAAGACAGTCTCCGGTCTCAGTTTAAGTATAAGATGATTTTTTTGGTCTAACTACCTTTAAATTGCTTGGTTATTTAATCCAAATTAACAGACTACTATAACTAATTGATCAATGAAGATTGATGATGGACTATAAATATATTTTCCAATAAATGAAGTTAGGAAAATGTTTTAAACTATCCGCACGTCGATGGTAAGTTGAGAAATCAATTTAGCTTTTCCAATAACGTTAAATTTTACAATTTATTTCAATTTCTTTTATATGTGAAAATAAATGACCGTACAACATTTTATGGTTGTTGCGGTTGTACACAAACATGTAAACCAAATACAAAATATTGTGATATTGTTTTTTCGTATATTTACACATATAAAATATGAAACTGTGCAACCTTGTTCACCGAATGTTGGCTGCCAAAAGGAAAATATTTCAATGATGGTGTGTGCCCGGTTCTCGGGTTAATTGATATTGAATTAAAATAAGTTTATACTCTGGTGTACCTAAACCTAATAAACAGGAATATATTCTAACCTTATCGAATAAGCAAACATGTTCCGACACTAACGGCCTAGGGAACATTGGATTAAAAACTTGAAAATAAATTTAACAGAAGCAGACGAGCCTAAAGAATAAAACGTAAATCAGGATTGAAGTCGTTGCTCTACACTCTAGAGAACATGTGATAGATTGCCAGAAGTGGGTTCTAAATGCGCCTCAAACTGAGAAAAACATCAACACAATAATGTTCGTTTCTTATTTTCTGCAACGATAGGCCTAACAAGTGTGCTTTTTTCTATCACACTAACGATTTTTCATGTAGTGGTTACAAAAATGTGCAATACACAAACATTTAATTCAACGTAATTCCGTTTATTTCTTTTGCACATTCCTCAATTTAAAAAGCGTTTTCTAAATAGCGAAAGAATTTATTTGTAATTAGCGGAGCACGCATTTTCTAATCAAAAATCAACAAACAAAAATACACTAGCGAATCAATAAAATCTTGCGCTTCATTGCCAGAAGCCCTTTTTTGATTTTCAACGAGTACAACAAATAAAAAATAAACTCCTCCAGACGGCATTGTTTACATGCACTTCATTACTTTATAAAATGCTTAAAAAGTTTCCCATTCAAAAGGTAAATGGCCCTTGAACGTTTACTTTTTTTAATTTGTCTTTATTTAAATAAATAAATCCCACCGGTGACACCAATTTGAATTTTTCTTTTGATCTCTGTGGACACATAAAGTTTATAAAACAGGTTCGCCTCTGTCTACCTAACCATTTTGCTTGTGTCCCTTGTTTTGATAATGTTTGTTTGTATTATGTTTGCAACAGCACAGAGAGGACCTCGTCAACTGTCTAACATAAAAATTTAATTATTTTAATCACAACAAAAATTAAATCACATCCCATTCACGCCGCCCTTCGCTCGTCTCTCCCTTAACCGCATTATGTAATAATAAAGTGTACATTATTCATAAATGGCCTCATCGACACCTAAGCAATATTTTCTTTCATTCGTAATAAAATTTTATATACAAATGAGAATATAATGTGTCATTTACGAGAGTGGGTTATCGACTGTCTCCCATCTACTCGTATATAATTGATCTGAAAGGTTTCGCTGCTAAAATGATTAGCAAGTGTGTAGCAACGTAAGCAATGTGTTATAATTAAAATTCACGGAGACGTGTATCCTTGTGTTCAGAAAATCCTAGGGCGTAAAGAGAGCGGCTTCGCTTCTCTCTTTTTGGACGCAGACAAGTGATATGCCGTCACCGTCGCCTGCCGTGGTGGTGGCGTGCAGGAGGCGCCCCATCGTGCCACCATATACCGGCTGGCCTAGGCACAGTGGTATTGATTTTGAAACTTCCAAATTCCAGGCTTATACAGGAGAAAAGTCGAAAACTTTGTTAAAAACGTTTGACATGCTACAACCCAATTTTAATGCGCTTACAATCCCCCAATTGCCGTAAAAAAGTGAACAAATTCATAGATCTTCTCTCACTTGCAGCAAGTGGACAACTGTGTGTATATGTATTTGAAAACAAACTGGGTGGAGTGGAGAAATTGAATAAAATATCCAGTCCCATTAACAATATTAATTCCGGACTGGTGTAAGTAAGTGAGTCCAGTGTGGACAATGAACGTGTCTTCGTTCGTTTTGTAGCCGGCAGGCGTATCTGGGCTCCTCGGTGTGTTTACGGGGGTTGAAGATGCCATCTCCCAAACCCAATATATCATTGTTGTCAGGCAGAGAGAATCCAACTGGGGCCACGTCGACCAAAAACCGTTCACTTCCCTATAATGTCTAGAAAGTTTCACGGGTACAGAGATTTTCGGTACCCGTGTATAACCAGGCTAAAGAGACAAAGTGTAGATGAATGTTTTTCGCTTTGTGTAAGAAAGTAAATGTTCTTAGTTCTGTTGAGATTTTTTGGCTCTTCTGTATTACGATTAACAGTACAATATATGACGTATATAAATCTGTTAATTGATTTATATTTCGTTTCGTCGGGTAATTTGTCAATTTTTTTTGCCTTCATCCCACAAGAATTGCGTTTTTTCTCTGTATTGGGAATTTAAAATATTGCTACGCCAGACAAACGGCAATAAGGCGCTCGCCCTATACCTGAATTATTCCGTATAACAAATCAATGACTGTAGTCATTTCTCTCGAAAGGGTATTTCTTTTAGCTTGACAGTTTTCGTCTGGAGCACCCTTATGATCAGTTTTGATCTCCCTAATTGAAAGGTTTAGTTGTTTGCTTGCCTTGCAAACAGATAAATCGAACATTTTAAGTAAACAAGCGAGCATTTTGGCTGGAGGAACAAATCGAAGTGCATCAAACTATTACACATTGGTATTATGAGAACAATATGTATTTAGCTAATATACAAAACTACTGTTTTTGTTCCTGCGTTAATTTATTGTGTTACTGATAAGCACATAGAATCGAAATAAATTATTAGATATTCCGATAAATAATGAAAATTGCTGTAAACTGTTAAAGCCTCTATTTGTTAGTTAATAATTGAATTACATGCGGGAGCGTTTTTAAAGATAATTTATCATTCTATAATGAAATTTGCTTTATTAATTTACTATACCAATTACAAATAAAGTGCAATTAGTGACTTGGGTTTTTAATTGTAACAATATATTGGGTGAATTCCGTGTATACATGGGATATTCGTTGTGTGTTGTTATATGTGAATACGGTGCAATTCGCCGGTAATTAATACGCAACAATAAAGTGAAAACGTGATTCAACAAAATAACAGTTTGACCCAACACAGGACGAATATTATGCCTAACAAATTGTTAGATTAATAACATTATAAGGACATGCGGTGTTCTGCTGTTGTACTTTTACATGTGTTATTTATTTTGAACAGAATTTACATTTTCAACTTATACACAATTACGCTTTTACATTTTGAATTATTTAAGGATACTCTAGAATTCCCATTTTATCAACATTTCGTACACTTGTCCCTTAATATGCATAGCTTACAAGAAGGGACACCCTCGAGACACAATTTATGTAGATTGACTGCTTAAAACATACTACAAATTAATATTTAATATATAAATTCGTCATATAATTCCGAAATAAATGTATTACAAACTGTTTGTATGTGGAGAACTACGCTCATATTAATTTCATATGGTTCCTAATGACACAGGTCAACAACAAGTTTTATCAAACACACATACCTAACGTGTATTATTCAAGCGGTTGTGGTAGATATTTGTCAAAAGGAGGAGTGTCCAAGCTGCCTACGGAGGATAGATGCTGCACACACAAAAGAGATGTAATTACACATTTTTTTTCTAAGAAATGTAATGAAATAAACATGAAACATTGAAAATGTCAGATGCAGGAACCACATCGAGACAGTGGAATTTACAACGAAAGATTTTCTAGTATGCGTCAAATGACCTCAGGACAACTAAATTACAATTTGTGGTTTGAGTTGAGAGAGTAAAAATTTTCAAGCGGAAAATGTTTTAATCTAGAAACCAGGATGAGCTATACTAAAAAGATAGTTTTTGCATGGTTGAAATGCGCGCATGAGAGATAATACGACAATAAATTATTCGCGTGCTTCGTGACAAACACACAAGACCGGCTTAATTACAAGATATGACTAATTACCAAGAGAGTAAAACCAGTATACGCAAAAGAGGAAAAAAAGGAATATTGTGGATGGACGGCGCAATTTTGATGGGAAAAAATGCTACAGGAAATAGCATTTTGTATTATATTAATGATGAAAACTTTTACTATTCTCATCTATTTTTTGCGCTCATTATTTTTTCTAATTAATGTGCTTAGCCTATTATTCTTCTCGAAGTAATGTTTCAGAATAAGAAAAGCGAAAACAGAGATGAATGATTTTGATCGATTAAAAGTCGTCTGTGTGTCTCTTAAAATCAAGGTACAACTTTTGCATTATTAAAATATACAAAATGGAAATTGTATTATTATTTTTATTAACCTCTGTAAAATTGATGAATCTGCATAAAAATTGAATAGAAAAACTTTTATATATGTAACAGTTTCCGTATTTAAAGTTATGGCTAAATGCTGAATCAAATCGATATTTCAAGGTTTGTTGAATTCTAAAAATTGATCAGTGCTTGAACTCAATTCAATTTATTCTCGTAATTGAAAATTTCATAATGCGTGCACCAGTACCAATATCCATTAGGCCTGCAGTCTTATAGGCTATGATGATTTCTGTAATTAATAGACTTTATGCCAATATTGACGGCACTTACTAGTATTATTATTATGTTTTCTTACCTAATTGCCACATATTGGTAATGAACCATCCGTTATTTCAATAACCTAAGTAATGACAAATATTCGCGGTCCAAATGTGTGACATTGATCGAATTTGTAAAATATGGATATTTTAAAACACCTCTCTGAAATAAAAACGAGCAGGTATAGCTAATGTATCAAATTCATTATAATCTGAATAAACACATGGCTAAATTTAATTTTTCCTGTTACAAATTAATTACAAAAGACAATACCATTCCTCCCTCAGTGTTGTTGATTTTTAATTTTTTAACAAAATAAGCCAATGTTGCAGCAGCATCAATTTCATTATGCAAACAAGACCGAATCGAGGGTAATATTTTTTATTAAAACAATAAATTGTGTTTTTCGTCTCGCAACAGGTGAAAAGTATATGTAGGAAAACAACATCTTGTAAAATAAATTCAAGGAAATAATATAAAAACATTTCCATTATTATTCGTGAGATGTGTGTAATGTTTTGCAAGAGAAAATAGGGACTAAGTTTGAGTTTTTGTGGGGGCAGGGGGCGACGAGCGGTCGCATTCTGGCTGCTTGGTTCATACGAACGGGGAAGAGAACGTCAGCTCGATTATGGTATATAAGGGGGTGTATGTGTACAACATTTGTAACCAGGTGTATGCCACAACCTAAAAGCCTCCAATATCCTGCAAGATATCCTCTCGGTTTACTGCGAATATGATGGCATTAAAATTAAAACCATCTAAATGTGCATTGTAATAAAATGTTGAAAAAGATATAAATGTTGTTGGATTTACAAAAAGCCGTCATTTAAATTTATTTCCACATGTTTTCCGGTTGCGAAGTAGGTGTATTCGTTATGGAAATAGCGCTTCTCGCCACCCAGAAGAGAAAAACTCAATAATAAATTCAATTACTTGGCGATTAATAAAGTCTGTCGTCATTTTAATATATACGAAAGAAATCCGGCTAGCAGGTATTTTTTAAATTAAATTTTCTTCACTTCCATTGTGGCAATTAAATTTTTTTAATCTAGTTTTCTTTCTCAAATGCACAACTACGATGGAAACAAATCAATAATTTTTTTCAATTTCACAGTAATTCATATCTGAAAATAAACTAAACTGTTCATCTGTGTATATGGAGTTTATACGCAAATAAAATTTATTAATAACTCCATTGTGCCTCATATTAAAAGCGTACCAGCGGACGAACGTCCAAACAACATAGACTGAGCGATAAAAATCCGCTCAACCCCTTTCCTAGTTACAAGTCGAATAATAAATCTGTAAATTCTTTAAAGCACAAAAAAATCGCCAAACTATAATAAAACCCAACCGACCGACATAAAAAATTTGAAAGACATTAGTTGGGGGCCCACCGTGTGGCTTTTTATTCGAGTCACATCTGATTTAACGGCCAGTGCTGTGTGGAGGCCTCTCCCAAAAATAAGCGACAATATCGGCCACAACATTGGGTGTGTAACAACGCGTCATAACTCATTTCTAATTAAGAGAGTCGTTTATTAATACCTGTGTTCGACAATATCGTGATGACAGGGGTTAGGTGATTGTTTATTGGTTTTGTTGGTGGCCACACACCATTCTGGCAATGGCTGCTTCTGGCTTGCATCTCTCTCCTCTCTCATGGCTGGATGCTGAGGGCGAACATTTCGGGGTGCTATATTGATCCGTGTTCGCGTCCCGTTTCTCAAGACCGACCGCAAGCAACCACCATTCGGTCACCTGTACGTATATTGCTTTCATGATTTATTGCCGTTATTAAAGACATATTGAAAAGACTACTACATGGGCTACCTTATCTGTCAAATCGAATACGCTTCACATGAAAAACACTATCGCAAATTCCTATAGATTTACGCTTAGTCGCCGAGAAATTATTTATTTACTTCCCTTCTTGTGTAGGTGATGTGCTACAAAAAGGAGGAAAAGAATTCACTTTGAATTGAGAATCATAAATGGCTCTACAGGATTTCATTCACTGTCTATTTGAATTTACTGAAATCTGCAATGCAATTGGAATATTACATAAGTTGATAGAAATGTTCTGTTTTATTGTAACTGTTTCCATTCTATACCTAAATATTATACAGTCAAAGTATACGTTTATAGGGATGGCCAACCGTACGTTGGAAAATTGGGTAACAACAGTTCAAATGAAAAGGCACTCACGTACATATGTACATGTAGGAAAGAGTTCCTCGGGGTATGCTGACTGTTAAATGTGTGTATATTATTTAAAAAATTCTTGTTACACTTGGCTTGAGATTGTTTAACCGTATGCAGCATCCGAACGCTCTTTGCCTATTTTAATGTTGTTTTCTTTGTTTTATAAAGTTGGCTCAAGTACCTAGAGGGTTAAAGTAAACTATGTGGCTCTTTCGATACGGCTCTGAGTGGTACGTGCATCTATAAGACGTACATCGTACAGTGTATAAGGACAGAGAAATATTTACCTCAATTTTACTCTTGAGAGCCAAACCCCGTCGAGTTGTGGCCGTATTATACTTGCAAAATATCTCAATACCTATCATATTTTATCAGAATCTAATGGAATTCCAGTTATGTACCCATGTAACTACTGTACTTTCTGTATCCTTGCATGTATATAGGACATTTATACATGCAAACGGGCCGCTCACACTTCACCGTCTTCATCTATTTTAAATATATGAGAAACTGGAAATTGGTACACTGGGTACACTTCGGAATTGTTTAAAACATCAGTTTATGTACCCCCAAATACCTGCAGATTTTTGTGCGAACAACGAGAAAAAAATCGCATCGTTTCATAATACATATTTACAAAACTTTCACATTCCCATACATTAAATCATAACAATATACGAAATATACTTCATATCTATGTACACGTACATAGATATATCTGTTTAACATCAAAGATGCTTGTAACCTCTTTTTCCATCCATATATTTTTTATACAGAAATGGGGCGAAATGTTTCATTTTTTTGTAAAACCATAAAAACTCTAATCCTGTGGAGTGTGGGGAGTTTTCTGCGTGAACAATTCCACTATGAACATCAGTTCCCATAGTAACAAATTCCTGAGCGTATTAGGGACAACACGGCCGGGATAATGTTTGAGACAGTGTGTAAGGTGATGACTACTGAGGGTGGTTGTATGACCGAACTCGACTCTCTTGCGATGCACAATGCATCAAAACACCGTAATAAACCTCCCTGGGGGTCGGCATAGACATGCAACACATCGGCCACCAGACTGATTGAATTCTGACACCTCTTGTGGGGGGGTCATAAGGCCCTTGTGGCAGTCTTGACATGCAGTCAGAATTACTTGGGGCGACATGATCATCTGTTATATATGTATGTATTTGCCGACCGATGAATATAGTCTAGAAATACAGAAAATTGTGTGAACTTGCCATTATGCTTTATTTAAATGTAATATTGATCTGTAAAATTTGTATGTATGTTTGTAGGTACGTGAAGAAAGTTCATTATTCCGTTGCAACAGCTTTTAAAACTAGTCAGTTCGGTGTAAATCGCTTTAAAAATCCATTCCCATAAATTATCTCATTGATGTAAGATAAATGAAGATGTTCATAAATCAAAATGTTTTGTATATTAGCGCCGTTCATGTTCAACTTATGAAAATGTGTTTAAAACTAGACGCAGATGAACACTTTAAACACAAGACCATGAATCACGCAGCACTTAATACTTATTAAAACTTCCATTGTAGTTACCTAATATGTAGACTGTATATTCTCCAATTCAATATTTTACATGATCATGATCGATTATTGATAGTTATACCCATCTCCGTACACCTCTCTTGCTAAAAACCAACATCTTTTATCTCCCAGTGCGCGTCTTTATGTATTTTCACCCTTTATTGACATATTTTATAATCCTTAGTTACCGACATCGCCTTTAGACTGTATAGAAAATGAGCAAATTAATATTCAACAGACTATTATACTCCTTAGACAAGCCGTTCTCTCATCACACTATGTTGCGTATTTTCTGTTCCGATGACAAGGCCCGAAAAACTTGTTTAAATTAATTACTTAATTCCGTTTCAATCTTTTCACTGTGTTTTTAATTAAATCCATAAAACGTGAATTGAACGAAATAAAACATAGTCTGGTTGTGACTGTAAGCGCGCGGATTGCCCTTTTAAATGACATGGCATAATAAAAGCCCTATAATACAGAGAAAAATAAAAGGAGCTCTTTTTACCGTTTTTAAATACTAAAACAATATGAGATTAATTGCGAAATACACTTAAACATTTTATCATTCACTCTATAAAACAAGAAAATAAATTGTTTATTTACTGTGTGTACACGAGGTTGGACTTTTTAATGTGACTTTTGCTACTGAAGTATCCTCATAAAACATTAACATCAAACTTAAACAAATCATTTGCGGGGCATAAAACTAAAGGGAAATGAGCAAACCGGGGCTAATAAACACACTCAGTGCTATTAAGGCGCATCGATAAATAAACGACCTGGATGGTCTAATAGGAGACAGTCTGCAAAATATAAGAAAGATGTTAGTGAAAATCAACGTTTTTTTATGTTGCGTTGTTGGACGCCCCAAAACCGTCCCAGACTGCTCATAATCGGCCACGTACACATGTAATACAATGTCATATTTAAGCAAGTTTCCCTCATGTACATCCGGCAAAAGAGCATCCAGTCTAGAGAACATGAGTAAGTAGACATGTCGTCCAAAGCACTATGCCATTTCTAGGCTGGGTCCATGGAGCACTCGTGGATTTTGGGATTTGGAGTAATGCAGGCCACACAACTGGTCCTTATTTCGTACAAACTACACAAAGACTGCACAGATTATGGCGATATGCCGTGACCGCGTGCCTCAACTGCTACTATTTTCCAAGGGCCCCCCTTTTGTTTATGTACGTATTTCCAACGTAGAACAACCAAGCCACAAACAATGAAGCCCTCTCTAAATCCTCTAATGACATCATTCTGTTATATGTTACTTATATTATAGCATGTTGTTGAACGCGTAGGTAAAGGGCGGTTATTGTTAGCAGGGTTTTTTTCCACGGTATTTTTCATTCAAATTATCTGTTCTGGTTTTTTAACAATGGCCCGACCACTATATAAAATCTCGCCCGCCCCACAAAAGATAAGAGAAATGTATGAACAGAGAAGCAAATAATCTACTTAGGTTTACAGAATGTGTTGCCACAAAAGAGTAACACAACAAATAATGTTGTTGGATGTGATGCAGTGCCAACAATTTGATGGGATCTGCCCTTTCAGAGTAAAAAATAATTATGATTGGAGCATCGATTAGGAAGGAAATATACCAGGGTATTAGATTCATTTCAAAAAGCGATGATTGAACTATAAAACTTTATATACAAAAGACGACCCTCAGGGAGCTTAAATATGTTAACATTTTCTTTATTCCTTTGTTATTCGATGCACCATTACTACAGTTGTGCATTTTGATTGTTTATCTACGAATGCAATGTACGAATTATGATATTCGCATTTATGTTCGAAGACAATTTTCTATTTCTATGTGCTTTCTGTACATATTTTCAGTGTCTATTTAATATTTAATAGAAGAACAAAGTTCCCGAAGGCATTTTTTCAAGAGACAGGAAAAGCTCCAACCAAACGTACTTAATCGAAGATATTTTGTGTAAATAGCAGAGAATATGTTTGCTTATTTTATTTTTCAGTTTTGTTTGTTTGGAAATTTGGCGAAATTAATAGTAAATACTGGCTTTCATCAGGTATTTTATTAATGTTTGTTCATAAATTTGTTTGGCCCACTCTAGTTTCACAATAAACATTTCAGAAAACACTAATATCTACTTGTGCCCTTGTTTATCTTGGATCCACTTACAAATTTAAAAACACTCGTCTGTCTCCGATTCGGTTGACTTTGCAGCTAAATTTTAAATTGCCTAATGGGTCTAAGCCGATAAGAGACTTGTGTGTGGAATAAAGAACGCGTTTTTCACTCATTGCGAATGTGTGTGTGTACATTGAAATGTTCTTTGATTCACAATCGTCTCTCAATAAACACGATTTATTCGGAAAGGGCGGCCCGAATTGGGCCAAATAAATCGGAACTAATTAGATTTTTATTTGCAATCATAAATTCGTTAAAGATGACAGGTTCGGTTTGAATTGTGGAAAGGATAATGTTACAAGAAAACGCATTTGTATGCTCAAATGGAGAATTTACGAAAGGGAGAGCTGGTACCAAAAAAGCCGCAGTAATTTGCTTACGGTGACTGTGACTGATGAGGCATCTCTTGATATTTCCAGGAGCTTGATGGCCGAATCTCCTGTCTACCAAGCAAAGGATTAGCTAGTTAGGTAGAAGGAAATGCGATAAAATGAGGGTTGGACCGTTCGGATGCATACAAAACTGATTGTGAATGTAGCACAGAGCGACACTGTTAAGCAAATTGGCTTGTTTGTCAGTGCAGCCAGTTTGAACTTATTCCTGCATTATAGCGATGATGATGCGATGGAAGTAATTCTTGGATTCGTATTTTAATACTTGGTGCATAAAAGTGTATGGAGTCTGATGCCAAATAGCCAAAAGCTTTATTGAATGAATACATTTTCTTAATGATCCTAATGAAAAGCAGCCAAAGACATGAATTATGTAAAGACATTAAAATCCGTGCGCGTTTTGTTTACGTTAGGTAAAAATGTGTTACATTAAGGTAATTGTTAGATGAAATATAAATGAGAAGTTTTTTATATGTAGATATGTATGTAAATGTGATGAGAGCGCTAATTAGTTTTAAAGTGTATTCAGTGAATTTCTAAAAAAAAATTAATCATACTAACAGACTCATTAAAAAGAAATCACGCACATGCTTTGTGTATGTAACACATGTAAGGTATTATATACGTTACAACATAACTTTGGAAATTTCAATAATTGAACAGTTGTACAGGCATACATTTATACAAAAAGTTTTTTATCAGATTTTTCCTTTTGTTGTTAAAATACCAACAGAGTGAAAAAAACATATATTGAACCTGTTCATGTGTGCTTTCGTGTTGTGTGTTTTTCAATGTTGTGTGTTACAGATATCGGCAATTTTGCATAATTGGAAGTGTACTGCACGCACTTACTGCTCCCGAAATGAATACCTAACAGGTTTTTAAGACCATTAGAAGAGTTTTTAATGAAATGGTGTTTGTTAGAATTACAACCGAATGGAATACAATCCCATCTAACATTTAGCGATGCCATTTAACACTCTTTTCAATTATTCACTCCCCCATTCGTCGTCTATTTTCCACATTACTAGTTTTACGTATCAGGTGAAATTAATTATAGAGTGAAAAAGTGAGCAACATTTGTTGGGCGGACAGACTGACATTTACAACACAAAATCAACGATTCGTCGGTTCGTTTCTTTTTTTCAAAGAAATGAAATGAACTATGAATAGGTTGTATTTTTCGCTTTCTTTTTAAATCTTGCATATATACCCCGTATGTATGTACATATATGCTCTGGCCTGATAAAGGTGCTCGAACTTTTATGCTTGAACATTTTATTATTTTATTATAATGGAATAGATTTGTGCTCGTGCACACACTGCACACCGCATAATATATTCCAAAAATATTGATATATAATCACAATGGAGAATCAAAAAAGTAAACATAATAACTTAAATTCTGTTTACTTCACATTGGATGGAAGTTTTATTAAAGTAGCGTTTTCCGATGCATGTAAGTCTTGACATTTTTTATAACATTGTAGAAACATTTCTGACAACATATTTTTACGAATATTTATAATATGTACCTAATTACTTACTCTAAAACGGTGAATTTTAGGCATAACTTTTCCTCTTCCGATTTTTCAATAACAATATTATTACATAACTTTGTGTACAGCATGATTACCTCACACAAAAAAATTGTTAAAGCTGCTGCTCTTTGTATATATGAAACATAATCGGAATATTCATCCAAAATGCGCTTCCCATTTCTATAGGTATGCCTCAACATGAGTTTTCTTTCACTATACCTGTCAGTATTCTATGTAATTACCAAAGTTTTTTAATTTGCTATTCTAAACCAACAACATGCGACCTTTCCTTATTCTCTTTTATTAAATTTGAATTTCTATTTGCTAGTGTGTGTGTTCTTTTGCACTTGTTACAAGTTTATGTAAATGTTTTCTGGGCCGAAACTTTTAAAATATCGTTGGACATACGCAACAACAAATGCGGCCCGCAAATAATAATTATACGCGTAGGTAAAAGGAAATTTCGTTAGTGTAATTTGGTTTAGAAAAGGCGCTCGCCTGATTCCATGTAGATTAGTAGCAGTCGCATAAAATTTTAGTGGACCGTAAACGTCGACTTTTTGCCCTCGGTGTGAAATGGTGGCTATTGATTCAGAAGGAAATAAACGTAATTAGTCAGACGTTTCAGGAGCGGTTCGGTAACTACACTAAAGTTTAAATAATGTCTAGACAGAGTTTCCATAGTATAATTATTGACATCCATATACACACGACAAGGTGGTGATTTACTTAAAATTGGAAATGTACGTCAATCTTGGGATTGGATTATTCAACATTCAGAAAACAGAACCATGCCAGCATGTGAATGATTTCTATTAGATAATATTAATAACATATTTGGCAAACAGGAGTGGTTGTGGGTTATTTGGGTTCACTGTTAAGTTGGAAATGTAATTTACTTTGGTCAATATGATCACGTACCAACCGGCAGGCACAAGTTTTGGCTTATTGGGCGCCAACTTGCTCCCAACTTAAGTTTATATGCTTTGGCCCTCTTTAGTTTGGACTTTGACGATGCCTAAGTCCAAACAGAGAATAAAATAAAGATTTTCCAATGCTGGGACTTGAATAGATATATAATAGAAAGCCCAAAAGCAGGGCACGTACAGTTGCGCAATGATAAACTGGATTTATTTACTAGCAAATCTGACAACGTTTTATAAAGTGCGTTTTCGCCATATTATGCGGAACCCCAAATCACTTATCTATTTGACTAGGATTTTTTTACTACTGTTAGGATTTTGTATAGAACAAATGCTTTTGGTACTTTTCGATACGTTGATGACTCTAGCAACAAAAATAAATATTGTATATATGTTGTTCAAAATGAAAATGTTCCCATTGAATTTGACTCGATTGGAAAGCTCTTGTTATATGGGCGCTGTTTCCATACACTCGATATCAACAGGCTCCTATTTATCGTATATACCATCGAAATCCGCTTAGAGTCCTTTTAATCTATATGCATATGTATATTTGAACACAATGTAACTGGTAAACGAAAACATATTTGGATTTGGAGAATGTTCAAGACACCAAGCATATTATTCATCGCCAAAGTCTAAATAATATCAGGTGTGAAAATGGGGAATACAGAGGCGGCTCGTACACTCAAATCTTCTGGATGGAAATGAAAGATTTGAATTTGGAATGGAAATTAATTTTCTTCATGAAATGTACGGGTACCTTAAGATAAGGAATAATTTTGTAATCCGTTTTTGGTGATTAATTGTAAAATAAACTGTTAAAAATAAGGATAGACATGAAAGTGATTAATAAAAAAGTTTGATGAGAAAATAATTCGTTAATTTACTCTTTACGATAGGTCTTATAGTCCTGAAAACCTAAATAAAGTGTGTAATAAAATGACCTCTCTTAATAGGTATTTTTATTCCAACATTTGTTATAAGAATACTGTGTGCGCCTATCGTGTCACCACTGGTGAAATATAGGAATATGCACTATGTAAAAGATTTTTTTTTTCCTGGACGAAATAATATTACATATAAGTATACACACATCAACTTGAAAACTGTATGTATGTATTCGTGGTACGAAAATATATACATTTCGAAGCAACAATAGCTTCTTGTACTTTCTCTACTGAAATGGAAATGCTATATTTCATTTAGTTTCGTCGGATTGAAATGTAGACGCCCCAGACACGCTTTTTCTATTTTATGCAGAATGGGTATTAGGTGTGAATATTTTTCATTCAATATTGCCGAATTGCGGTGCACGACCTTTTTCCAAACATAACATGTTACTCGAAAGCTTTTAAAGCTAGTTGATAATGTTTTTAAATATTTAGTTTGTGGTTAATTAATTTATCACCCGGTTGTTTCAAATTATTTTTCACACATTACCTATATGCGAAAGCTTTTCATCCTTTAATTTATGTAAAAATAAAAAACAATTAACACCTGCACAATTTTGAGTTCACTTTCATGTATTATTTGACACAAAAATTGAAATCCACTCTACTGCACTGAATTTTAATTCATAATGCAACCATGTAGGTATACAATTTCGCGACAATTTCATATATGTAAGTGCAAGTTGATTATTTTATAAATTATTCATAAAATAATTTGCCTACATTTAAAAATGGATGGAAACGATGCTAAAATTGCTTTAACTTTTATAAAGTAAAATAACACTAAATACATAGGTAATTTATTAAAAGTTTACATAAGTAAGTAATTTATTAACAGTTTAGTTTGGAATATGATTTATGAATGTTTATTATTCGCATAAATAGTTGAAAGTGCATTCGCATTTGTTTGTTTAGATGCAATTAAAAGTTTTTCGCTAAATTATTCATAAGTACCATTAACGAGATATAAAATGGATAATGAACGATTTAGCAAATGTAGTACAATAGAAAAATCACCTACTAAAAATAATAACACGAATGATGTTCTAATAAACTTAAAATGTTAACATGAATGCGTACTTTATTTTATTATAATTGATTGCTTGCTGTTACAGTGTATTAATATACATCGTTGTTTTGGCGCGTTTTCATTAATTAATCGAAAATAATTGGAAAATTCCCGTCTAATTATTAAGTTTTTTTCATTCCTATATGTTGTAGGTATTTCAATAAAAATGCAAATACCAATCGAAAATTTGATGACAAAATCCACTACAATTTCCATACACATATAATTCGATTAAAATTAACATAACGTTCATATATGCAAGTAGGAACATATTTTATTTTGGAATATTTGTTTTTTTGTCTGATTTACCTAACTGTTTCTCCAATTTATAGAAAGTAATAAAATATAATAATTAACTGTATCATTTATTTTGATTATTCTAATTATAATTATGGAGTGGAAATATTTATTTTTTGGGAACCGGTGCCAAGTTCTCCACCAGCACACAAGTGGTAATTTTACTAGTCACCGAATGTTGCTCAATCTGCATATGCACAAAGTGCTAAATCTATAATTGGACAAAGTAGACTTATCTCTAATAAGCACAAAACTGGCCATGATTTGCATTGTAGTTGTCGCTTTTGTACAGACACCTGAGGCCTGAGGCATTACTTACACTTTGTACGAAGACTTTTCATTTATATCTAAGTCAAATAAATTTATGCAATTTTAAATAAGTACGCACTTAGTTAACTTCTTTTTAATATCAACGCTACTTAAAGTTATTAAATTAATTTCATTCTGTTTAAACAGTGAAAATTAATAATTAATTAAACTATCTATAAATAATCCTTACAAAAACGGGGTGAATTATTGCATTATTTATATCCTTTCTAAGCAATTAAATTTTGTGTGGAATTTCAATTGGGACTTATTGATAATTTTTGCATAAAGAAAAATTATTCCACTAATTTCTAAGATACTTACCTAGTTAAATAGATTGTTTATGATTTACTAATTAGAAATTGACCGAGTAATACTTTCATATATATTTTTATTGAAATGAAAGTGAAAGGAAATAGTAAAGACATTTGTGACAGTAATATTGCGTATGCAGCCGTAAAATGGTAATTTCGCTTGAAACTGTGCAAACATTAGAGAATTTACCTAAACTAATATTCGTACATACATAATAGCTACACAAAAGGTGTGATGCTGGATTATCTTTGCACCTCGATTTAAATAACACTCTTGTATAATTTCCAATAAAAAGAGAAAAAGAAATGGACAACAATTTCCCATGGAATGTAATAATACATAATACATTAATAGCATAAAATCAGTGGTTTATTCTTCCATCAAAATAACATTTTGCAATAAAATTCCCATTGCACATTGGTGCACTTTT
Organism: Silvanus unidentatus; assembly: GCA_963930825.1. Taxonomy (NCBI): domain Eukaryota; kingdom Metazoa; phylum Arthropoda; class Insecta; order Coleoptera; family Silvanidae; genus Silvanus; species Silvanus unidentatus. The sequence goes on along the minus strand of OZ005759.1, from coordinate 317,985 downwards.
CCGGCAACAATTTTAATTAATCATATAGGTAACATTTCACATTAAATAATAGGTGTATTTTTGTGAGATTATATTTTTTTCGTCCAACAGGACAATGATTGTTTCATTTAGGGATATGATTTATTTTAATAGAGCTTTATAAATCCGTAAATAAGCCTTCAACAAACCTCATCCACACACAACAGCACATAATACAAAATACACACAAACAAACATAAAACAAATTCAAATTAAAATGACGCTTCAGTGCCCCAAATTTGCATACTCTTAAAAAAGGCACAACCATACAGATTAAAATATTAAACACGTTTCAAATTACTTGTCCACCACTGAAAACATGTCCAAAATAATTATTAAAAAGTAATTGGTACATTATAAGCACACGCGAGAGAGGAACAAAGAGATGAGTCAACAAATGTTTGGATTAATAACTTTTTAATAACATTATTTGTTGGTATTTACTGAAAAATACATAATTTCGATTATAAATAAACTTTTCGAAAAAATCGTGTTCTATACATTTTTAAATTTACTACCAATTAAATTGTATGTTTGTAATTGTGTCAAAAAAACTTTATTCATGTATATTACGTTGGGAATTTTGCAGTTAACATTATATATAAACACAGTGGCGAGAATGTAATTGGATGACCGAATATCACACAATTCAAGCCCATAAGCAATAAATATTGGAGATATTCATGTAAAAAATGCACCAACTGACACATTTTCCCACTAGCGAGCTTTCAGTTCACACCAAATGAAAAGAAAATCAATAAAGTACCAAGCTGTATTCTAATTAATAAATAATTAGATGCATGACAATATTGTTCAGTATATCTCTGAATGTAATATGTAATCATCGGCTCTTGTTTCATTTCGAACAAAAGAGTTTTCATTGGTTTTATAACATATTGATTGGTGGGCTAATTAGGTAGTATGGGATTTTATTTAAATTAATTAATGGGACCACATGGTGTTCAAAATAATAAATTAATAAACATGAACATGTAAATTAGAGTGCTAAGAAATTAGAATTAAACATTAGTAAAAGTGATAGGAAATATTCTAATTAAGAACGAAATATTTTTGGTATATTATTAAGTGGTTACCGCCAACGCACATAACACAAAACCAAAAAGACCAGATTAAAATTATGATAAATGCGTATATTACCCTTTACATAACATTCTTATCACAAGCACTCGTAATTTAATTACACAATCCTGCCACAATCATATACATCCAAAAAAAATCTCTACCCTTGTTCATCCCATTTTATTTATTTTATCTTCCTTGGAGAAAATTTAATGTTGGCCGTTAAAGAAATTTTCTATTTCATTAGTTTTGCTTTGATGTTTTTCGAAAAGTATGCGACATTCGATGTAACTTAACGAAACCAGAATCGAATACAAAGTCGTAAGTAAATTTGTCCACATTCCAAATAAGAAACTCTCCTGCTCGTTGCATCGTAATGGCTCCAAAAAAAACTAGAATTGAATGGAACTGGTTTACTTAGCAGAAAGTGCAACTATACGAAAAGAAGTTTACTGTCTTCTGTGTTATAGTGCAGCACAGCATTAGAAACCAACACGCAATTTACCGGTTCATTTACTTGCCGTGAACCTGAAGCAGCAAGGCTGCAATTGCAGATCGAAACGACCTTGTTTTCGCTTCCTGCAAACGAGCAAAGATGTACCATGATGAGTGCACATAAATGTCACACAATAACCGAGTTACTTGCAATGATTTCGGACACAATTACGTAACGCTCTTCCAGAGAGTTAGCCGTTGATTTTGTTGTCGGAAAAACTCACATATCAAACAACAATTTCATTATAATCGATCTATGAACGGTAATTTTAATTATCTATTTCAACGCTTCACTACACCCCATTTTCTAAGGAAATGATGCTGCATATAATTTCAATTCCCTCTCAGTACTGTATTTAATATATATTAGATATATTGACATAGGGTTAATTGATTTTACTCTGCAAACTTTGCAATCATTTTCTAATTAATAGAGAAAAAAGTACTTGGATTGGCAATTTTACAGTTTAAAAGAGAGAAAATGTGAGCAGGACCATGTACACAGTTAATTGGGAAGAAATTCTGACTGAAGTTATAGTCAGAAAAAAATATTTAAAACTCCATTCGAACCGCATTGAACAAAATTAGTATTCTTAACAGGACGCTTTCGGGGCGATATAGTGCCACCAAGTACGCCTGAAAACCTGAAAACGTGACCATACTGAACAAACAACACCGAAAAAATATAATTCACACCCTTAAACCAATAAGTGACAATTATGTTGGCGCTTTAATTACAGCGAACAGGAATTCCAGTTGTACTTTGGCTTCCATTTGATGTAATTTAGTGGATGCAGATTTGCTGCAATGATGGGGATAATGGTGTGTGAAGAGAAAAATTGAAGGAAATGCATGTGGTAGAACAAGACCTATTCACACGTGACATAATAATAAATAATAGAGCGGTTGTCTGAATTTATAAATTGCACAGAGGCTGCAATCATAATTGCAGTGTTATATTTGTATTGGTATTATTTAAGTGTATAGATCAGTCTCATATCTCGCTGCATGTGCATAATACGATCAAAATGAGTTGGGTGCCGCCAGATTTAGCTTCGACTTGCACACCCTTTACGACATTAACAACATGTCAACCGCCGACGTTTATGTTCCTACAAATGATAACGCAATTGTTCGCCCGATCGCAGGATGATAAATTTAGCAGTTTGTTAACAAGCAATTATATGGGCACTACGGTGCCACCGCCGACACCATACAAACAGGCAAAAGTCGAGTTCCTTTTTGGAACTAACAGTGATGAAGAGCAACGGACTAGGGAGAATCAGGGGAGCAACGTTTTTGATTTTATTGTGATTGGAGCCGGTTCAGCGGGATGTGTGGTGGCAAATCGTTTAACCGAAATACCCGAATGGAATGTAAGTTTTTAATGTAACATATTATCTAATTATTTGAAATAAGGGCAAAACTGCAAGTTGGTAATTAAATTTCTGTTTCAATGCATTTAATTGAATTATAAGTGCAACTATCCGTACTTTGGCTTTATTATACAGTCCACATGTTATCAAAGGTTTTTGTAATCAGAAATTAGCAGAATTTAACTCTATCAACTCGTGTGAGAAATAAATTTGAAAATATTTATATACTCTTGATGTATGATAGCTAAGTATTATAAGTGTGGGCGCTTCATCAATGGATTTTGAGCATTTGAACTTTTCACTTGACACTCGAACGGATTTGATATAAAAATGCACTTAATCTACCGTAATGCATGTTTGTGTACATGAGATTTAAAAAAATTGCCGCATTCTTTGTAAATATGGGAATTTTTCCACACTACGATTATACCACAACAATGTGGTAATCTTTTTAAAAACCTGTGAAATTTTTATAATAAAAAGTACCTGTATAGGTACTTTGAAATGAACAATTATTGCTTTATTAGAAATTATGGAAATTTTTGTCTGAAGTAATGAAAATTATTGCGCGATCTTTTGTACCAGACGAAAAAATGGTATTGTTCCTTATTGAATAAATTCCATTGTGGGTTATGGTAATTACATAGACATTTGATTAATAATCAAATAGATCCCGATAGAAAAATTATAACCCATTAGTAGGCAAATAGAGTGAAAGGTTGAATTTTGAAAGTAATAAATGTGTTGCTAAATTGGAGATAGTAGTAATAGAGTAAAATTTGGTTCTACATTCAGCTACTTAAGCGTGACAAATAAATAAATAATTTATTTAATTAATTAATATGCAGATATTATTCACTATTTTATAAAATCACACGGTAATTATAATTGATAATAATAATTATTGTATATTGGTATTTGGTATTTCCGAAACGACTAAAAACATACATTATTGATTTGACTAGAATTAATATAAATGTAAACAATTCCAAGCATCGAAATACTCTTCATATGAGAAAACATTCTCGCCCTGAAGTTATATAAAATACGTAAGTACTTCAATTTTTCATTAAATTGAAATTCCATACAATTTGTAGCAAAAATAAAACGCATATTAGATCTGCGGTTCCGGGTGTTTCATACAACAAAACGTGCTCTCTTTCTCCCATTTCAAAAATTCCATAGGAATTTCTTCACTTGACTAACCAAACAATTTGTTGTTATATAATTCATTCATTCTACTTATAAAATTACGTAACATATGTGTTAAAATAGAAAATAAATTTTTCATCATTTTTCTCTAATCCCACTGAAATATGTCCAGGTACTACTCTTGGAAGCCGGCATCGAACAGCCGGAAATCACCGACATACCATCGTTCGCCACAGTTCTCCGCACCTCAAACATCGACTGGCAATTCCGCACAATGCCGCAACCGCAAGCATGCACCGCTCGTCCAGAAGGTCGATGTATCTGGCCGAGAGGTCGTGTAATGGGCGGCACATCCGCCATCAATTACATGATCTACCTACGTGGCGGTCCGAAGGATTTCGACGAGTGGGAAGCCCTAGGGAATCCCGGCTGGTCGTACAAGGATGTGCTGCCCTACTTCATCCGCACGGAGAAAAACAACAACCCCGAATTGGTGGACAGTCAATACCACGGCTTCTCGGGCGACTGGCCCGTCGAGTATTTTCCCTACCAGGACGACAACGTCTTCCACCTCCTCAACGCCATCGAGGAACTCGGTTACGAACTGTTCGACCAGAACGGCCGTCGTCAGGTAGGCGGCAGCCTAATGCAACACTCCACCAGCAACGGGGAACGTGTTAGCGCCAATGTGGCCTTCATCCGTCCCATCCGCGGCACTCGAAAGAACCTCCGAGTGGAAACACAGGCGGTCGTCACTCGCATCCTAATTGATCCCATCAAGAAGACCGCATACGGCGTCGAATACACGCAAAACAGCCAGTTGCGACGTGCGTATGCGAGAAAGGAGGTGATCGTATCGGGCGGTGTGCTCAATTCGCCCAAAATTCTAATGCTGAGTGGTGTCGGTCCCCGGAGACACTTGGAGGAGATGCGTATACCGGTGATACAGGACTTGAATGTCGGCAGCAATTTGCACGATCACACCACCATCGACGGTGTGATTTTCGCATTGTCCAATCTAACAGCGACCACTGCCAGCCAAGAGGAGCAGAATGAGAATTTGCAGTTCTATCAGGGCACACGGCGGGGTCCATTGGCGGGCACGGCCACATTGCAAGTGAATGCCTTCGTACAGACGAAATACGAACGGGAAAAAGATCGGCCCGATATACAGTTCTCAATAGATGCGACCAATGTGGCCAATTTTGTAGCTGATCCAATTCTGAACGATCTCACCAATGTGTTACCGATCGCTTATTACGATGGCATCGCCATAAGACCGGTACTTTTGTCGCCGAAAAGTCGTGGATATGTGCGATTGAACAGTACACATCCGGTTTATGGGCCGCCGTTAATTTACGCCAACACATTCACCGAGTCCATTGATTTAGCGCGTGTGATTGATGGCATTCGGCAAGCACTGATGCTTGGTACGACGAAGACGTTTAATAACATCGGTGCTAGATTAGTGGCGAATCGAATGCCCGCTTGTCAAGCGTATGTCTTCGATACGGATGAGTATTGGGTGTGTGTCGCGACATCATATACCACAACCCTTTACCATCCGGTGGGTACATGTAAAATGGCAGCGAGAAGTGATCGGGATGCAGTCGTTAATCATGAATTGAAAGTGTATGGAATCAATCGGTTACGTGTTGTTGATGGGTCTATTATTCCAATTGTGCCCAGAGCAAATACCAACACGGCAACATTAATGATTGCTGAAAAGGGATGTGATATGATCAAGGAAGAATGGCTTCATAAGAAAAATTTTAAGAAGTCTTTTCTACCATCATTTGACAGTATTTTGAAAATGTTAGGCAAAGGATTGCATCATTAAAGCGTCTAAATGAGTCCTATGTATCAACTTATATAAATGATACTGTTGAAATGTTGTTATTAGGTCGTGATTGTTAAATCTTTGTTGTAAGTGTTATATTTATATCTTTTATTTAATGAATACTGCTCAATATATTTGTATAGGGACCATTTCGAGATTGGTTTGGCAAATTGTTAATCCTGTTGATGCTTTTTTCAAAATTTATGTCTTAATTGTTTTTGTCAAGTTATGATAACTAGAATAATTTAGTTTTGAGACTTGTTAGTGTTGTAAAACAATATAATGCGGTTATATGTGATTGTGAGCTTTTGAGTAAGTAAAGTTAAACTAAATTACAAGTTTGGAGTTTAAGGGTAAATATGTTTATATATACCTATACACATGTATATACGATGTAAACGCAATATCTATTTGTAGTGTACATTCTTGGTTACAAAGAATTTTAAATTTGTTCGTGCTAGTTAATGATATTCATTATTTAAACATTTCTATAAGCTCTCTGCAAACAAGTAGTTCACGTAAGAAAGAGTTCCATATATTGAATATTAAAAAAAATATTTTCTTCTTCAATTTACTTAGTTTTCTTGTTTTGAACATGTCCAATTTCTTATTCCAGGAACAGAATTATTAAGCGGACTTCGACATCGACTTTTACTTGACCATAAATTATTAATTTAGGTCTATATTGTTTTTATTGATTGATGCAGATGCATATAGTATTATTCCCCATTTCTATTAGAACTGTGTAATTAAACAATCTATTTTCCATATATTAATTTATTCTAATTTCATGGCTCCTATTGTTTCTGTCGGTTTTCTAGTTGTTAAAATTATTATGTTTATTATAATAGGTAAATAAAATATTTATACAACCAACAGTTCCATTGTTGTAGATTATTTATTGTTCCTATACCGGTGCATAAGCATTATTATTGACATTTTAAAAATAAAGTCGGATTTTTAAACCAAAACCTTTACCGCAAATTAAGTATAACAAATAAACCATAGACGAATAGGAATAACAAATATTCAACTTTTATTTATAAAGTCTTTTATTACCTGTTTTAAATAAGGTAATGCAGCCATGCAGCGTTAATAACGAATTGATAAACGCATTTACGAAAACAACTATGTGAAGTTTTATCTCTAGAGAAAAATACATTTGGACGACTAAAGAAAATCAACAAATTCGGTAACAATCGATCTGTTTACAAGCAGGAAAGGGTTAATTAAATTATACCATTGAAATAAACAACGCTCATTTGCCTAAGGATTTTGAGTTCGTTTTTTAATTAGCTTTTTTTGTATGTTAATTTTTTATTTTACATTCTATTCTGCAAATTAAACAAAAATACAATTTGACATACTTAAACAATTTATTTTACATTTTTACTGAGGATGAGGTAATATTTATTTACTTACATTTACTAAGTAGAGACAAATAATAAAGATTATAATAAAAGCTTATTCGAGCATTGTCTGTTCAACTTAAACTTAGTCTTTTATTCTAAAATCTAAGAAATACTTACATTACAGCTACATCTTACAGCAAAGGTAACATAAAAAATAGGTAACTTATTGTCATCATTTGAATATTAAGATCTAATACAATGCTTTTATAAAAGTTCTGTTAATCAAATGAAATATAATAATGAAAAGTATTTATAGGTATATACATACATGCTTCTAAATTTAATAAATACAATTATAATTATACATCCTAAAATTGAAAAAAAGTACCTATAAAGAAAACAAAAGTGGAGTGTTAAAGAATACAAAATCTTGCGAAACGTCCCTGCCAATAACGCAATCATTTCATACGTTTAATTGTCTATTCCATTGAAATATTTACAAATCATATGAGAAATGATCGGAAACATCATCAGCGAAACTAAATGGGTCCACTTTAGTGCCTAGCCATGTCTTTTTAATATAATCACTTCCTTTCTCAGCAATCATAATTGTCGGTGCATTTGTATTGCCTCTCACAATTTTCGGCATAATTGACGAATCGATAACACGCAAATTCTTAATACCGTACACTCTCAAATGCGGATCAACCACGGCTGATCGATCGCTTCTCGGACCCATTTTACACGTACCAACTGGATGAAAGATTGTCGTTGTATAGGACATTGCAACACATGCCCAATACTCGTCGGTGCCCCATTCGATATGTTCACACGCCGGCAAGGGTGTACTGACAAGTCGAACACCCAAATTCCTGTAAGCCTTTGTGTGCAGTATATTAAAAGTCTGTTTAATGCCCTCCACAATTCGAAGTAAATCAATCTGTTCGGAGAATGTGTTTGCATAAATTAGGGGATCACCGTAAATTGGATCGGAGTCATTCAATCTCACCACCCCCCTACTAACCGGAGCCAAGAGAATCGGCCTCATCATCATACCGTCGTAGTAAGCGGACGGCAACACCGTCGTCTGTGCCGTCAGTAACGGATCGGTGAAGAAGTTCTGCACATCCGTCGAATCCATGGAGACTTGGATGTCAGGCTGGCCGTGCTCTTTCTCGTACTTGGTTTGGAAGAACGCGTTCGCCTGCAGTGCACCAGTGGCGGATAAGGGGCCACGATTCGATTGCTTGTAATAATAAACATCCTGCTCCCTCTGTTCATCACTGACCGTCTGTGCTGTATAATTGGACAATGCAAAAACGACGCCATCGATTGTTGTGTGGTCGTGTAAATTGTGGCCTACAGCCAAATCCTGGATCACTTCAATACCATGGCTCTGTAAATGGTCATTGGGGCCCACACCGCTCACCATAAGCAATTTCGGTGAGTTGAACGGCCCAGCGGACAGGATCACTTCCTTTCTGGCAATCGCTCGCACCATCTGCCCTTTTCTCGTGTATTCCACCCCAATGGCCGCTTTGGTGTGCTTATCAATTAGTACTCGCAGTACGTGTGCGTTCGTTTCCACTCTTAAATTGCTCCGCTTCCTTCTAATCGGCCGTATAAACGCTGAATTCGTGCTCGCTCTGCGACCATCTCTCACCGTATGCTGCAGTAACATGGTGCCGATTTGGCGTTTTGAGTTTTGGTCCACGTAAGGCAGTCCGACTTCTTCGTACGCGTCAATGGTGGCCAGTGTGGGTGCATCTTGGTACGGATACTCTTCCACCGGCAAATAGCCACCGAAACCGTGGTAACGGGTGTCGATGTGTTCCGGATTTCGGTTGTCCTCCGATTTCATGAAATACGGCAGCACTTCTTTGTACGACCATCCTTTGTTCCCCATTTCCGCCCACCTGTCGTAGTCGCGCGGTGTGCCTCTGATGTAAATCATGTAATTAATGGTCGACGAACCGCCCATCACTTTGCCACGCGCCCATGGACATCGTCGTTCGGCTCTTGCCAGACAACTGTACTCTCCCGGCTGTGTCCTGTAGCCCCAGTCGATGCTGGAGTCTTGGAGCATTGGCGAGAATGCGGGCACCGATGCCACTTCGGGCTCCTCGTCACCGGCCTCCAGCAACAGAACCTGATAATTAAATCGTTTTAGTATATACATTAAGTGTAATGGGGCTGGTTTATATGCATATTTATGACATACCGAACGCATTATACGCAACCTTAAAGATTAATTATGTATCAATTGTGGAATTAATTATGTTTTGTTAGAACAAAAAATTATTTTGCAATGCACAAGGTGAATTGAATGAAAGGCGGGAATATTATTGAGAGCCGAAGACAATTTATGCGTTTGTGTTTAGAAATCAGTTTAATGTCACAAAAAATGTACATAGAACGAGTGCAATCAGATCGGTTGAAGAAAAATGTTAAAAGTGATTTTCACAACTTTCACACACATGCATCAGGACACGATTTCTTGAGCCAGAAGGCAGAAAAAAGTTTGATACCGTTAAAAACCGATTGCAGAATTAGTGCATTTGCAATAATTCAGTTGGTTACGTAATTTTAGACGGGAAATAAGTTGTCCGTGCACTTTTTCAAAATACCTAACCATCAAGTTTTGATCTATTTTACAAATCAAATTCGTTATTTCAATTTGTTTTAGTTCGCACCTGAGTTTATTGTTGAGGGAAATCAAGTGAAATCTAGCGGTTTCACTTCGATATCGTGGGATGTGCATTTTTATTGCAACAAGAATACCTCCAATGTACGAAATCATTGTATAAATATTCAAATTGTGTCTTGAGTAATTAGTTAAATGGATGAGTTGCAGTTGCAGCGTGAATCGATTACTTTAAGCCTTCTCCTTCCATTGATTATTTGACTATAACAGTATGAATTACTAATATAATCAGATAAAACTGTAATTATCGATTATTGGAATTAATTAACATTAACCCACTACGACATGAGTAATTTTCTGTGACTAATATTTAATTAAAGTTGTTCATACACACAGTAAACAAAATATTATCTTTGGTATGTTATTTCTAATGTTCGCGTTTTTTGTAAGTCCAGCAACATCTCGTTATACTTTTAATTAAACATTTTTCTGTGGAATTTGCTCTAGCAGAAAGTTAATTAATTTTTGATAATTTGCAACATTTTCACTAAATTCTTATTTGTTTTTTTTTTTCATATACTTGGTGATCAGAACTCGGTTTTTGGTATTTTAATAAAAAAATCGTTTATGGGTTTGTAAGTAAAACATTTCCTGTTTCGGTTATTAAAAAACAATTTGGGGAGAAAAAAGTGGATTTTTCACGGTACAACGTGTATCCTTGAAGACATATCCTCTATATCCGATTCACACAATAAATCACGCATAAAAAGGCCAATGTTGCACAATGTCTCACCTTCCAGTGCGGTATTTCGGAGAGACGATTCGCCACAACACATCCTGCACTACCAGCACCAATCACAATAAAATCAAACTCTTGCTGATGGTCCTGAACTGTATGCTGAAAGCCACTAAACGTATTAAATTTGGAGAAGTCGTCGTCGAAGCTGTTTGTCGGTGGAAATGTGTGGAAATTGTTCTGGTCTGGTGCTGGTGCATCCTTTGAATAGCCAAATAAATTCACAACTAATTGCAGAAATAGAAATGTTTGGGGTTGACAGGTGGTTATGGTGGTGTAGACGGCACAAGTGGATGCCAAATCGCGCGGTGTCCACGACATTTTAGTCTTATTCTCTACCACGATTCCAACATTAAACTAAATGCTTTCAATTTTGGACATTCAAATGCACTGCACTTATATCGCCCACGGCCTCTGTTACCCGATTAAGATCATTGTTCAAGAACTCACCTTGCAACAGTCAACAAACCCTTCCCCACACCGTTTTATAGCTTATTATTATGCTTGATTACCGCTAACATGCACATTTATTACTTATTTATTATTGAACTACTATTATTTACTATCGGTTCGACTCGTATATGGCGTTAATTGATATAATAACTATATCAAGAATAAGTGAAAGATTTATCGTGTTGTCGTTTAGGAGCAGTAGGGTGTTTTTCACTTTTAATTAGAAAATATAGTTATTAAAATATATCTCACTTAGGAAACTGAATTAGCTGTTATTATGTACCTAGAGATATGTACCTTACTATTATTAGGTATACATTTTAAAGATGAACTGAAATAGATATAATATATGAAATGATCAAATATAGGTATTATGCTTGCAAATCCTGTTATAGTTTTAATGAAGGAAGGGTGGGTGAATTTCGAAATTAATTTGTTAGAAGCTAGAAAGCTTTTAAATGCAAACATATAAAAATTGGGTTTCCCTTAATTTTCCAATGAATTAATAAGAAATTGGAAATGCACTTGCCAGGTAAAACCTATACTTATAGTCTCATTAAAGGGGGCAACATCTAAAAAATTAATAAGATTCATATTAAAAGAATGTTAATTACACTCTATTAAGGCCAGTAGTTGTGTAATTTTGTATAAATTTGTCGTAAAATCGTGACTCTTAATTTTTATTTTGGCTTATTTTTCCTTATATCAAAGAAACAAAAATAAAAATAGAGAAATGAAACCACAGAACTATTCCGCTCGGGAAACGAACCACTCCCTTATAAGAATTACAATCAAAATTACATATATGCATAAATAAATGGATATTTTATATTATATTACAAAACATAGCTATATTATCCAATACTTTAAGCAAATTTTGCTCAAATTATCTATAATCCTTGATATAGGGAAGAGAACACATATCAAAAAATAATCTTATTCTAATTAGGTATATCTAATAATGTGCAAACTTATACGGGTAGGTAAATCGATATAGATTTAATTAAACATTTTGTTATATAGATTCCATTGCGGTACGTAAAATTTTAATTAACTTTGTTAACTACCTAATTATCATATTCATAACGAAATTAATATTTCAATATAATACCATTATTATACGTAATTATTACATCCTTAATCCTTATATCAGTGAATTAGTAATATCTAGGCAATTTATTGTTTTCTTGAACTGCTTACATTTAACAAAAATTGAAAGTAAATGTATACAATGGAATTGAACCGATTTAAATTTGCCCTGAAGGCATAGGTATACTTGCTGCATTGTATACGTACAAATTCCACATCCGTTGACAAATATTTTACTATTTCTCCTTTCATTACATAAAAAAGCAAAAAAATCACCTCTCGATCATTTTGGTAACAGCAAAAATTTGCCAAACTTTAACCAGAAAAGACAAAAAATTATTACGACCTAAATTATTACGTAACCATTTTTCACGGTCCTATATGGCATGAATTTTACTATTAAACTATTAAAACTAACGAATAAACCAACAAAAAACATTGTTCTACATTAATTCCATTTACAGTTGATCGCAATTGAATCGAATAATCAATTCGCTTTAATTCGTAACACTGTTATAAGATTTGCAACAAACATTTTGTTTCACAGGTGCCGCACTTTTCGCTAAATAAATGCCGCATTTATCGAATCCGAACATTATTAACATGTTCCCTAATGGTATTATACACCCTAATATAGTCGTTTATAATATACATCACCATATGATGAATCATTTGATATTTACAGCCCTCAAAGTCACCCTTCGAGTATATCGTGGGGCCCCTTTTTCCAGAATTTTAATAATTATACAAATCTCTCTGGGCCACATATAGGTAATATTTTTCCCATCACCCAATCACTCCATAATCTAGTAATGTATTTGACATGTTGATGGGTAGGTAAAATAATATGTCATCATCAAGCATGGAATTACAATAAAATTCATGCATCCAATTTCTGCTCGTTATTATAAAGTAATAGCTCGAAATGGGGTCTGCTGCTTTAATATTTCCAACGCACGGGCATAATTTGTGCCCTAAACCTTAATTGAAATAATTTCAGAGAACTGGCAAGCCGATCAGTTTATAGTTACGTTGTTTTCTGGAAATTTAGCACATTCTTTTATGATTATTTCATTTGGTCTGTAATTAGTCACTTTGTATAATGAATGTTGAAAAAATTACTACTATTATGAGCATTGTACATCGTAACAAATTAATTGAAAGAAAAAGTGAGAATGCGGGGAAAAAGTCGCTATTGTTTCAATATGAACATTCTCATGCAGACATATTTCCATCAGACTAAAAAGGTCATAACAAGTAAATCGCATTACTAGATAAAAATTGTGAAAGGGTTTGGAATATAGATGTGTTTGCATAGTGTGTTGAGATATAGAGGCGTAAAACAGAAAGTGTTTCTTGTGTGCACAAAAACAACAGCAATAAATGTTCAATAGTGCCTACAATGGTATTTTTATGGTCTAATGGGTATTGGCTTCACTATTCCAAACAGTACATTTCTAACTGCCATTATACAGTGTTTAGGTTTTAACATTGGCATTGGGCCATGAAATGTATATGTAGAACTTTCGTATTTAAACATTTATAAAGTTTTATCAGAAACCAGCAACAACCAAAAATTGGAGGAGGCCTTTTGTGTTTTACACCATTGAATGGCGCTTTTTTAATTCGAAATGCTGTTAAATAACAGTGATTACTTGTACACGAACACACAAACTTTTATAATAGAGGCAAACACTTATTACGATTATGAAATAATAAAATGTAATATTTTATATGCATGTCCCGTGATAGAAGAAAGATCAATATACGAGTATAAGATGGTCCCTGGATGGATTATGAAAAATATCTTCCTCTTTTAGAGACGCCCAACGCACTGATTTAGAGTCTCTTGCTGTTTTATATCAATTTTAATGCTTTGATTTTATTTGGTCATTTCAGTTATTTATTTATTTTAGCATCGATATTGTGTGTGGACCGGATCGTATAAAAAGTGGAGGAAAAATTGGGGTGCTGTATATATTATGTTGGAAGAGATGCTCTTCAGTTCTCTTGTGTCTATATGGTCGATATAAGGCTAGATGAAACATGACAGATTTCGCACATAAACGTAAATAACTATGGACGATAAAAATTTTTATTAATGCTAATATTAATCAAGGAAAATGTTTAGCTTTTCACTGGAGGGAAATTTTTCAAAGAGCACGTTTATGTATTTTATATGCCAACACTAAAAAGGTGTTTAAAATTTTATGATTAACTTTCTCATTACAATTTTTAGTTTTATGTTGGATACAAAAGGCGTTAAGGTTTATCAATAAATAAAAGTGTTGCGGATTTTTTACTATTTCATTACAGCTATAGTTTATGGTACTAAAAGCATTTTCTTGTGGATCATTTCATTTTCAATTTTTTTAGGATCAAATAAATGAATTACAAGAGTAAATACCTGTATTGAAGAAAAAAATTTAAATATGTTATATTCCAATTATTATCAATATTTCTATTTGGTAAAATAGAAATTTCAATAAATGTTTGTTACATTAATCATTCGTATAAGAGAATGGTACACGTATAAGCTTATGTGGTTAACATACATATACTATACATATTTTTTTGCATTGAACTACACACAATTCGATCGATCAATAAATCGATAATCTAAATTAGGTTAGCTACTATAATAATAAAAATAAAACAATTTTTTTTTTCTTCTCAGAGTACCTTCTCATATATCTAATAGCTATACATACATGTACTTAAACTTTTATAGGTATAACAATCATAATAGTAAGAGGGTTTTAATGGATTAAAATATCCGAACCATTTTATAATCAAACACTATTATGAATCACTAATAGTACTAATAATAGTGTTTCACGATAACCCACATTCCTTTCATTAAAAAAACTTCGTTATGAATTGATTTTAATTCCATTTAACGCTAAAATATAATAAACGATATATTAAAAATAAAATATTTCCCCTTTTAATGACGGAAGAAATTAGCGTCTTTTTCTTGTCATTTACTTAAACATTAAATTTAGCGATTCGAATTTCAAGAGCTGATTGCTATAAGACGATTAGTGACGTATATTATGTCTATTGTAGTTCCTAAATAATCACATTCCATTCAAGTAATTGCAGCCCAAGATGTTAGAGCGATTTATTCGACCCCAATTCTCCCTATATACAACACCCGTCTCGTGCGCTTTACAATGTACAACTCGTTTAATGTATTATTATGTAATAATAACACCGAGGAAATGTAAAAATCTGTTAGTGCTCCGATTTAATCGGAGAACGTGCATTTAGCAATCTTAAAGACACTTTACCGCCCTGACAGAGCACGAACCACGAAAATGCTGTTTATGGTGGCAAATAGCAAAATGACTTTGCACTAAACTTCACGCAAAAATTGTATCTAATTAAAATCCAATCCCCAAGATTCGGACTTGGGCTTCCCTCAAAAGACATACAGTTCTTGCGGATTGGTATAAAAGTCACGCAAAAGACTCCCCATCAGACATCCTGTAAGCCACCAGTTTGCGACTGACTTTCCACCAAATAGAAATTACATTTGACGCCAAAGCGTACAGGACTGTGTCCTCCCTTTAAAAGTATACCTACGCTTCTCAGGATCACTTCCGCTCACACCGTGAAGGAAAAAAAGATGAGTGTGTCCCTCATTGGCAGTTCACCGTTCACTTCCCTTAAATTTCCGTTAGACATAAATGTCTTCAAGTCCGTATTAGTTTCTCTTTTTGCACTTTACGAGTTGCGCTACTCTTTTCGGTTATACTAAAATGTTCATTTAATGGAGACTTGGTTTAATGAAATTAGGTAGGATGAAATTTATGAAGAACATGTGGCAAAAATCAATTACCTTACGTTGAATTCGTCTTTTTTAATGTTGTGCACTTTGCAATCAATTCCATAATGTATGTGTGAATTTAGGATGTATTAAAGAGAATTCGAACAATATTCACAATAGATAATTATTATAACGATAACGGAATAACGATAATTGAAAATTAGAACAGCAGATTTTACGGGGAGGCATACAAAATGCAGCACGCAAATACAAATTTAATTACTACATACATAAATAAAGTCATACTTTCCATTTCTGCTTCGTTCTCAATTGTTTTATAATAAATGCTTTTAATTATCTCCAACAAATAATTACGCTGTGAATAAGACCAGTCCTCAACTATATTCTATATCTATCAGCAGCAGATTTTTCCATTTAGTCGATATTCTGTGCATTTCCGTTGAATTGTTAAACGTCTCTTCCTATTTGGTTTTTTCTTGCGTTTACCCACCAGGAAACTTTCTATAAAATATATGCACATTTATAGTGCACAGCACAAGTGTATATTTAATTATTGCAACCTTCACGCAGTGTGCAAGGTTAATTTAATTTTTTAGTGGTGCACATATTGCATCAGATTCGCCTTATAATCACATTCTAACGGGCATAATTAATTAATAACAGACATTTCGTTTTAAATCGACTGAAATTGTATACCATGCCCTCAGAATGAATTTACTAAAACAAATACAGTACTGCTAAATGTTTTGTATTTGTAACAATAATAACACTTTATTGGTATTTAATTTAGTATATGTGCTTTTCCACCCACCGGCAATTTTAGCTCATTCAAACTACATAATTACTTTTTATTTCTTTTAATAATATACGATGCGTTTCTATGCATTTTCTGTTTAAATGAATTTGAAATGGAGCAAATTCATAGGGCAAAGCAAATGAAAAGAGATTTTTTCAACTTACTACTTGCCATATAAAAATTTATGATTTCCCAGTAACGAAATTTCCATATTCCATTGCGTATAGAAAAATTTACAACACTAATCGAACTAAAGAGCATCATAAAGTTTTGAAAAGGAAACGTAAATTGTGTATTGGTTTCGGTGCATATATACATCAAAATATATTGATTTATTTGTATAAATTTTCATAAATATCGCCTTTACTGGTCCGCCAGCGCGAGTAATAAAAAAATTTCAGTATTCAGTGTAAAAATGAATAAATAAAACCGCGCAGAGAAGCACAAAAATGCATAAATTGAAAGTTTTCAATTTAATCATTTCCTTATATCCAAACACTTAAATGATTTACCGAATCGAATCGATTTGATGTATTTTTATAGAGAAAAAAAGTAGGTTGTAAACGAATTTCCAGTAAAATGTGCCATTATGGCACTTACATACTCAACATGTATGTAAACATTCCTCTATAAAATCTTGCGTTTTCTTTTAAAATAAATTCTTTTTTTTAAATTTAGTTACAGTTAGTCTAACAAAAAAAAATACGTGTGGAACACCTTGAATTGAATGTGTCTGCCATATGCAGAACGATTTTTTCTCCTACATTAATATATGCAAAAGTAAATTATAATGTGTGGTAAACTGGATGGAAACGGCACAGTTTTAGTGTAAAAATTTTACTACGAACTTTTATTGCCATAAATATTGCTGAAATGTTGATACACATAAACGAAACATAAATCCATACGATATACAGGGGAATATATTTCAAAAACAAACACACATCCAACATCCACGAAAGAAAAAATAAGTATAAAAAAAGTAACACAATAAAAAGTGGAATTTTATGATATTGTCGTGTAAAATATGTTATTGTGGTGAAATAACGTTAAGAAATAAATCAAGAACGGGCGACGGGACGACTTCTTTTTGCTTCCTATAAGCCATCAATAATAATTTTTCAATTTTTTTTCTAGTTTATTGCTAAATAAAACGTCTGTTTTCTGGACGAGACGAGCGGAACTAAGTTTTTGTGTATTATTTTTTGATAACAAATTAGATATAGGAATAAATTGTGCACTAGTGCATTTGCAACTAGCTGATACTGCTGGTATTGTGGTTGAGAGTGAAATTGATTTAATTTGTTCAGGTTTTCAACTAATAAAAACAATGAGAAAGTTAAATGAAAAAATAATTACTTTCATTTTCTATGGAGAAATTCTAATATTAACGGGTTTGCCATCTGTTGGATACTGTTTCAATTGCATTAGACTTGAAGACATTTTCTGTGTTTGAGTCAATTCTGGTCACCCCTTAAGGGATGAAGAGGGCAGTAATAAATCTATACCGAAATAATTAGGAGCATTAAAAAAAAAGAAAAATCATAAATCAAAGCAATTCAGTGTTTTTTTCAGATTATCGAATCATTTCTTCATTTATGCAAGAATATTTGTATGGAAAGTGAGTACGGACACCGTCATCTGTGATCTCTGGACCATAACTAAAACCGTCCTTAAATGTACGCTAATAGAATTCTATTCCGTAATTCATAATTCAAAATTAACGATCGATTGACAAGGAACAATTGAATTTTAAATATTAATTATATGAATTAATTTAAAAACTCAAACCCTTTGAGATTTTACGAATATCGTTACATACAGCCACCTATAGACACAGAACGCGTTCAAATAAAAACCAATTTATTCACATTTATATAACATTTTTTTTCTTTAATAATTTTACACATAATCATCATACAGAATTTTACAATAAAACGTAAACCTTTATACATAATTAATTATAATACAGAAAAAATATTATATGTACCTAAGGTAAAACTGTTAAGATTATAATAATTGTAGGTAGGTATAAGTATTACATATTTAGGTGCTGAACCATCCAGGTATTTTTGTCTTGAAAAATAAATAATGATTCATTTTGACCACAATCCTTTCCACATTAAAAAATATAAATCAATAAGTACAAACTATTTGTTTTTACAAGTTACATTTCAACGTATACATTTTATTGGTTTTCCGTTTCTTGTTTGTATACCGTGAATGACATAATAAATTTGTACCTTATGTCAATTACTTTATTATTATTGTTATTATTATACTCTTATTATTACTACTTCTAAAGGACAAAATGTTTTCATTAATATTTACTTTTTTTCGTTTAGTTTTAAAACACATCACACTAAATACAGCATTAAAAGAGTCCATCAAGTAATTTTTTTTAATCTTCCTCTTTTTACTTCTTTGTACAGTCATTTTGTATAATATACATCGTATACATAAATATTATGTGTGACACAATTAGAAAATATTTATATGTATAATAGAGCTTAAAGAGATGAATCCAAAAAGGGATAATTAAAGTGACAAAAACACATTTCCATATATACTTAGGTTGCGATTCCATTGTGTAATTAATTTTTCAAAATTAACATAATGGGTCCCTTGGGGATAATGATTTATTGTAGAAATGACATTTTATTGTACGCTCAGTATACACCGAAGAATTATACATCTTCGTTAAATGTAAAGTTCACAGTAATAAATTTTAGGTATCCTTGTTAAAATTTCGTATTTCTTTCTTACGTATAGATGAGAACAGTTCTTATAATGTTAGTTTAGAGTTCCACTGAAAATGAACATCTATCCGAAAAAAATGAATATTATATCAGCCATATAATCAAAACTTTCATTGCAATTTGATTATTTTATTAGAAAAATATGCACCCTAAAAGCACTTGACATTAATTATGAAAATAAATTAATTTTCAGTGAAACACCATTCTAAACGAGATACCAAATAATATCTAATCGAATACATTGGTTGAATAGTACGAAAGGGCATAAGAGGCGATCTCTTGAAATGTAAAAACGGCCAAAATTAATACACAGAAGCATTGTTGTGGGTCTCATAGTTGATTTGGAGATAGGAAGGAATGGCTGCATTCAATTCGGAAGCTCGTCGCCGTAATGCCGCTATACTATGACCACGCCAAACATCCTCCTCTTCTCCGTTGGGGGAGGTGCCCGACGCCACTGGCGGAGTTGCCGCACTCGAACAGGGTATTTGCGGGGGTGGTGAACTGCCAGTGCCGCCGCCATTTCCGCCACTACCACCGCCACTGTTGCAGTACGTCATCATACTATCACCTGGAAAATGTTATTGAAAATTTTATAAATCGTTAAATGCGCCTCTTCACTTTAACATTAATAACACATAATAGACGGCGAAGCGGAATATGAAGAAAATTAAATAAACTCGAAAACTTTTAGCACTTGTAGCCAATTTCGTCTATTAAAAGCCTTTTCACTTACCATACGATCGTATAGGTAATTTATTCAATTCTTTAAGAAATATATGAATAATTGATGATCATAAACGCAACGTTTATGTATTCACTAAGACAATATTTTCTTAAGTGTTTGCGCAAATGTCTGTTTTAACAATGTTGATGGTTGAATTTTCCAACATTTTAGGTAATCTCCGTCTGTGCTTTGTACTGTTTGGAAATTATTCATAGAATGCACGCGTAATGCAGTCGTTCAGATGTTACGCAATAGAAGAACAAAAAAAAATGGTAATTATTTTTCAGAGGCAAGTGTTAATTCCCTTAAAGGTGTTCTTATGTATAATGAGAATGTTAATACTATAACAAGTGTTTTAATAAATATTCAATTGAATTAACAACGTCCCGACGTGATAAATAATAAATAATCCCCATTAATTAGTACAATTATTTTTAATGAACTTATTACGGTACGCTTATTAAATAACATTATCCATTTTGTGTTAATTTACGGGCATGGACCGATCGATCAAGATCGACATTTCCATTTTTCTACGAATTTTCTCTTTTGCTTTTTTTTTCAATAATCCCGACCAAGTAAATATGTAAAAGAAAAAGTTATAGTTATATTCGGGCAATACGTTTGTCTGCTATATGTTTAAGACCAATAAAAAGTTCCAACTTAAACATTTACTGACCAGTCGTCCAAGTCCTAAACCAAACAAACCTACGACATTTACTTTTGACACCTTCACTCGAAAGTAACAACTGTGTGAGGCATTCCGCAGCTAATACCCATCACCGCCAGCTATATATGTATTTGAAAATGTTGTGGCTGTCGAGGGAACAAGGGGGGTCCATGGAAAAAAGCAAAATATGCTTACTGTACTATATTACTGTGCTTCACCACAAAACATACAATTAGCAGTGATTAGAAACAGCCTCGTTACCTGCTACTGGAATACACGTCAACTATTCTAATTAGTTCTGTATACACGGTTTAACATTTATCATTGTTTGTCATGATCTGCTTTCATGGTTACCACGTTTAATTGTGTCTCAAAGATGGAAAATGGTCACATGCTGGAAATGCATGGAAAGTCACCGCAAAGTACGCTTTTGCAGCACAGAAATATTGCCTCAGGACGGTCACATTCATTTCTCGGTCTGATTTTTTTTTGATGAAATTATATCATTAACGGCTCACTAAATGAATTTCAACAAAAAACAATATAAATATACATATATGTATATCTATAATTAACTAAATTAAGGTTAAAAGGATTTTAATAAAAACCACATTTCATCATATCTAATGCTCAAAATACAGAAATATTTGAATCAAAATAAATCAATTGAAAATTTTAATGTGATTTTAAAGAGCAAATAAAAGTGCAAGCTGTCGTTTATATTTCTCTTTGGAATTGCCGTTTTATTCCACAGTAATTTCCTTTCCATTTTCCATCAATGCCATTTTTATGCATTTTCTATTTAACTCCATTTAAAATTTGCTGATAGCCATTAGATGAAAAATAGTTCCGCATAAAATTTACTAAAACTCGATTATTAACTGGCAGTTTTAAAGAGTATTAAAAATCCTTATTGTCACAATTGTCAGCTACTTAAAGTCAATTAGAGACTCTATTAAATAATTAAAGGAATAATGCAAGTGCTAATCACGTACAAAGCAGCTACCTAAATCTGTGTAAATGCACCAACAATTTAGTTAAATGAACATAGTCAAACTTACCTAGTGAATTAAGACCGTAATGAGCCTGATAAACTGTACTGGCTGCAGCAGCTGTACTAATCGGCAATGCAGGACTCAAGCCGGAACTTTGATTTAATTGGCCTAACGACTGACCAAAGCCGCTCATCGACACGGAACTCTGTCCCAATTGACCCAAACCTGGAAAATCATTGACTATTTAATTGATTTTTACTGCCAACAAAATATAATCGATCGCTTCGCCAGCATTTGCTATTTTATTATGCATTTGCATTACTCGCCATCGGGTATTTGATTAAATCGTACCTGTTGCCATACCAGCAACTCCCCATCTTGATTCCGATGTACTAAACATACTCGAACCGCAAATACCGTCGCCCATTGCTCCAAACGGCGGAAGACCATGGGATGGTAGAAGGGCACCCGGTGTTCGAAAGACGTTGGTCGTCTTCTTTCGCTTCTTCCATTTTGCCCTTCTGTTTTGGAACCAGACCTGCATCACACAAACACATCACTCAAATCCCTTCCACATTTCGCTAAAAACATTTTTCTACAATAAGCGATTTATTCGCTCGGTAATAAAATTTCATTTTTTTTCATAAAGTGATTAAATTAAAACCGTTTTCCTGGAAAAGTGAGTACCAAGTTTCTAAATTGAAGTATTAAATATGAAATTCCGAGCGCAAGTTTTGCGAAAGAAAAAGAGCACACGAAGAAGTAAAACGTCGACAAAGTTGAATCAATTGTAAAGTCATAAAGTGAATCGTGTCAGCCTCACTCAATAGTGCCTCTAATACAGGATCTGATCTTGGCTTTTTGGGGAGGTGTGGGAAAACTTGTCTTCTCTCGGTGCACACCGGTATTATATTGGCGTGTGTGGGTGGGGAAATGAGCTCCTGCGAAATGTAGGGGGTTGCCAGGACGAGGAAAACGCGCCGGGGCGATGTGGCCCCGCGTCAGGACATTGGCGGCAAGCAAGCGAGGTCGCTCGATAATGCGAATTACCCCAACACATCACAAACACACTGCGACGGCAAAAATATTCAGCCCTGACGAATTTTTTTCATTAATATTTCCACTGGAAAACTGCGCGCAATCAATTTAACATAAATAACAAAGCTATTGAATGTTTTATGTACATTTTTATTACAATGATAAACATTGTTTTTATTATTCATTCATTTCGGAATTATTCTTCATAAAATTGCCGTTTTGTATTTAAGCAAACATTTTAGCGACGACGCAATTATACCTCGTTTTATATGCACCTAAGTATGCATAAATAGAATTTAAATTCCATTGGATTTTTTTCGGCGCTTGGATTTGGGATTTTTGCATGCGGATATATGTATGATGTGAACGAACTTTTATGCAAGGACATAATTTCTCACTTTGCCGGTACAACGAGCGGAGGGAGGTTTGAAATGGTGCTCCCTTGGGTAATATGACAGTGGTTATCCATTGCACAGAGATGTATAGATGTTAAATAATCCAACACCATTAGCGATGCCCTTTTCGAATACGAATTCCGCATCTGTTCCTATATGGACCATATATAAAACGAGTATCCACTGTCCGCAGAGATTTACTATCCCCACAGCGGTGAAGAGAAATGATAGAGCATTATCGGAGAAAACACTTTCCACTTTTTCCTCTCTTATCGCCATTCGCAAATCAATCAAACGTGTTTAATGAGCGGACTGATATTAAAACTTTCCTCTTTATACGTACACAATCTCAAGAATGTTCTTCTAGTGGTGAAATTTTTCACTTTTGCTCTAAATCGTCAGTGGATCTGACGGAAATTGGGGTGAATTTCTTAGTATGGCCCCATGCATTCAGCCAGATTTGGATTTTACGACTTTCGATTACCTTTACGACACCTTTAAGCTCCGATCTGCGCTTTATATCATAAAATATTACGACTATAGTTGTGCGGTGCTGCAACTTTTCAAGTTCCATTTTCTGTGATCGTTCGGGAGGGTAAAAATTTTTACTAATGTTTACCGCTTAGAGAGCACGTCCACATTAATATGGTTTGAATCTTTTTTTTTGATTCTAGACGGAAATCTACCTGTTTCCGTCGATTTTCACATGTGTTTGTCGAATGCCACACCGCAACTACTACTTCTGATGGTCAATACTTTTAAGCCCCAACAGTTTGTGTACAGAAAAAGGGCTCTTTTATGATTTACAAATAACATTAGAGCTGTGCGTGTTTCGGATGTGCTTTAAAATGCATTACACCAGCACAATGTGTACATTGTGTGAATGTGGGTTTTTTTTAACAAAATACAGTCTCGAATGTAATTAAACTTGGCAACATATTAGATGGGCGTAAGAGGAAAATTAAAAATGCTCCAAATATGCAAATACCTATGTAGTTTGTTAAATAATTCACAATGTACACAAAAGAGTTTTGTGTGTGCTTTAATACGTGCAGTGCAGTGGCTTTTATGTGTTTTTGCTTTCAATGTTAGTCGTCTGGATTGCCGCACACACACACAGGCTATAATACGTAGAGTAAGGGTGGGTGCGAGACTCGGAGGGCCCAGCAGTGATCATACATCAACCGCGCCCCATTAGGGATTAATGATGCCAACACCACCGAAATTAACTTCCTACCGGCTTACCGCGGCAATAACGTTAACATATTAACCATTTGTTAGAATAGCAATATACAGGCCACGACGTTATATTCCTCGTTACACTACTGTTTGCCGTCCCCGTCTTCATTACGCCAAAACGGAGGGAGTAATATTTTTTTTAAATAAATTACCACGTTATACATATATGTAAATAAAAATAAATATATATAAAATGTCAGGTTTTTGTTCATAAAGTGATCGCAATATTCCTATTATGTATTAGATTTTAAAAAAAAATGAAAAAAATATTTCGTTGTATTCAGTATAGATAAAAAGAATTTGGAATTTATTCGATACAATACAACGACAATATTGATAACATATTTGTGCATTCGCAATTTTCCAGAATACAGCTTATACCTCACAATTGCAACATTTTTAACGGTGTGCGTAATTTAATTATTCATTAGCTAGAAAATTAAACTTCATTTCAACTCTGCCTGGACCCTGGATGTTTATGTATATCTACATATTTTTTACACGTGCAGTTTAATCGATTTTATAAACGTCCACCAACAAGTTCAAAAAACACATTTGGTCATTTTGTTATTGCATTTTTTAATTATAAACTATAAAGGTATATGCTAGAAAATTTCCACTTGAAGGGTACACTTTCGAACTTTCACGAATTTTAAGATATTTTAGCACCTCATAAGTATGAAACACAATAATTTCAATTAAATTAAAAATACATTGAAAAATTGCGGCTCCGATCGATATGAGCTAATAAATAACATTATAAATACCGATTAACAGTATGTGATCGTTTCTCACCCCTAAAAGTTAATAAAAGTCAGATTTGGCTGCACCCACTATAGGTTCCGACGGTGGCGATCTATCAACACTATGAATCACTAACAAATTAACTTTAAGCAGATGAAACATTTATACGTTTATAATACCAGGTGGAATCGAACAGTTGATCCATCTGCTTAATTGCTAAGTCGGACTCACCACACGGATTTATTCAAATCAACCCTTTAAATTAACCGCATTGTTCAATAACACCATGATGATATCCGCCTAACTCTTGTTTAGTGTGGGTGTTACATCACTGGAATTTACGCAGTCAATATCATGTTTTAGTGAAATTTTTCAAGTTTTAATAAAGTGAAAAACTAAACATATTCAGTATAAATTTTCTCTTTAAAAGATGGAGAACACTGTGGACTCTTCTCTATCAAAAGTTTGAAATCCTAATTTGATAACGAAATAAAATATCAGAGAATGATCTAAGAGTAATCGTTTTAATGATATCTCTTACAACTAATAGGTAATTTTTTTTCTGAAGTCCACATCAAATGTACATGGAGTCAAGAGATTTTTGAATATTTCTGATGCACAACTTTTGCTCAAAACTTCATCCAAAACTCGAGTTGCTTATTTTTCCACCGATAATACTAAGATATAAGTTTATATACATTTAGTGATTTATATCTCAGGGAGGATTTCGTTGCTCCCTTGGGCTTAGATGCGACAACAGAACGCCCTCGTCCCTTCGGTATATAATACATATACACACATATATAACCAAACAAAAAATCACGCTTCATTATACAGTCAAATGGGCGTTTAAATAGTTAATGAAGAGTGATGATTTGATTCCAGGCACTTAATAAAACTTTCGAGCTGGTTGACTGCTTGTGTTATAATTCTTATTTAAATTGCTTCTTAAAAGCAATGAACTTTACTGCATCAGGAATAAACTTTTTAAAGAAAAACAACCATCAAAATTTTGTGATGAATATCCAAAATTGAACAAATACAATCTCCAATCTCAATATGAATAAAGCCAAGAAGTTTTCTTGAAGATTCAGCAAAGTCCCAATCTTGATGCATCCTTAATTTTCACCCACCCCAAAAAACGTTTCTCAAATCAATAAAATCTTGTTAATGAACCAAGTATTTATTTATTTAGAAGAATCCTTAACGTCCTAAAGATGTCTATATGCATTTGGCTAATGGTTTTCCATCCGCCGCTACTAAACCCGTCTAGAAAGTTTTGTGAGGGTTTCTGCAAGCTTTCCGAGATTACGCCATCCTGCATTGTCTAAACTCCGAACTTTAATCCTGAAATACCTCAGGATTGCAAACACAAACTAATTCGTCCTTGCTAATTAATATAAATTGAAATTCACTTACTTTTCCAACTCTACCGAGATATTATGCGCAATTTAAATGGAATTTGGTGGGAAAGGACGATGCCATTTCTCTAAACGTTCCCGACCGTCGGAAAAACTCAAAGAACATTAAAAATGACTTACCTGCACTCGAGATTCGGTCAGTCCTATTCTCATAGCAATTTCCTCTCTCATGAATATATCGGGATAATGCGTCTTGGAAAAACACCTCTCCAATTCGTTCAATTGTGCAGGTGTGAATCGGGTCCGGTGGCGTTTCTGTTTAGCAGGTTTGTCGCCATCATTCGAATTACTACTCAACGAACCACTTAAACCAGCCAAACCACTACCATCACAAAGCCCATTCAATCGTGGCTGTTCCAACACTTTCAAGTCACCGGGATGCCTTTTTATATCTTCACCACACATTTCTTTTATTCCTGCAATAAAACCACAATCTCCAAAGTGTCTACTTTGACTACTAAAACGAAGATGTTATGACTTGACATAATAATTTTTTTAATAAAACGTTTATACACGTTCAATTTTATAGAGAAAATTCTCTTTTACCGAATATTCTATTTACTTTATGTGATTTATTTATGTATTGGGACAAATAATCATAAAACCATTTCAATACTTCATCAAATGAAGTTATAAAGCGGCATAATAACCAATGAAATAAAGTGACCACAAAAGGTTTTTGTAAATGATGTTTAATCTGCTTACTAAATGACTGTTTTGGGTGTTAATTAACCGGAATTGACAATTTAACCATTTTAGTAGGCAAATCAGACCGTTTCCAAATTCGAATAAGAAATTGCAAATTTTCCACATTTTTCTAATAACGCGAATTTGATGTTTGCCAGCAAACATTACCTACCAACCATTATGAAAATCACTGATTACACAAAACATTGAATACAGTTTGGGTACGAAATTTTCAAAAGAAAAGCGTCGGGTCACTGTTCACAGTCACTTATGGCAGAAGCACAATGATAAAAGCATCATTCGTTGTCGGTCCCAACAACACGAAAACTGTTTTAACAGATAGAGCATTTTGGAACACGCACTTGTTTCTAATCCATTTGGTGGCAAATCCGAAACACATCCATCTACATCATCATCACCAATCAATATCACTCACAGTGGCATTCAATTCGTGAACATCTAAATACTATGTACGTGTGAGGCCTACAAGGTCTGAGTGTAGAAATTGCCAAAAACTAGTTGCGAAATGATGGCGTCACGGACCAACACTGAAAGTGTGAAAGGTCAAAGAAATGTGGATGCGATGTTTAGACTGAAAATGTGAGTATGTGTGTGTGTATGTTGAGGTGCCAGTGCTGCGTTATTCCTAATTGTATGGCCTACCGGCGCGGCCAAGCTATATTGGCTTAATGAGGGCGAGGCAGCTTCAATTTAGCCTATTTAACTAGCCTATCGTTAGTACGCTGAATCACTAAAGACTTTAGCGTCAATTAGTGGCCCCCACTAACTTACCAACGGAGCCCAGATTGTTGAGCATGATTCTGGTGGTGCTGATGGTGTTGCAGACGACGCCGGTCTCCAGGATGACGCACTGCACTGTTTATTTAATGAGTACTGATTTGATACTGAATTGTGAATATGTTGTTGATGCCACGGGAAGAATCATCTAGTGGGAGTTGAACCAATGGAGGGATTTGGCCCCCATAGAGGCGGAGATCCGACGAAAGGCGTGTCGGATGCTTCCATTGCTGGGATACGGCTGTGTGGG
This sequence comes from Silvanus unidentatus, assembly GCA_963930825.1. Taxonomy (NCBI): domain Eukaryota; kingdom Metazoa; phylum Arthropoda; class Insecta; order Coleoptera; family Silvanidae; genus Silvanus; species Silvanus unidentatus. Next base: position 289,378 of record OZ005759.1, on the reverse strand, counting down.
TGGTTGGATATGCCGCGTACACTCGAAGCGTGCTTCCAACTTTGGGCTTGGGCCAACATGCTAGATCCCATTTATCTCTGGATGGCATGCATCGCACCGAAATCAGGAAACGTAATAAACGCGCGCTCTCTTCTGCCCCGCACACACTTATGCACGCAAACATTTTCCGCCTTATGGTTCTGTGCCACTGCCACTGTGATAGTCAGCCTCTCTTTGAACATTTTAATATAGAGATTCCAGACAAAACAACAAAGCACACGAAAAAATATAATTAAACTTTTTACAATACGCTTTTTTAGCTCTTTTCCCAAACATATACACACACAGGTCGCTATCAAATTAAATCAGCTTTTTTATTAAAATTTTTACGAAAATATTTACTAATATCGTTTTTCTGGTGGGAAAGTTTTAAATATGAAATAAATGATGAGTATAAGGTACGTTTTTCTGTATATGAACCTAAACCTCCCTAAAACTTATTGGAATAAGTTTAGAAAAATCTCAATCTTCCTTGGTTGTCTGAAATTTTCATAATCAATTTGTCGAGTGGCCTTTTCTTGAAATTCTGTTCAGAGACTTCAAAATTTTATGATTGCTCATAATGCAAAGTTTTCAGTACCGCAGACAAGGTTCAGTTTCCTTCAATTTTAATGTATTTTTATATTAGTTTGTGTTTGGAAACCATAATAACATACACAATGATTGTCCTTCACATTTTCATTAAGGCGCTCTATCCGATGCTTTATTTCCAAGTTATCGCTCTGTTCTAAATATCGATTGGTGAATGCAAAATTTACGACCAGAATGAGATGCCGTTTCGTGATCGAAATGGGTCAATAATGAAGTGAGACTCGCGGGAGAAATTGCCCTGATCGGTGCCATTATTGGGATCAAGTCAAAGCATCAAAGCTCATCCCCTAGTCTAGAAAAGGGAACAATTTACTTTTACTGACGCGCGGTTCATGTCTTTTACAATGTATTAGATACATTTCGCATAGCCCGACAGGATATTTGCTATCATTAGTTTGAATTGCACAAATTGTTTAAATAAATACACAATAAATAGTCTTTTTAGCATAAGACGGGGAAAGTTGCTGTGCTTTTATTTTATGGGAGCAGCAATGTAATGTGGCCCAATAGAATAAAACTATTAGATGAGGAAATGACAGAGTAAATTTCATTATCTTTTTTATTCGCAATAAACGAATCACATTGTCAAAATGCATGCCATACATAACAAGCACATTGCATTCCTGGGCGAAACGTTTGTCTTTTGCTCGCAAAATTTCTCTCATGTTTGATAAGTTCCTCATCAGGCTCAACCAACCATTCATCTCTAAGTATGCGATATACACAGCCAGTGTTCCTAGGTAACACAATTAGGGATCAATTTCATTTTGTATGTATCTCCTTTTGTGACCCTTCTATTTTCAGGAATTAAAATATCTACTACATAAATGCTCAACAATTTTTATTACCCAGATTTTCAGTAAGTGCATATTGCATTTCCGTATTTACTAGTACTTTATTTTTGAACTCTTGAAGATCTATTGAAATATTCCGAACATTATGTTACATTAAAATATCGATTCACATGTGCATCATATTCAATTTACCCAATACACTGTACTCCAATATAAAATAGTTATTTATTAACATAAAATGTATCCTGATGACATACTATATGGCATATGTATAAATTTAATATCGTCAAAGCAAAGACATTTGATGGGAATACTTTCAATATATGTTACTTAGGATGATGGGTACTCAATAAATCCCGGCATGTCAATATCTATTAAAACGCAAACTGAACATGTTGATTAAATAATATTATTTTGATCCTTTTATTAAAACGAAACTGGAGAGTATTGTGTATAAGATAGAGTAGATTTTACTTTGATCGGGGCTCCAAAATCACCTGTCAGCAGAGGGTCTTCTCCTGATGTGCACTACATGCAGGAGGCAATCGTGTTGATTGTTTCAATCAAGGAAGGAAGGACTATAGGGCGCATATAGCACGTGCTGCCACGTGGCCCTGTCAACATTGCCAACATCACCCTATTGATTATAGTGCAAAAATGTGTTTGTTGCTATATGGGGAAAACTACATGTATACCTGCTAGTCATTCACCATGTGTGTATGCATCACAACACAACAACAATAAATAAACATTAAACAAACAGAAAAGATGGATGTTTGCCTTTCGTATATGCTGTATTGATATAATAGATCACATATAGGATATACGATCATGTGAGGGTCCTCAGGTAAGGTTTTTCTTGAAAATACGTAAAAATCGCTGTGCCATGCTTTATTTCACATCACACGCGTTAAATACTTTATATAAGCTATTAATTATTACAGTTGTGTTAATGTATGTGAAACGAAATCTACTTAACGTTTTGAAGGTCACTTTTGTTGCCGAATCTTTTACTTGTTAATTAGAGTCTTGTTTCTAAAACTAATTTCTTTGCCTGAAAAAGACTCTATTGGTGAGACTATTCGTTTGTATTCCATCAGTAGCTATAGGTGGGTATACTGTAAACAGAATTGTTTGGTTGGAAAGATTCTTTCTCCACAAAAAAAAGGTTTTCAATTTTTGCTCTATATGGAAGTCTTCTCAACCATCAGATTCCGATTAAAACGACTTTACGAATTAATAGCAAAATGACAATAGGAAACACTTGAATAATAGAACATTGTTATTTTAAATGTATACCATAGCAATTGTGTTATATTTTTCCTAATTTAATTTTCTCGGGTGGGTGTGGTGTTGAAGGTGTGCGTCTGACAGATCTATCTAAACATTTTCAATTTAACTCGACACATGTATTATAAGTTTCTGTTTTTAGTTTTAAACATTTTATTTTATCACGAAAAATTAGTGAGTGTTTAAATTGTGTTATTACTTTTGACCATGATGCTCGCATAAATTTTAAACATGTACAATGTTATACGGTGCATTTTCAACTATAATAGAGATAAAAAAATCACCGTTCATGAATAGTATTGTGGATTAGCTTGTATTACAAATCTTCAACAGCTGTTAGCAATTCAGTGGGGTGCATATAATCTGATTCACCAAAACTAATCAAAACCCAAATAAGTTGGGGGTTTTATTAAACAGTTTTCTTCTGCACACCGTAATCCTCATTTAATATTTATTCGTTTATTGTCAAGTTGAGTTTCTCAAAGAAAGTGCACCTATACCGATATAAAGTTAATAGGAGATCAACGATGATTAGGGTTCCGAATATCGTTCTTCTAGGTTTTGTAAATGAAGAGCGGAAACTTTTCCGAATATACACAGATAAAAAAATGAAATATTAAGATTAGACTAGGTCATATATAAGCCCCCATTTTGATTGTGTATGCTTGGGAAAAAGGCAATTTTTATGCTCGTTGCGCCACACTGTGTGATCATCCACGATGTTTTATTTTATTCTACGGTTGGGGGAGTCGGATCAAAAGCGGATCGTTCAGGTCATTGCTGCAAATAACTTCTTATACACCTCTATACTATATGCATATGTATATCTAGATATATGGCAGGTTGTTTTATGCAAGGTTGAAGATACAACAGTTTTATGCGCAGTCTAAAAAATTCAATAAAGCACAGCATGCAGGTATTTCGATTATCTCTGTTTATAAGGGGACACAAAAAATCCGTAATCGTTGTGTGCATACACTTTACCTATTCCCACTACGTCTAATTGAGAGTTCATTTCGGATATAAATTTGAAACGTCTGATATTGCTACAAATCAAGGCTAAGTCACGTGTTTCGTATTAACCAACACACCCCATTACAGATTTTGGACCCCACAATAATCCACATGCAGTGAACTATGTTATTAGTTCGCATTCTAGGATGCTTTAATTGAGGAATTTAATACCAAATGCATTCATTACCTTACAAAATACCAAAATAGACCAGCAGTGGTATTCCCAAGCGCGGGTATTAGGTAATTCATTTTTATAAAACATCGGAAAACGCTTCATTACATACTAGGATTGTGAATAAAATGTGTCATGATTTTTTAATTTTGGCCGTATTTGAATCAGCTTTATAGACAATCTATAGTTATACTATTAATAGATATGATTTTTCCGTGGCAACAGGAAGGAAATGATTGGCGAACGTCAGGAATGCATTAGCAACGTTTATAGACAGACACGCGTCGCCTAAGCTTCATGTACGGATGCCCCTAAAGAACGAAAGCTTCAATGAAAAAAGATAAATGCCTGAAAAATTGATCGCACTATGCCAATGGCGTGTCTGATATTGTGCAAATTTAACTCCAGTAAAAAGCATTTTGAAATATGTGATGACGATTTTTCTTTTGAATCGCTCGATAATGTCCAAGTAAACGAAAAATTATCAATTAAGTAAATGTTATGAATTAATAATAGGGAAGGATAATATGAGAAAGGATTTTAGAAAAAAATCCTAAATGACGCACACCACGCGGCATTAATTTAAAGTATTTGTTTGAAAAGGTTTATATAAGGCAATGAGTTGCCTATGGGGCCATCCATCACAAGACGGGCCGGTTAGTGACAGGTAGCCCTTAATTAATATAGAAACGCTCCGCCCTGCTTTTCATGTCAACTATCTAATGGATTTTCCACCCCCGAATAAACTTTTAAATTACTCGTTGCATAAATCTTACGACGTACTTTATACCCAAATGCAACTTGGCTTTGTTAAAAAATAAGACGTTCTGAAAATATGCTCAAAAATGTTTTGCTCAAACACATAATATACCATACCTTATAAACTTATTACGAATTGTCTATTTGTTTTTATCGAAGAGGCATTATGGCTCATAAAACATAGAGGTATGCACGAATTTAATCAGTGTTGCAATGTTGCACATATTTGATTCTGATGATTTGTACATGTTGCCGGCCAAACTAGTTTTGAGTTTGCAAAATTTTTTAAAAAAAGGTCTGTCTTTTTTAATGCTCTTTAGGTTAGCAGGTTTTTTAGACTGTTCGCTTCGCCTGAACTGTTTTTTAAGCAAAAAAAATCGGATTTGGCTTAGGCTAAATTAGTTTTAGGAGTTAGGATATAAAAATTTCCTGTCTACAGTGACATCAGGCCAGTTCGCCTGAAATCAATTTAATTGATAAAAACGAAAATATACAGTAAAAAATTTGTGATGAACTGCTATCAAAACGACAAAAATGCGCTGTTTTCCGTCTTTGTTTTAATCTATGTACATACTAATATTGAAATTTAGGGAATTCAACCTCAATTTATAGTTGCATATTTTACTTTCTACTTTTAAAAACGAACATAAAATAGCTTTCTATAATTTAAAAAAGATCAATAGTTTTATGCACAGAGAGACGCTGTTTATTTTGGTTTTTCAAATGTGTGATTATTATTGATGTACCTATTAATCATTTTTCATTCCCTTTCTAATTGTCTTGTCTTCTTATGCCTGTTAGATATCATAAGTAGATTCATAAAATTCACCATTATTAATAAATAGTAAATCGAGCGCTATTACAATAAATACCTAATAGGTATATATGTTTCTATCTAAAAGCCGGAAAATGTATGTATTTATGTGGTACGTACAGTACTGAAAGTCATACGTAACCGACAAACTGTATTGTTTTCTATCAACTTTCTATCAGTGAATTTTAAATGAAACACAGAACTTCCTTCCTGGTATTATTAAACAAAAAAAAAATCATGTCTGAAATTAAAATTCTCTTTACCTAAGTTCCCTAATTAAAGAAGAGTAAAATATTTTTTTCACCCCTGTTGAAACTGTTTTCCACGGCTAGCCAAAATAAAAACGAGAAACAAAACGGCAACCTGGATGTTGTTTTAGTTCCAGAATGCGACTACATAACTGGGATCCTAGTAGCTTGATCCCAGTGGAGAGTTATGTATCTTGTAGATTTATGTATAAAGTGTAATACCATCCAAAGCCCAGCAAATGCTAAGCTGGTACAGTGAAACACGGTCTGGACGTGCGCACGTACACATTGCAGGAAAATATCGTGTCTCTTTGGAACACATTCGGCCCAATATACAAATGAAAATACCTATACATCGAAGATAAATTGAAATTTATTTCGCTAATTTACCAATTTTACTCATCTTGTGAAGTTGTGACCACTTACAATGGAAAACCTGCACTTATCTCTGCTAATTGCATTTGCAATCATATATTTGCATGCTCACACCAAGACCATATAGTGCAGAATATACATAGATGTGTATAATCGGTAATTCAAAACATGAGGAAACAGCAGGAAGGGCCCATAATTCATAGTCTCCACTGTAGGCAATAGAGGCATTCCCCCATTATAAGCCCTTTATATGGCAAAAGGTTTCACGCTTTATATCTTTTTTATTTCCTATTTTATTTTATGTTTATACCGCGTGATTTCAAAAGTACGTTTCAAAAACGTATATTACATCCAGAAAAGTATAATAAACTGGATACTGAAGAAATTATTATTATGGGTAGAAATAAAATTTAATTTTAATATGTAAAGTTTTAACAGTACACCTTAGTGCCCATTTTATGGTACTCAAAAATGATTTCAAATTAGTTCATAAATATTTAATGAAAAACAAACAAAAATAACTATAAATATTGTTATTCGCCATAATGGAGTAACAACAAAAATTGTTAATAAAATTAATAAATATTGACTATGTTATTTTTCCAAACATCCAAGAGCACTCGCTAATTATTGATGAAAATAATGCATGTTATAATCTATACTGAAAGTTTAACTAGAAAATTTCACACCCGATGGATTGTTTACAAATAAACATGTCTAACTAAATAGTGCCATTTTCTCAAAATTCAATATACGTATTGTGGATGCCCTCAAGACACATTTATGTGCGCATATATTTTACCATGCTACTTAATTTTATAACAGCTTAAAAAGACAATTTATTGATATGTGCTGAGAAGTAAAGTGTTGCAGGATTGTTGTTGATTGCAGGATTCAATATATACATCAAAAGTACCAATTGTCTTTAATTGGATCGAATAATTATTATAATAACATTAGCGTTGTTTTCTATGTGTATCTCTAATGAAATATATACGAATCGAATTTATCCTCAAAGTAAACGTGGGGTAAGTAAAAGATACAATGGGCTTGTTGTACTGAAATCGTATACACGTCACGGCAGGAAATCAAGAATAATGCGGACACGAAACTGCACTCGCGCTCGTCTCCCACGGGACGCCAAAATGGCGTATGATACAGATCCTGATATTGTACCAAGTTTCGTTGTCTTTGTTCCTGTTATATGAATTCGGTGTGCTTGCTTTGTGGTTATTCTGCAACACTGTCGGAAAAGTTATTTTAAAACAATCCGTTTTACTTTTGTTTTTGCATAATATATTTTCATATGTACTCAGGACGATGCTAACGCCAAGGTATACTATCACTAAATACCTGCTTATAATTATTAGCGGGTAACGAGAGGGTCAAGTTGAAATTAATTCCTAATTAGTTATTTTAGAATAGTTGGTGCACGTTGAAGTTTTGAAATTGAAACTATTTTAACAGAATTCCCCAAATTTCTTAACTATTTCCATATTAATATCTAAAAACTAGATTTAGATGATTGCACTAATAACTAACAGAAATATGTATGTTCAAAAACAGCTGAATTAAATACCAAAGGAATTTTTTCGAATCTCCTGTGCTTTTATTAATACCAGTGCTATGAATTTTCTCATTCAGAATAAAAAGAGAATATTTCGCCCAACGTGGGGCTCGAACCCACGACCCTGAGATTAAGAGTCTCATGCTCTACCGACTGAGCTAGCCGGGCTTGAAAACTCCGACAATTTCACACAAGAGCAAGAAAAGTCCAAAAAACACATCTTAAATAATGTTTTATTCTCAAACCCTTACATTACAGAATTAGAAACAAAATAATCATGCACACCCTACTTATTACATCCGATAATGATGAAACAATTTTTTAGTGTTTCAGATAGCAGTAAAAATCGTCAAACTACCATGTCCGCCCTCTGTTAATCAGAGGACAAAGTAGCTAAGCCCGAACATTGAGCAACTGTGTTCTAAAATAGAATTTCTTTGTTTGAACCCTTCCTAGACAACAAAGTTTATAAACATTGATATAATTTATATACAAAATAAAATTGCCCAAAATCAAATTTACTATAAATTCAATTTGTATTCTGGGCAGCTCACAATTAAGTACAATTCTCCAACTTCCTGCGCAACAACAACTTCTCCTCCCTTATCAAATCGGCCAACAATTTCAGAGCTCTGTCGATTTGTTTCAAGGGAGTGCGACTGAACGACGCCCTTATGTAGTTGCAGGCCTCTGTTGGATCGGCCATGAACGCATGTCCCGGCACGAATGTGATGTGCTTCTTCTGTCCACGAGTCATCAGCATGTCGTACACATCGGACACACCGTGCACTTTGATCCACACAAACATCCCTCCAGAGGGCACGGTCCATTCGCAGAGGCCCTTCAAGTGCCGCTCCATGGAGTTGATTGTAAAATCGCAACGCGCTTTGTAATACGCACTGGCCGACTTGAAATGCGACAACAGCTTGTCAAATCCCCATTCCTTCAGCAATTTGTCCAAAAGTACCTGCAAAAAACTCGTACCATTAAAATGTGTGCTCGTTAAAATTATATTCTTTCAATTAGTAATTAGGCTTAAAAGGTCAACAACAAAATCCAGATTAATTCGGTTTGTCAGTGTTTTCAACAATTATCTGATTTTTTGTTCGTTTATTTATAAACATTATTTCCATTTAATTTAGTGATAAACTTTCACATTCACTATTTTATTTTTATTGATTAATGATTAAGGCAATATATTCACGCTTAGATCCACTTTTGCCAATTTCATTTTAATGAAGGCGCGCCTAATTAATAAAACAGCAATGTATTAGGAGAATGTTTACCTGCGAAAGAGCGCTGGAATGTAAATAGGAACTCTGTATGTGCAGTTCAATGTTTTGCACAAGCTGTTTGGGTCCAGTCAAATAGCCCAATCTTAAGCCGGAACTGAGCACTTTGGAGAATGAATCAAAACGAAGGACGCGCCCTTCCGTGTCCAAAGACAGGAACGAAACCGGCTGTTTATCCAAAAAGTGGAGAAAATAATAAGCGTCATCTTCGAGGATGATAATGTTGTATTTGCAACAGATTCGGTAGATTTCTATGCGACGTTCCAATGGAATTGTAACCCCAGTTGGATTGGATGCTGAAAAATAATGCGACAATTACATAAATTGATTTTTCTCATAAATTATTTAAGTATCTAATTCGTTATGCAATGCCCGGTTTATTGTTAAAAACTTATTACTTTCTACTTGCATAAAACGGTAACAAAAAAAAATATGGAAACCCAAAAAGATTTCCTTATTCCACGAGTATCTCCAAAATTTTTTTAAGAAAACATGACGTAAAACATATCGTGAAAACAAATTTCGTAATTGTTTTCAACAGTGAAACGTTAAGAGTTGATAAATTGGAAAATAATAATGCAATAATAATCAGCTTATTCTAGAGAAATGACAAAACGAACAACATCTCTTGCAACACTGATAAGCCCAACTTAAATAATAAGTGTAATCACCTGTGGGATTAATGTACATCACTTTCGGCATTCTCCCTCCACCCTCTTCCGTATATTTTATTTTGCAGTTCTCCAGGGCACTGACCAGCTTCTGTGGTATCACGCCGAATTGGTCCTGTTCGATGGGGATTAATTTCGCCTTGAACGGTTTCAACTGCAAACAAAATTCATTCAAGCCCAAAATTCGGACAATTTTCCAAATTTTTCACTAACCACAATTTCCGCTCCGGTGTAAAGCGGATTTTGCACCAAGACCGGATCGCCTTCTTGCACCAACATCTCAATGGACTTACTAATGCCGTCCTGAGAGCCGTTGGTCATGATGAGGTCAGTGTTGTGCCAATTGGGCGGTTGATGCACTTTCAGCGTGAATTCCTTCAATTGTTCCAGAAGTGGAGGATATCCCTGAGTGGGCATATACTGTAGAGCCGAATGCAATTCGGGGCCTTGCAGAGTGAACGACGAACCATTCTTCAGGACGACATTGATGGACTCAAATGGAAATGTGATTTCATTGGGCATTCCCTCGGCGAGGGAGATGTGCTCCTTTGGGGCGCAGTACTGTTTTTTCGCTAAAACACCATTTGTTGATTCGTGGACTTGGTGGAAGTTTAAAAATGCTACTTACTCAGTTCCCTGGTTAGAGCCGGTCTCCTTCTAGACGCATGGGGATTGATGAAGTCACTGTAATCGATGACAGATTCGATACGATCCATTGAACTCATGTTGGACACTTTAATTGAACGAACGTGAGAATTGGTAGAACAAGTTAAATAGTATTTAGCACGAGAAAGTACAGACAAGAATGAAGTAGTTGGTGCGCGAAGTTTTCTCTTTATATGGTGAGTGGTAGGCGGGACGATACTGGCTGATGTAATTTTTCAAATAGATGATAAGCTGACGAAATCGTCAAAAATGTTTGCAAGTTTGCGTCTGTTTTGGATTTTTACCAAATGCATTTTGAATTTTCTGTTGATTTATTACAGTTTATATTGTTTGTGAGAGTAGTTGAAGATTTCTTAATATGTTATTGATAGTATATTGTTTGTTTTATTGTTATGTGAGTGAAAAAGAATGTTTAATCTTATATTCTTACATTAGTAGTTAAATTATAGTTTTTTTTTACAACGGATATAGATTGTAATTTAAGGTTTATCAAATTATATTATTTACACAAAATATTTATCAATTAATTTAATTAGATGTTCAGCATGCCCACACATGATTCCACTTGGTGATTTTTTGCACCGTTTTCGTATCATTTGGTGTTTGTTTTTACTTTCGAAATAATTCAATATTTTGTTTGATTGATTGTAAGTATAGTAAGAGGTGTATAAGTATTGTTTTTTTCAAAATTTATCAAGTTTTTGTCAAAATTTCCATATATTATTATATTCAGTATTGTTCAGTTTTGAATTAAAATTTTTTTATCTAATATACATATGTATAAGATGGCAAAAATATTTAGGTACTTAGTAGGTAATACATGAATGAAATTATGGACATTTAATTTTTCTATAGGTCATATTGAGTTCAACTTTACGCAAAATCCAAATAAATTATCATTCAATGTCGTTATCGGTCTAATAACGACAGAAATGACAAATACATGCGAAATAGACAATACGAAATTTAAAATTAATTTCCGCGTTTTTATTTTATTTGTTTTTTTTATATATATAGAAATTTGGCAATTTATTCTGTACATAAATAAGATTATTTCATAACTTTGTTCTCTAAGGATCAATTGGAGGAAAGAAAACAATTTTTTTCTGATGCAATGCAAAATATTTAGATAATTTTTATTAATGTGAAATATTAGGTAAATTTTTAAATATTTTGCGTTGATTTCAGTTTATTAAAAGATTAATAAATATTTCTGTCTTGTTGTACTGTACTTTTAATATACATATGTATGTATAGACAATAACCAAAATATTGACCGCATTTATTATGCATTGATAACCTTTTCACAATGATTTGTAAAACAATTAGAAAAACTTTAGAAGTAGAACACATTCCTTGTATCTTGGCTTTAAAAACTTCGTAGTACACATGTTTAAATATTCGTGTAGGTCCTACTAAATTTGATGCCAGTTTTTATCATTATTGCATCATCTTTTCTACCATCTCAAATGTGACGCCAATGTGAAAAGTTTTTACACCTTATTGGAGATAACAAAAGGTTGTTTTATGGTTTTTATTTTAGCCAGGTAAAAAAAGTAAATGTAGGTACAACAAGCTATTTCGATTATTCCTATTTCAGTTAAATTTGTCTCAAAATAAAGTGGCATGATTATTTTCAAAATAAAATATACAAACTTCTGGTTTCATAAACAATTCATGCCTTCTCTTCTGTCTTATCGAATTTTCGCAACTTTAAAAACAGAAAAAACATACATAAACTTTAGAATGTAATTATTTACCATTAAATTACGAAAATGATTAATAAGTGTTAATAAATTAATGTTCAGTATGTACGTCAATTCTATGAAAAATATAATATATTTGCCAATTATGAACTGTGTTGATTATTACAGAGAATTTATGAGTTTTGAATTTTTAAATTTAATCCAAATCTCATCCCTCTGTAATTTACAAATGAAAGCTTAAATAAAGACTGTAAATGGGACTGAATAGGGCTCCAGTTTCCTACACTGAAAACAAATCCACACGAAAAGGGTGGAAATTTAGTTGATGTGAGTTTGCGTTAGATGGAAACACAAACGTTACAATTTTATTTGAATAGGATATGAATATACACAGCTAAAGCTACTTAATTTCTTAAATATAAGTATTTTGTACTATCCCTCTAATCAAATTAAATATTAAATACTCAATAACACTATCAATCAAGTATTTAGATATCAGTAAAAAAACTGTGACGTCAATAAATCAAAAGTTCCGGCAATTTTTTTATTACATGTTATTTTATTCTGTTTTATTAAGCTTCGATAATTTTTACATCTCTTGCCAAATACATACAGTCATAAAAAATAAAAAAACACATATTTATTTGTCAATTAATTTAAAAATTCAATCATTAAAGGACCCCTTCTAATGTCTATACAATTTTTCCCAGATAATTGAATGAAACTCATTTCGTATTTCACAACAAATGTTACGATGGCAAATTCAATAATGCAATTCAACATCTCGTATTTGTAAAACAAACCTAATTGTGTTGGAAAAAAATCATTACAAAACAAGCCCACAGCGGGGGAGCAAGAGCGAAAAATGTAGCAAATGTTTTTATAATACAACACATAAAATACATCAGGAAGAGGAGGAGGCTCCATATACCAGTATTCACAGGATAATGATGATTTCGCTCTCATTCCACATCAGGCCCTTTCAACCACACACTGGAACGAATGCATCAACAACAAGGGTGATAATTCTGATGAAAGGGAAGGCAATGACATATCGGTGTTTACAAAACTCGAATCACCCAAATCGTTTATGCTGTAATATGTAGCAGGGGACTAACGTATTTAATTGACTCCTCTTTGACAGGGGAATACTCAATAAACCTATATACATGTTGTAGATAAACGATTTCTCATCTCGATTTTATTACACGAAATTGTGTGACGTGTGCGTGTATACAAACACACAGCGAATCCGGAAACAATAAATTGCAGATTTTTTAAACGAATCACTATTGCAAATTGCACAAATTAAAATCAAACGTAAAAGTGCTCATAAATGGAAATTAGAAAAATGAAGTTTCTGCAATAAATGCGCTAATTCAATGAACCTAATTAAAATCCTAAGAGATGGTGATGGAGTTTTCACTAAATGGAATTGAAAATTTCGCTTCCAATTCACGTCTCATTTCCAAATTCAACGGAAATAATCGTTCTTATGTAACAGCTTCGTTTTTTTCATATGGAAAACTTGAAAAACTATCCAGCGCATTGAACATTCTCAAAATCAATGCGGGAAATGCACACATACAGGAAACTTTTAAATGCTATAATTTGAATAATTCAACAAAATTCCTTTTAGTATTCAAATATTTCTGCTAATCGTTTTTTATTCTTAATTGAAATTACGAATGAAAATGCTTTAAATTTAATTGAATTAATTTTTTCATTAAAATTTTCATTTCTTCTCATTATTTGTACGTTTATAAGAAATGTTTCCGCCTCTAGGATTTCCCTTTAAAAGGCCGTGTCACTTTTTCATTTTCAATTAAGGTTGTATTAAAAAGTTTTTAATTAACGTACACATCTAAATAATTTGATAAACAATTACCGACTAACAATATTTCAACAAGTTTTAATTTAAAGTTTTGGTATCGTGAAAAATTTTAATTAAAGAAATTCCCTACCTTAATGCTCTCTGTGTGTACACATAAAGAACTTTTGTACATTAATAAAACCATTTGCGATTTTACCGTGTGCCTCCTCAACGTAAAAGTCTATTAACGCTGTCGAATTAAATTAAATTGCTCAAAATGAATTATTTTTACAGCTTTCCAAAAACGTACCTCACTTTATCTCTACTCCCTTAATTAACGTAAAAATCCAATTCTCATTTCAAAACAACACAGTCCTGTTTTCTAACAATAATCATTTTTTTATTATTCAGCACGAAACGATGTAGAAAAATGAAATTGTTAACGACTAACCGAATTACATGGAATTAATTCACTGTGACAGGATCGTATTCAAAACATCGATATTAAATCTGAATCAAATTTGAATTAGTGTAATTGAATTTTGTCAAGGGGAGAGTTGGATGATTTCATTACATATTTCTCGGACCACGCACAAAATAACGACCCTAAATCACAGTGAATTTCAAAACGCCTCTGGAAGGAAATGCCCAAAAACATTTTCAAAGTGATGTATGGAAACTTTCCTCCAAATTCCAAATGTTCCAGTTTTCTTTTTTGATATTCATGTAGATTGGTTTGTAAGTAGTTTTTGAAGAGTCTATAATCCCCATAAAACCATTACAAGAGCGTGAAATCGTTTCATCGACACACTGTACATGAATGAAGAGCACTTATTAAATGCATTCATGTAACTTTTACCTGATAATCTATTGTATTAAAAGCACCACGCATATAAACATTTACAAACACACCATAAAAATGCATCCACTTTATAATAGTATAGGTGAGAAGCTTTTTTATATTATTCTATTGGTGTGCACCATTTCTATACATTTTCCACTGCAGAGCGTTTTATTGGTAGGCGCGTCCAACTGTAACTAAATGTTCTCACCTTTACACAATTAACACTCTTCCCATTATAATACGGGCCAGTATAGCCTTAAAGCAGTGGCGGCTCGTTTTTCTGCAACACAAATCAATCCCTCCAAAAATTCTCTCCCCAAATTTCGCCCACTTTCCCACTTTGTAATCACCGTTAAGGAACAGAAAACGGGAGAAAAAAGTAGTACAACGGTGGTCAGTTACGCCACTGGCAGTGTGTGCTGCAAAGCAGCTTGAAAACACATCATTAGTGAGATTAAGGCATACAGGCACGGAAAGCTTTTGCGGTGAAGTGGTAATTCTGTCACATACACACTGTACACACAAGCAACCCATCAGAGAGGCATTATTGTTACCTAAAGAATAGCACAAAGCGGTCAGATACAAATGTAAACAATAAGTTTGAGGCGCCGATTAACCCCAGGGGTCCCGATTCAAACATTTCCTCCCCTCGTGTATCCCGAATATTATACGCTTGTAAACTAGTTATACCCTTAAATCATTAGAGTTTTTCAATAACTTGTTAATTCCCGGTTCGTATACAAAAACGTTATATACCAAAAGAATAAAGCACTTTTATAGTAAATATACAGAGAGCGAGAGGCTGTGTGTCACATGCGATTCTCATTGCTTCAGTAAGTGTTTTATGATTTTTTGTGCTGTGTCTAAACTATTTTGATTTAATTCTTGACATCATTTTCCTCCGTCCTTTATAAACCCCTTTGCTAAATGTTAATTGAACTACCTCCTGCTGGCTAAATATATAATGACATCTGGCTCAGATACTGATGATAACATTAAAGGGACCTTTTCCGCACACTGACAAACCATCGAGCATTATAACAAAAACGTATATACACACTAACAAAAAACCATTTACGGGGGATGTTTCCTGCTTGGTCTACAAAGTCCCCATCATTATTATTAAACGCCTATGCAACATTTCCTTGCAAATTGATTTAATTGCCAGTCATCCATATGGCGACCGCAATCAAAAAAAAAATACACACATCGGACAGCAACCGATTATGAATAATAAAATATTCATTCTGTTTTTAATCCATTTCCATCCATCAATTTCGTTTTATCAGGTAAAAATAGTTTAAGCTTTCCATTTCACAAAAACACCTTCAACTCTCTTTTCTGTGTGTAAAAAAGCAACCCCTTTTAAATTTCTATTAGGGTAGATTTGTGTCGAACGATAAAATGGACAGATAACGATTTAGGAATTAGTTTAAAGGTTTTTAAACAGTTTTTCTATGCAATCGGTACATCAGGCCACTTTAGCTAATGGGACCAGATTGGCACGCATCACGCGCTCTCTCGTTATATTTGCTTATTATTATTATTTCGATGTAATTTACCGATAATCGTAATGATACTCCACAAAGCACAAATATAATACTCATTCCTGAAAGGATTGTTTGGAGTGTAATTTTATTTACAGGCCGCTTTGCACTATAATGCCGCGCGCTTTTCCGTAATTGTGCTAAAATTTTATCGCAAAACGGAATCTCTTTTGCGACAATTGTTGATTTCCCGTGCCATTGAACCAATTGTATTACAACAATAGGAGCACAGCCAATAAATAGGAATGTACTCGACAATAACAGCATTATGAGATTAGATCGCAACTGTTGATATAAAACGACGTTTCCTTTTTAGAGGAATCCCATTTTGTGTTCCCCTTGTGTACCAATATTCCAGTGGAAAGGTCCATTTGTGGTGCACGGATTCCTCCACAGTGCCATAATGATTCTGCACGAATACTGAACGTAAACCGCAAATGTCAGTTATTGAATTATGAACCCAATAATGATTGGAAGCAACCGCACTCATATGACACATACAGTAGCGGTCGTTATTGCCGCCACCATCAGCTTCGGAGGACGGGAAACGTTTTCTGTACGCTTATATTCTATAACCTAAAGCAAAAAGCAATTAACAGCATATATACACAGCACCGGATTAAAAAGCAATAGATTTTATTTGGAATGGTTTGTTTGTGTGTGTGAATTAAATTTGCGAACATTTTTACGGTGGATTTTAATAAACTAATCAAAAATTATACTTGCATGTAGACAAAAAAATTGAAACCTCACAACAAACTTATAAAATGAGCAAATGGTCAAAGCGAAATTTGTGCAATTATTCTTAATGCATGCAGTAAATTGATATTCGGTTAAACAGAATTAATCAAATTGATTAGTTGGGAATCAAATGTCTGCTATCTCTCTCCCTTAGCGAATTGAATTTATAGATAAGCCATGGCCAATGTGGCATTTCGATTCTCGGAATTGGAATATTACACAAGAGCGCCAGAACTTCATGACGCCATAATGAAACTAAATTGTTTAAATGTTGGGTAACACAAATATTGAAGCGCTGTAAACCGATTTAATTTCCGGCAACCCGCCCGCATGACTATGGTAATTAGCATGTGCAGGTGGTGGATGAATGCCCGTCCACAACACCACCCAGCCCACCCCCGCACACATCGGATCCCTGCGGCATACGAACGTAGAACTAATCATGACTGCCACCGCAGTTAGACTCCATTATTTGCTCAACTGTTACCATTGATTAGTTCTGATTGAAAATAACTATGATGCATAACTTTGCCATTGTGCGATGGTAATTAGGCAATTGCTTGCTCTTGTGTATTTTTGAGACACGTTGGACTGGTTGGTGTCGGATAGAGGCGGTCCACATACTGGAAAGGTGCCAAAATGCGGACTTTTCCCAACCGGGTGATTGTACAAATTGCTAATCCTCTATTTATACCAAAACAGAGCACATTGTTAGACACACAGTGGCCTGAAAACTCATAATTCTCACCTAGATTCAACGACGAACACACAATAAAATCGTTTCGTATAGAAATGTTGGGAAACATAATGAACGTAACCACTGAATCAACAAAAACCCATAAGCTTTGTTAAGTATATAATATGCTTGTTTTCCATTGTGGTCAACTTGAAAAGAGCACAAAAACGACATACCGCACCACACTGTTACAACAAGCAAGTATTACTCTCTCTCAGTGTCATCTCGCATTTATTCACCAAGAACAGCAGATCAGAGAGCGACTAAATATATGTGAAGTAGCAGGGGTCGGTGGATTGCATTTCAACAGTCTTGCATTCCATCATATTTACACTATCTTTTCCGGATCTGTATAGGTTTTTGCAACAAAATCCATTATGACCATGGCTTAGAGTTTATTCTTTAGAAAAACTCTTGTGGCCGGGGATATACGGCTCTTCTTTGTAAGGATGAATAGTTTGTTTACAGTTTCGTATATGATTCCCTGCAGCGAAACACCGCTGGCCCGTGTCACATTTTTACAAATTTCCTGCTGCTCTATATATCTCCGGATTTTCCATCAAATCAATTCAGAAGAACACAGTTTACCAGACAAACTAATCGCAAATCTCATCATGTGATCTAATTAAAATTGTCAACACTGAATTTAATTTTGTTAAGCAAATTTCACCAATTTGAGTGCCATAAAAACTGATGGAGATCCTCAAAATTGAATCTAAAGTCAATAATGTTCGCATGTTATGTGGAATAAAAATTCTGTTAAAATAATAATGAGACAAGAGAGTCGGAAAAGAGACCCAGTATAACAATGTGCCAATTTGGGCTTAAACGGCCCATTGTAGTTGAAAATATAATAAAAGCATTTTTATAGCAGCTCCCATCTGGCGTCCTATCTTGGAACTAATCATATTATACTCCATTTTTGAAACGCCCGTTGCCTCCAGCATACAATTCAATTTAAAAGTCATTTGTACTATGCACGAATATTGTTAGCATCGTTAATAATAATAATAATTTCATTTAGTACTCAGAATATAAAAGACGATTAGATGGCGTCGCATCGCGTCCTCATCGTCACATCATTTTCTCAAGAAAATTTATATAACGAAGCAGAAAAAGAAAAGAGGGAAAAAAGAGCGAATATAAATGCTGTTTATAATGCCGTGCCAAAGAGCCGGAACAAGTTTCGTAATTTTTAACACCTTAAAGGAAATTAGAGAAAATATTACTTAAGAATAATTTGTTAAAGCTTGTTTTATTTTTTTTTAATGAAAATTTTCCAAGTGACATTTTAAACTCAAGATCGTCACGTATTTTTCCTATTATTTATGCCCAAGTGCGATTGGAAATCTATTAGAAATTACCAATCCAATAACGAGCTAATAGCTACATCTTGAATAAACTGGCAAGCTGTCAGCCAGCGGCCGTCCATGGAATAGTGGAGCGTCGACGGCGCCGCCAACCCCTTGAAAACAAGTAGCAATAGCACTTTACTCAACTTAATTCTCGTCTATTGACACCAATTTGAAGCCTTTTACACCGTAAAATTTACAGCACAGAGCTTATTAGAGTTGGCGGGCATCCACACATTTCGTCTTCTCGACCCTCCACACGTCTACCCCTGTTTCAGACTCCATGATGGATGGCCATGTGCTGCGATTGGTGGTGAGACGAAGAGCACGCCCTCCAAAACCGCCCCCAGGTCTCGAAGCGTGGCGGCCAACGTCAGTCAGTTAAAGACGCGCGATGGATTCAGACCGTTGTGAAGACACTTCCAGTATGCTTAACTACGGATTGGATGTGAAGCCGATGAGGATGGTCGCCAGTCCGAACAGTGGTCCACGGCATACGATTGACAATATTTTGGGCCTTGTCCGGAAAGAGGAGAATGAACGGCCCGAAAGGGCCCATACGCCCGGCAATGGGGAGAGTGCTGGTAAGATTTTACAATTTTTTTTCACGATATTAATGCTTTTGGGTCGGTGAGTAGCTTAAGTATTGCGTCAAAAATCAAGTTAGATCGTTTATGAAAAATTTTTTATGCTTACAATTTTTTTCAAAGTTTTTTTTATAAATAAATTCTAAGATGGATTAAGATTTTGGATTTCATTTCAAATTTTCATAACCCGATCAAAAATAAAGCTCAATAAATTTAAAGATGCTACACTAATTTTTTAATTAGAAGCTTTAATACGTGTATGCATATAAGGTGGATAATAGATGATTAGGACGTTGTGTTCCACACTCCCGACGGTTGGATTGATCAAAGGGATAATTAATTAGCTAACAAATTTACTACGTAATATTAATTTGTATATGTCGCAGAGAATGGACACTTAACTGTAAACTAACTGGATAAGGGATCCGACGCATTAACCTTTTGGTATTTAAAAAAATCATCTTTGAAAAATATACAGAATTTTTTTAATTCATCACAAAGTGGCCGAGTTTTTGAAATTGTATATACTCCACTAAGGCAGAAAAAAATCACATGCACCCAAAATTGAATCATAAAAACCTCGTTAAGTAATCAATCGTTTCTTACCAAAATTAATTAGTTTAAAAGTAATACATCAATTTCATTCCCTTTTCGTAAAAGTTTATAATTCAAACTGATGACGGTAATTAATATTTCTAAGATTTCTATACCAAATAAATATGTTCTAAATAAATTCTATTACTTAACCTTTGAATTTCAAGGTTTTTGAAAAGTGTACAGCAAAAAAACAACTTCAATATAATCTTAAAGAAACACCATCAATTAAGTTAACTTAAAAGCGTCAATAATATGATTTAATTTTTTAATTAACGTGAAACTCATTTACAAACAAAAGCAAAAAATATATTAAGTTCGTTCTTTATTTGAAACAAATTTAAAAGAGCACATATACGAAGATAAAAAGAAGGCGTTATGACGTTGATGACTAATGTAACAGCCTGCCTACCTACTTAATTAAGAACCAACACAATAAAAAAGAGCAGTTGAAACTAATTATATAGCAGATCTTGCCACCACTAAGTGCATAAATAAATTAATTTAATAAATTTATTAGTTAGCCATTAAATCTGATGTTCCCTTGGGTTTGATTTGAAAAAAGTAACCGTAGCTTCTTCAGTACAGTAATCAATTTTCTAATAACTGCAATATGCATATATGCGATTTATTGTTCTTTTATTAAATCAATTTCCAGAACACACGCTTAAATCCCTTTTATAGAAACAACATACACTCAAACATGCAATTAAGTCTCCTTCATCCTATTTGTCAATCTGATAATCCTATCAAATATAATTCCCTGTCAAGAATGTATAGACATCAAATTGGAGCTGTTGTCAATATATTAGATGATTCTAAAGCTCAACCTTTTCATTAATTGCACTGCCAGCATCATTTTCTTGTGCCGTCCCCATCTCGAATTTTTCCACACATTTCATGCACTTTTCGTCTCGGTAATTAGGTTGATCTATCGTTAATTAGTGGCACAAGTAATGGGATTAAATTAAATTCAAACCGCACACACATATGTTATTACTCAACGAAATGGTATTATAATTAATGTGAAACCAATTAATAAAATGCCAATCATTTTTATACAAAACTCCCACGTTTTTCGAATAATTATTAATAATACTAATGCTTATACGCAGAAAAATCATTTCGTTTCCACCACATCTTATTAAAATGTCTGTGTAATGATTTCGTTTTTGATTGATTGATATATGTTGTAAATTAACATTTAAAAGGACTACCGAATGGTGGTATTAGTGCCTCAATACACTTATCTGAAGTGATGCAGTGAAAAAATTGATGCCCATTGTTTATATTAATCTCATTTTCAGTAGGTAATAGAGATTGGATGCTGTGAGCAAGGCAAATGTCAGACGAAACCAGTTTTTACATTATCCTATCGAATGTTATTAAGAAATAATCATTCACACTTGATTAAAGAATAAATTATTCGATATTAATCAAAACTGAATTGGACCATTGAGAGTTAAAGTAATTTTTAATCAATACTAATTCGAACAGTTTGTGTACATGGTTAATTAATCATATAACAAACGACAAACAAATTTAGTTGTTAATATTACGAATTGCGTTCGAATTTCCTGCAAACTTGTTTCGAAAAATTCTATTGATTTATTCAAATTAAAATGCTCCCCTAAAGAGGCTCAACATTTTCCGGAAATGGAAGAGGAAGTCTATTTACAAATAAAATGAAAATATAAAATCAACATAGTATACCAGAAATAATATCGGAAATTTCTGTTTATATTTTTAATAATCATTTTTCTCGAATTTATTCCGATTCAATAAAAGACTGTGTGTGCCGGGGGTGGAAGGGGGTGCAATTTGATCGCGTGTTCATAATCATGTCAACCGTGATACACGACGGTGAGTTTAATGGAACACCACTTAGATTACTTAACTAGATGTTTTTATTTCGATTTAACTAGAAAAGCCGCTAATGTAGCGATGACTTGGTATAGTGATGAGATAGTACATTACATAATTTCCATCCCCCTACCCCTCCATAAAACGTCCGCATTACATCATTTTATTTCACGATAATCGAGTTACATATATTCACTGTGTCGATGGAAATTACACGCTTTAAACGACCTCACAATCGTTAAGGAAACTGGAAAATAAAAAATGTTATTGGGATGCATGTCAGTGTGGATGTTTCCCCAACCGCTGAGCTTAATTGAAAGTGTAAAAAGAGCAGTTTTTCGTGGAGAAGACGAACGTGTGCTAAATAAATTCGTCGAAGATGGGACCGCAGTGAAAAGGCCTGGACCTAAAAGGTTCTACCTGTTTGTCGTGTCTCAGCTTATGTACTTAAGATAATTGTCTGATTCTAGCTTAGTGATAAATTAAAACAAGATATTCTGATCTAAAGTGGTTGTAATCATCATACTTTGAATAATATCTATAAATATACTGTAGCTATAATGCATATCCACCCATTTCAGACTTGGAAATATCTAGTCCGTTTGACAGACGTGACAATGCACTTCTTTTTGTACATCGCATTCTTTTTAGCTCCGTTTTTAGATTGGATGAACGTTTTGCATTTTTTTTGTAATAATGATTTTATATTAAATTATCTTGAAAACCGCTCCTTATAATGGTTTGATCTCTGACCAAATTTCAAAAATTGCCCATATTTCACATTGTACTTTCGTAAACAATGACGGCTAATTAGAGCGTATTTAGAATGGAAGCTGCAGGCGGTCCCGGAATTCAACAATAGACACAAATCATAATTGAACGTGTATTATTTTCTTAATATGAAAATAAATGATTAACATTGTATTAAATTAACGTTTTAATACGAGCATGTGTGCTATTTCACAGCATCTCTCTTATAAAGCACCAACATTATTAACGTAATTTGACGTCTTAGTGATTTCGTTCAAAAATTAATCACTCTCCTTGACGGATAATTAATCTATAAAAGCATGTATTAATTAATAGTTTATTATATTACAAATAATAAATTAATAGTGAAAGGGTAATTGGGCTGATGAAATAGAAGTCATAAGAATTGTTCGTAATATCGCATCATAAGCGACAAAAATCTGGTTAATGCGAACCTATTTAAATAACGAGAGAAACTTTTATATACCTTAATGGTAAAATAATCATCGGTGTTCCATAACATACCGGATTAAAACAGTTTATTATTTAGGGGTTGGGGGGAGAACGTGTAACGAAAACGTTTTTCGTTGTTCTTTAACTTAAACAATTGATTATTTAATTAGGAACATTGATCCGGTCGTTTTCGTGCACTCTAATTGCCTTGCATTAATAATAAACACAACAGATTTGCGATAAGACCAGTAATTGTTAATTGCGTTTTCGCATGCACACGTCTTTCCATTTTTTTACTGGCCTTTAAATGTCCCCTTGCTTGTTTAACAATGTATAATGTAATCGTCGCAAATGCGCTATTATGCTCTCATACTTTTCAAACAAATGGCGTTTATACTGTTTTCGAATTATGTTTTTATTGTAATGATTAAATAAAAACACTTTAGGTTATTTAAAAGTTATGGAAATAATCGAATACGAATCGATCAACTGAACATGAATTTTAGTAAATTGGAATTTTTTTAAGTTGTCAACGAAATATTAACGTAAATTTTATAGGGCTAACTAAAATTGAGAAGCACTGCTGTAAGTGAAACTCAAATTTCCATTGTTAAACTTGAAAATTTCGGCACTTTATTAATGTTTGTATACGTTAAAACGAAATTTCTTTTGAAAATTCCCTTTCCCATATTAAATTAGGGTAATTAATTTAACAAGGCACAGCACAGTTTGTGTGCATGTGTAAATGGGGGATTGTTCATATATTTTATGCAATTTTTAATTTCTCTCACCCAATTTGCATATACAAGCGTCAGTCGCGATTAATCAGCTTTTTCCTTACCTCTTATGCGGTATAATATTTATAATGTATGTCTTTCTTTCTTTATTTTTAATCATGCAAAATACTAATAAATTTCGACCATATAATAAAAGTCACATTAGATTTGTTTAACACACATACACATATACAGCTTAAGTACTCTGCATTGTACCCATCAATACGAGCATTTACTTACCTATAATTAATAGCTCATTATTTAAATTAATTCACTTAATACGATAAAAAAATTTACCTCACTGACTTTTACATATTATCATTCATTTATAAATTTTTATTACATAATGTAGGTATGTAAGGTAATATATTAAAATAATTATTTAGTTTAATATTCACATAAAGGAACACATTAAAACTACATTTTATATAATTAAATAACTTCATCGTTAACAATATTACAAAACTTTTCTATTTTTTTTACAAATATACATGAATATTCCTTGTGCTTGATGGCACATTTAGGCGACAAAAAACGAACACAGCAAAGCGAATAAACAATGATTAAGAAAATTTAAGATTTCCTCACGAAATCCATATATGACGATAATGAAATTAATTTAGTGTTGAATAAATAAAAATGGAAAATAATTTCTACAAAAAATTCGATTTCCTCACATGCTGTTTAAATAATGGAACCAAAATGTGTTTTACACCACACATTCACGAAACAATGGCATGAATAAATAATTACACAGACATGTTAATTTTATTTCGGTAATATTAATAAAACGAACTCATATAGCACTTGGCAGTAGGCATATCATTATTACCCCTACGCAGTTAATTTGTTTAGAATACATGTCAAGATCCAGGGGACGAGATATGACTATGCGTTTGGCTACAATAATTAATGTGTTTCTGCATTTGATAAATAATTGCTACAGTGAAAATATCAAGCGAGAGAGAGAGAAGATTGAAAGCGATAGTGAAGGTGATAGTGTGGACACCACATCATTAAGTTATGATGTATAATGGCAATAGCGTGTTTGTATTGTATTCTATTAGTTTGGACATTGTCAGTTTGATTACCGCCTTGGGACAGGTGTGATTCTATATACTTAATTACCACCAAATTGCCTCGTCCATTGGCTACTACAACAACGTGCTTATTTTATCAATGCTGATGTATAATGAGAAACAAGCAATTTCTTGACTGTTTTCGGCGAAACTGTTAAAAATACGAAATTTTGCAAATAACGATGTGTAATGGTATTGTGTGATGTTTGCAGGCGAGGGAAGTTGCAATTCGAACGACGGCGTGTCAGAATTACGATACGGGAAAATATCGGGGGTTGGAGGAAGCGGTTCCGAAGACGAGGGTGCGCCCAATAATTCCGGCCTTTCAGAGGGTGACGGTTGCAAAAAGAAGCATCGCAGAAATAGGACCACATTCACCACCTATCAACTGCACGAACTGGAACGTGCATTTGAGAAAAGTCACTATCCGGATGTATACAGTCGCGAAGAACTGGCTATGAAAGTCAATTTACCAGAAGTTCGAGTACAGGTGAGAATCACATTTTATATTTTTTTCGTTTCAATATCGATTTTGGGTTTAGTGAATTTCATATGCAATTTCATTATAAAAAGAATTTAACAATTCAGCGTCTCTTTGTGTACTGACCGCATTATAAATATTTTAAACAATGTTGTGCTTTCGATATAAAATTTGCTACAAAAAACCGTATTTATTTTGCCTTTGGCATTAAAAATATTTGTTTATATTTTTTTGTACATAATGTACTTAGGTACATGATTTTTTTCAAAAGCATATTGAATATTAATTTCGTAATTTTTCAATTTCTACTCAATTATATTGACATGTTTTATTTTTTTGTTAACAAACCTTTATGCATGCTGAAAAATCATTAAACGAGTTCAATAAAAATATTCACAATTTCGTAATTTAATAAATGGTCCGGTTTTTTCGAAAAATGAAATTAGTTCATCGTTCATCTATTGTTAAATACCGTTTTCCAACTTGGCGTTTTTTATCGTTCACAAATTCACACACACATACCTATTCAAATTGACATTTTACTTTAACAATTATTCCAATTAACATTTAATTTCCGAGATAAATAAATATATTTGTTATAATTTTACGAATGCTTTATTAAATTAAGTTTGGTATTATTATTATGATTGTTGATTAAAAATAATAATATAGCAATGCATGAACATGTGGAGATGTAGTTGCACGCCACCCGAAAGTCACGAACTTATACCCTTTTTCTTTACGATTTCTTTTTATTATTATTTTCGGTAATTTATCGTTTGCCTTAACGTTGCCATTATTTATGTTTGCAATAAAAATCGTAATATTTATATTGTATAAATAGTCAAAGTGAAAGATTTCTCTTAAACAGTTCCATAAATATTCAATAAACGGCCAAACTCGTAAATCACAATAAGAAACTTTTATTCCCGCAAGTTAAAGCTGTCCGTCTGCGGTCCGATCTCTCGTCACAATTCACAGATGAATCTGTACGGTAATAGAGGGGGTGAATTTACTGATGGCCTTGATTAAGTGGCACGTTTGTATAAGTCGCGTGACTCCGACAACACACCGTTATTAGACACGACATACGAAATTATTTTATCAGCGGCTAAGACGCACGAGGACCCTTATTTCCTGCCATTTATTAGCGATCACGCGCCCACCACTGGCCTTTTCTTACCCTGTGCCAGCTTCGTGATCACATTAATTATGCGAATCACTATTGCATGATACACATTTAATAGTTCTGAAAACGTGCTTGGATTCTCTTTGACTGGGGCCTTTTCTATATAAAATAGACACTGCAATAACCAATGAGTATACACACACCAACACCGAATTAGAATGAATCGTTCCAGATCAGCCCCCGTGCTTGGTCGTAATGTAAGATAAATTAATTTTATAGCCAACTAAACAGCTGAAGATTGTTGTC
This sequence comes from Silvanus unidentatus, assembly GCA_963930825.1. Lineage (NCBI taxonomy): Eukaryota > Metazoa > Arthropoda > Insecta > Coleoptera > Silvanidae > Silvanus > Silvanus unidentatus. The sequence continues at coordinate 262,329 of OZ005759.1, read as the reverse complement.
GAGTTGGCACGCGATATGACATGTATTTATGCGGGCAAAGCACGAATATTCGCCTCGTTACGCACCCTGGCGGCAGGACAAACGCCGAAAAATGTGTAAACCACCCCACATCGGGCCACAGCACTCACCTCTTCATGATGTGTGTTTGTGTATGTGTTTATAGTCCCGTGTGCGCTAGTCGACGAAATCCGAAACTTTAAATTAAATTTCCGTTTTTGAATTGCACGCAACAAGCCAGCCAATTGACGTTTTATATTCGTGAAACTGTCGCCCCCGGGCAACCAACTTTCCATCGAAAATGGCTTTTCTTATATATTTTTATATAGAAACACTCAGTCGCACACAGGGAGAGAATTTTCCGTTAGCACTGCCAATGGACCCCCCAATAACTACATGGAATTGGCACAAAATAAATAAAATGAAAACATATAAAAAGACACAAACTTATTCAATTTGATAGAATTTTTCCAACACACTTGGTATATAGTGTATTGAAGGTATACATATTTGATTTCTTATTAATAAATTTCGATTTGAATGGAAACGTGATTTCGGGCTCGATTTTTGTCGCGTGCATTATTTCTACACACTAAAGCCATTCCACGTGTTATTATTTATTATTGGTATGGCGCCAATTTATTAGAGCAGCAAACTAACAAGACGGCTCTAACGAGACAATCGGATTACATTCTCGATCTTGTGTCAGATTGACGCTTTCCTAGCACGACTTGGATTCTCGCAGACACCCTAATACGATTGTAACTATCCAATTACCACAACAACAACAACACATACACTAACCAATTTAAGACCCTAGCATTAAACTAAACTTCTAATTGACATCATTTTGGGCACAATTTCAATTAAGCCCTTTTTATAATTACATTCTAATCGGCTTTAGTTCGCTACATGCAGATGAGGACTATTTAATTAGAGTTTATGATTAACAACAGTTGATGTTGTCCTTTCGAGCCACCTGCATTTCTTAGTTTTTTCGTTGTCACAAAAAATTCATTTTTAAGTCCAGGATATGTGAGATGGGTAAATATTTAAAGATCGATTTTGGATTTTTAACTGATTTAAGTGCGAAGAATTAAGAAAAAATGGGTGTGGACATTCCTCTTTTCCAAACTGATTTGTTGATATCAATTAATTTGCGAATGCTGGTTTTTATTGTCAATCAAAAATAATTATCTTGTTAATTACGAATTTACGATGCTCAATCAGACAGAGTTGATCACTCCTTAATGAAAAAGAAAATAAAAATTTGAATACACAAAAACTGACAAAAACAACATTATTTACTAATCTTATTTTCTTAAAACGAAGATTTCACATCACCCCCCTACTGAGGAAAAAATTTATTTTCTTTCTACTCTGGTTAAAGAACTAACCACGGAAGATAAAATCTTCTCGAATTGAAAAGGGCAATTTCCTATTTTTTGAAAAAAAGTAAAACTATTACCCTCAATACACAATCCAGCATCGTTTTCCATCCGTATATTCTTTTGTCCAGCAACGTGTGAACAAATCCATGTTGAGGGTGATTAGTGCGCGAAAAGGGTTGATTGATAGATGTATATACAAGTCCATCTGGACATCGGAAGTGCGCGTGCACTTGACACTTCCTGCCAACCCTTCTTACAAAAGCTTAATGAAGCATCTATGTTAGACTATGTTGTAAATACACAAAGTATATGAATGCAATTTAAAAACATTGAATGTTAAATATACCGAATCGGGCGTATATAGTAAAACGTCGGTGTGTGTTTGGTCCCCTCAGAAAAGTGTGGAGGCGGCGGCTCTCCCCTCCTAATTGTGTTTATGCCTGTAAAGTGCTTTCCGTCCTCAAATGCAAATTTTAACCTCGTTAAGCCACGGCCTAGCGAGTTTAAATTATCAATGGTTAATTAATCTTCAATTTATTCACTTTGTGTAATGAATTTAACACTCAATTTAGCGGTTATTAATCAAAGTTTTAATGAAGGTTGTTATAAACACTAATCAACGTATATACATGCTCAAATATCCTCTTAATGTATACACAAGATTTCGATTTAGGGTGTTACAAGAAGACGTGCACTCGTACATCTGTTACGACTCTCACCCAGTTCATCTAGTGCACACTTTATAAATTCAATCAAAAGCAAATTTATATCTCACTCGCCTCTTCCAATTCCTACTTTCATATACAAGTAGTTTAGACTTTAGACATTCAATATTAAAACGTTTAAATTAAATTATACGTTCAATTTTTCAATATACCACCTGCTGATCCATTTCAATTGATCACAAGATGATTAGTTTTTATGAAAAACTTTTTATTGATTTGCCAAAATACACAGTAACCTTACACATGTTCTAAATGAACAGTTTTTCCTTTTTCGCATCTCGCCCATATAAATGTAGCAATTTTGTTACGCTTCCCAAACAATAAAAACGATTTTTATAGTCGTAATTGTTACAAAAGCGGTAGATTTACGCCCCTGGCATATTTCTCCCGAGAATAAATGGTTCACTATTGGGATCAGGAGTTGATTAAGCGTAGACAATGCCAGTTAAAGCGTTTTCCTTTTTATATACGAGTCTTAGGAATTTTATTGGGGGTCTAAATTGATTATCATATAAACGGTTTCGCGTCTTCCTGAGAATCAACACATGCTCTCCTTATACCATTTACTCCCGCATTAATGTGTGTCTTTTAGTGTGATAATAATTTTGTCACGCATTATTACTCAGAAATTATTTTCATTGAAAAGAGGGGCGCACAACAAAAGCGGAACAAACTCCATTACTTTTGCGTATGCACAAAAAATAGCACTGCAAAAGAATAAGATGCAGAATGAAGAATTGGAAGAGAATGGAAACGTGAGCCCTCTATTACTAGTATGGATACATCACTCCCACATCATTTGTCTTGAAGAAAAACCCGGTTCCATTTTCCACTTTAACCACAAACGAATTTTCCGGATGGACGGCCCTTCTTCACGCCTGTTCCCGTTCCCACACTTATATGTGCGCCAGTCGAGTATCGTACTGCTCTTTATCGCTCTTTGCCGCTTTTTTCTGGCCCTCATTCTCGTCAGAAAGTGCGGCCACAACCGCCCCCACTATCATTCTGTTTAGGTTCTCGATTACACTTGCATTTCGTTTGTATTCGTCTCTTTTATTGAAGAGTCAATTTTTTGCCCTTTTTCAAATTGCTTTAAGACCTTCAAACCGACTCTCCAATGCAATGCAAAACATTTCGGATAATGGCTAACAGTTTAATAAAGAAACTCAATATTAGCCCGTAATTTGACTGTTAACTAGTTTGTTAGAAATTCACGGAAAGTTGCTTAGAGGATAAAGGAGGTTCAGTTGACGTTAGAAGTACGGCGACGTTACCACTTAATTGCCGTAATGGGATGTAATTAGACGGGGCTCGGGGGCGGCACTTTAATTTCACCTATTCTCTCTCTAAACAACTCCCAAATCTCTAAGCCTTGTTAATTAAATCCTTAACTGAAACTCTGCCATGCCTTTATGTCCTTTTATTCAACAAATTTAAACTTAATCATATAAAACGTATACATATTAAATGATTAATGTTTAAGGGAAGCAATTTAAAACAATTTTACATTTTTTTCTTTCAATTCCAAACCTCACATGTGTGGTGGAGACTAGCGGGGTGGCTGTTTTCGCGCACCACTGAGCACATCGCCCCTTAATCAGAACTCAACCGACTTGATCCAAATATGCATTCAACAACTCACGCAATTGTTACATAATGGACCTTAACAGAAATCTATTATTCGCTTGTAAGAGTCCTTTTTTAGAGAAAAGGGGTGATGTGTTGCCACAACGAAACGATTTTCGATGACGGCATTCTCAAAGGTGCCAAGGACACTTGAATTTTTGTGCATCACAACAATAATTCCATAATAATGAATCCAACTATTATACATGTAACATTCGACTGGAATGTTTGATCAATACGTATTATTTTACGTATGAAATGAGGGGGAGAATAAAATACAAAATATAATGTTTTGGTTTAGGAAACTATCACCGAATTAGTCATCCGTGCACACACACGAAAAAGTTTTTTCTGACGAAAGGCTTGAGACTCTTTTCATCAACCTTACCAGATTTAATTTAATTTCCAGCTAGAATGGGGCACCTTTTATTAACCAAATAAAGGGTATCACAGTGTATTAAAGAAAAAACCGCCCATTCTTCGTACATCCGTGAGGCGGTATATTAGCTTAAGAAGATTGTCACCCTCATAACTGGCAAAGAAATTCAATACAAGTAAACTGAGACGCCTTGAAAGATAGCGCGCACCAAACAATAACATATCCGAACAGAGCCATGTGAAATATAATAATCATATATTGTATATGACAGACTACATTTTCAACGTTCTCTCTTTTCAAATCAACACACTCACAAACAAGATATCAATTTTGAATTCGGCCAAATTAGCTCCCTCGATAGGTAATTGCCATCGAACCAAATCACTCCCCAAAGTAAAGTTAATTTACGTAATAATCGTTTACGTTGTTATTCAACTCGTACGTTAATAGTGTTTATTAAAAAGGGGGATGCTTATGCGTGTGTGTAGCTTATAAAATTAATGTTTGTTAGCGATGATGGAGGTGTCTTGGCACACACAGACATATCAGCCCCCGTATATGGCCAATAAATTGGTAGCTACACACATCAATGTCACAGTGGCGGTCGCCTTTGTTGCAACCAGAGGCCCAATCAACCCTGTGACGGGTAATTTGCAAAGGCACGTGGCCACCACGTGGACTGCCAAACGTGACCAACATTCTCAAAAACTAGTTACTGTGTTTTGCGTTGTTTGGCCCTCAAAAACTGATCGCCACCACAATGGCAGAGGTGCAAGTTACATGCTATTAGTGTTTGATTTCCAAGTTGCGAGGATTAGAGTTGCGCTGAAAAAATAATCTATCGAGTTTGTTTAATACGAATATAAAAGCGGATGAAAAATGGGTGGAAAGCGAGGCACTCGAAAACCAAGTCAGAATTAATTAAAACATCTTTAATTACTAGCATTAATTGAGTCGGCCTCGAGTAACGACAACACGCGCACAGCTTTGACGACAAAGCTTGCCATAAAATAATTAAATATCAAAATGAAGACAAATTTAATAATGGGTCGTCTACGGGGCCGCGGGCTGTGCACAGCATTGCACCATTCGCCCAAAGTGAGTGACGGCAAAGTTGTACGCGGAGGCAGACCTTGTCACAGACAGCATATAAGATACAGTTGATGTTTTTGTCATGGTAAACACACAGACAAACAACAAATTTAATATAAATATTGTAATATTAATATGACGTCCGCAATTTAATTCGAGCACACATTTTCGTTTAATCAATTTTAAACTTTTGCATCAATGTTATGTACACGGATAAGTGTGTGTATGTTCGAAGTGATAAAATTAAATAATTTCCCATTTTACGCTGTTTACTGTATAAAGCAATCAGCCAACCATCCAATTAAGACGAAATTTATTGACAGTTTTCATGCTAGCTACTCGAAATTATACTGGATGGAATAGTCACGATATCACTTAATCAATTTAGGGTTGTTGGATTTTGTTGTGGGGAATTCTTTGCTTGTCTCTTTAACCTTATTTGTTATAAATTGGAAATATGTCGAAATGAAAAATCCTCTTGAATAACAACTGACCAAATTCATTGGGAAATTGTAAAAGGAAAATAGTTTGATCCGAATTGACGTTTGTCCAAATTAAATAAACAACAAGCACGAAAACATGGAGATATTACTGTTACAGAATTGTTCCCAAGGGGAATAGGTGTATCCTGTGAGAGGAGTCAAGCTGGGCAAAGCAAAGCTCAGTAGTATAAGACGTCAGTAGCAGATTTGAGTGCTGTAATACAATCTTGAAGCATAATAGGACCAATCCGGGTGCTGTCATGTTATTAGGCGCACAATACCGCTTTGTGCCGCCGTTTCTCCGTACTGTTGCGATAACAAACATTGATTTTATCAACAAATCTGACAGTAAATGCCTTTGCTCTCAACATCACAAGCAAGAATTGCATTTGCCAACTCTCGTTATATATACATAATATTTCCTATTCACTTTATATATTTGCATGTAAAGTTTGTTTAAAATACGTTACAATTTTATTATTGTAGGTATGTACACTACATACATGCATATATGGTACGATACGAGCTTTTATATATTGCAACACGTTTGCGTGCGATTTACCACAACCATTTCCATTATTATGTTTAGATTTGTTATTTCCTGAATGCTCGTAATATGCTTGCTTACTGTAATTTTTCTACAGCACACTTGAAATCTCATATCTCAATTAAGTTTATCGTTTTGAATGCACACTTAACCAGAAACGTTCATTTATTAGCCTAATTGTCCCCCCATCTAAACGATTTACATTTTATTATAATCAAGTCTCATTTTGCAAACAGAAAGAGAGTGGATAAAAATTGGTGAAATTTTGTTTGAAACACAAACACGCCATTATCACATCACTTATTTACAAAGTTTATTCTTTGAGGATTACACAAACATACAATATACAAGAAAATCACATTCCAACTTTTCTGAGTGTTCTACTAAAAGTTTCTTATTAGATTTAGTCAATTTAGGACAGCTTCAACCCCGCACCATTAGCTCTAGTAAAGAATGACATCAAATTGTCAATTAATATATCAGTTGAAAATCAATTTTGGACTTTGCCAGAGGCACTAGCAACATGGCCGTTTAATATAAAGTTGTGTGTGTGTGTTTGTTTGAAAAGAAATTCAAGAATAAGGATAATCAAGGGTGCTAGGACCTTAAGCAAGGGGCGGATCTTCCCTTCTTTCCCATTCGGTCCCCTTAACTCAACTATCCACTCTAAAAAGGGGCTCGTTGCCGAGTATTATTGCATGGAAAAACAACTTTCTGTGTTATATAACTTTGTGTATTACAGTCTGAATACACACATATTAAAATTTTAGGTAAAATTCATTAAATTTTTTGTAATTTTACAATAACCATTAGGGAAAACAGAACAATTTAAAATAATATACCATGAGTATAGGAAAAATCTATAACGACCATTATAATAAATTCTTAAACAACCGTATTGGGACTTGACCGAAAAACATTATACAAACATAAATGTTTGTGATAATATTTTTTGATTATATGTTAAAAGTAGTAAAAGCTTTTACCCCGAAAAGACAAATATGTAATTTGTTATAAATCAAGATAACATCTATAAAAACCGGAATAAAATTACGGTAGACAAAGTATATACATTATCCAACCTTTAAAACATATTACATCCAGCCCCCCGTATAGTACACAGCTATTAAGTTCCAATGCGTTTCATAATCGACACGAAACAAACGGCCGAACAGGTGGTTCACAATTTTCCTATTTATACGATTATTTCTTCCCATTTGCCTATCATTTAATTTCATATTTATTCTAAGGCATGTCAAAAACTCGTTAGTTTAAGCAAATAATAAAGTCACCTCTCTACGAATGTGTATATATAAAACTTAACAGAGCCCCATCCACCCTCATTTTCTCTCCTTCACAAAATAATGGTTTGAATTGCTCAATTTTATATCCATTTTCCTAGATAAACACCTGTATTTATTTGGTAATCAATTTATCATCCTTTATTACCATCCATTTGTATTTGATTACTGTACAAACATAATCATTGTTTTGCCAAACAATAAAATGTTATTAAAACCGAATCGATTTTTATGTTCCTCAGGTGTGGTTCCAGAATCGGAGGGCGAAATGGCGCCGCCAAGAGAAAATGGAGGCGGCTCGTCTCGGTCTCAGTGAATACCATGCGGCCAGCTTAAGTCGAGCCGCCAGCTCCAGTTTGGCATTGCCGATGGACCCGTGGCTGTCGCCGCCACTTCTTTCCGCTCTGCCCGGTTTCCTCAGCCATCCGCAGACCGGATATCCCAGCTATCTAACGTCACCTGTCGCCGCCGATCCCAGTCGACCGCCGGTGGCCCATTCCCATTCACCCACCACCACCCCGCCCGATCTTCGGACCACCTCGATAGCCGCCCTTCGACTCAAAGCCAAAGAGCATGTGGAGAACATCACGAAAGGGCTGCAAATGGTCTAAGTGCGATTCGGTATCACTCAGTGACAATCAGACCATACAAATCACATCAAATTTCTAGTGTATATATAAAAAATGTAACAGTTTTGAGAGTGAAATGCGCGACCATTGAGTTTTTGTACTTTTCAATCATTCCTTCCCTGTATATATCTGTGTATATTTATTAATTGTGTATATTATTGTAGGTAATAAGTGATGTATAGTTGTTGAACTTTGTATAAGACGAGTGGTATTGTACATGATAAGAAACACAGCCCCACAATACCTGATGCAATATGCTAGATTTTCACTGTCATAATATTATTAACCATGTTGGTACGGTGATTTGATTGTTCCCAGTACTTAAAATACATAACATGTAAATATTCATCGATTTGAAAATCATCACAACTAACAGTTATGTCGTGATGCATTATTAAAAATGAAATTGATAAAAACGAATTCACGCAATAAATGAAATAAACTTTATTTGAAAAAAATCAATTTCATGCTACCCCGCAAATGCTCATATTTATCCTCTGTAAAATGTGTTTCGCATTTGCGGAATATGTACACATAATTGACGTTGATTTGGTCAAATTAGTGTTCTTACGAACACATTTTGATATTCTATGTTCTTACAAATATTTTATTAACAAAAACTGTTAATTGTGTGAGCATCTAATCTTTGTTTTAAATAATCCAATTTCTTTTCCGTTTTAGAGCTGTGAATTTTTGTAAATAAGGCACAATAAACAATTAAAAAAAAACAACTTGTTCACTTTCCCTTTCACTAATTACCTTATAACTTATTATCTACATATTCAAAATTAGAAATTAATTTATGTTGCGTTGGTGAATTAAAAGGAAACCCAAACAAAAGACACAAACCTGCCCGAAATGATCATTTTCACAACTTATTAAAATGTAATTAAACGTAAAGTGTAATAAGGACACAGTTATAGAGTGGATCTCACTCGCTCATTTAATAAGTGCGGCCAATCGCTCAGTTTTAGTTAATACAGTTGAGATCAAAGAGCACTTCAGTTTTAATTCCACTTTATCTAAAGGGCGTAGAGAGTCTGGGTTGAAGCAATAAAATGCTAATATGTGTTTGTCGTTGCTAATCAGCCGTTTATAGTGGCTCGACGGCGGAGTGGAACCGCGCCAACCGTACACCATCAAAATATCATCATAGACAGTCGATATTTTAGCCGCTTTATTCGCTGTTAATTAATTATTAGTCAATTACCGCATATGCAACACAGTAAATTCATGCAACATGAATAAATGCGATTTATAAAGCGCGACGGATCCCCTCGGGGTTCGATGCGGACTCGCCAATTTTCGCGTTCCGTCTTCCACCCCATTAAACGGAAAACTTTTTACTTGTAATAATATAACAATAATATGATGGAATTGAAAAAGACTATAGTCGAAATTAGATAAAATACAACACAACGAATTGGAGAATAAAGTAAATAAGGAATAAAAGAAGTTAAATTAGAGTGAATTGAGATGGTAGGGCGGCAGGGATGCTGGGGGAGTGAGCCGGCAGAACAGCACAGGGGATGCGTTCAGCCAACCATCAGTTTGGTTAAATTTATATCAGATGAAGCGAGCAGACCGCCGGCAATAAAAGGGCAATTAGAATGGTTGGGCGGTCTGGAAACAGTCTGATTAAAAAAGAGAAGGACCAAATAGACGGGCACAAACCAATAAAGTAATAAGAGAGAGTTAATTATCGCCGCGATGTGGCGGTGAGTGCTGGAAATGTGGTGGGCGGCTGTGGCGGAACGCGGGGGGATGGGGAAGCGCATACACACACTTTTGCACCCTCTTACAGAAATTCGGAGTTTCGAGGAAATTCTTCGGGCGCCAGCGGTCCTCTCTGGATATTTTGACAGTCACCCAGTAATCTTCTTAAAGTAATACAAATCCAACAGAGAATTCATATTTTTTTTCACAGGACACAGAGGGATTAAGCACTATTATTTTTTGTCCAGTTTTTTCCTTCTTGGTTTATTATTCGGAGCTGTTTACAGAGTTATTAGAAACCGGACTAAAGTTACCAAGTATAATATTTGTGGAGCACGTGAAAGGGAAATAAATTCACATTAATCCTATATGCAAATAACTGATTTCTGTATGTGTGTAATAAATTTTAATAATATAATTAAAATAAATAACACGAGTGACCTTAAATAATTAGAAAACACCCCCGCGAAAGCACAAAGAAACTGCCATTCGTTTTTCGTCCATTGTTTCACGTTATCTTAACACAAATTCAATTAAGGTAATAATTTTTATGTGTGTATGGCATGTGCATATATGGCTATACACAGAGCGGTTCAGTTTGTTTCTTTTAAGTAAAATAAATAGCTGAATTAGGGGTAGTTTTCGTTCGGTTTTCACTGTTTATTCGTATAACATGAGGTTTGTCGTGACATTGTGCGATATCGTGACTATATTTTATTATAATCTTAATCCTAACTTAATTAAATACGCGATTAAGAATAGCGCTGGTTATGGTCACGCATTCGTCTACCACCCTGTGTTTGTGTGTTTCGGTGTACCTTACTGAGGTGGTTTGCTATGCAAATAGGCCTAGTGGCCGCTTATACGAAACTGTTACATGTTTACACATTTAAGGAACTATGCGAGCCGACTACATTTAGTAGCCGTCTAATATTTATTATTATGCCTTTCTGATAGGATTACGAGCTACATAACAATATGATCGAGCGCATATTCAACATTTTTTTCTACCCTGTTGGGAACATTAAACGCGCTTTACCTACTTCTATATTTGCATGTCAAACGTTTTGTGTTCAATTTCCTACCAATTTTCCACCTCTCATCTATTTTTATTTAACATAAAAAAATTTATTTTATGTAATATGCGCGAGAATGGTGCAACGAAAAACCAATAAATTGATCATAATTGAATTGACGAGAGGCTATATAAATATTGTGTAAATTGATAAAGTGAATATTGTTTTTCGATTTTATCACACAACTTTGGTTTCCCACTAACAGCATAAAAACAATTTATGTTTATGGATAATCCATCTAGTGAGGTTTTTCAAACATTTATACATGAATCGCTTATTATTTTATGTGGAATGGAAAAACACATTCAACTAAATAATAATGTATAAATTGATTTGCCGAGAATCATTACATTGAGAGCTTTGGGGTTCCCTTTTGATTAAAAGTATTAATAGAAAGGTGTGCACTTACTGATTTCAAACTAAATCAGTTCATGAATTATGCAGTAATGGTTTTGATGTGGATAATTTGTAACAATCGATTTACTACTTTTTTTCGTCCAATATCGAACTTGTTGCAATTTTAAAGAATTAGAAATTTAAACTGTTTCATAGATTTTTCTTTAAAATCCCTACATACGCGTAATCTAGTGAGAGGAATGGGAAACTTTGAGCTTTGAACCAGTTGTGCTTTCGTTAGACAGAGGACGCTTTTACACTTTTTCATCATTTCAAATACATAAAAAAACCATAACAAAGTTTATTATAAATATAAAAAAGTGAAAAATTTACAATAATTGTTTTTTAATCACATTTCCCCAATAAACGAAACAATGCATCAATAAAAGGAAATTTAATTAGCCCCCAATTGAAATAATCAAATGATAAAGTTCGTATGTATACCTACATCGCAACTAATTATCCACCTCTGACAGAATGACAGAATAGAATCGGAATCGATAACACTAACGAATCATTAACGCAACCCTCTAGTTGATGTGCTCGATAATGGTTTATCCGTTTGTTAATTTCCGTGTCCAGCACCACCTCTAATATGTCTTTATCGTCAACAAAAAGAACGGAAGTTAACAATGGCAACAATTTAATAAATAGTTTCTCATTTGCAAAAACACGGATCATTTGTATGGCCACATGTATCAGATTACTATAATACCATTTTGGACCGTGGGAGAGCGGCGTGTCCCACCCCATATACACATATCATCAGAAATTTCTTTTATTTACCCCCCACGGAATTACCCTCATTACAGGCCCCAAATCTTTCATCAATTCACTCTCCACCGAACATATTCCGTCTAATTAAATTGTTATTGTTGCAATTCCAATTTCTATACAAGACAAAAAGATTAAAAAGCGAAGACATTTCGATTTTCTTCACAACGCAAAGCTAAAAACGATCCCGAAACGCTGTCAAGTGAAGAGAGGGTGAAATAAGTGAGTGTTGATCTTGTCCGACTCGAGTGAATCAGAAACCAATATCCGAGGGTGGGTATGAGAGTTGAATGCCGAAGGGCAGAGAGGGCGCTCTATCGTATAGATACGTTCATATGGTAATCGCCTCCAGAAATCCATGCACAATAGCATTAGGGCCAACTTATTACGTTTACATTGATCTCGAGGTTTATATTTTTCGTTTGCCGTATTTGTCTTTGTATTTGAATTTAGTTGGTTGCTATATGTATATACACATGCCCCTCACCCTCCCCCCACTAAATATATTCACTTATAACACAAATATGACTGTGCAGTGCACATTTCAGCCCCCCCAACACATCGGAACTTGCCACCACCAATGCCGAATATATGAAATGATTTGATTTTGACGGGTTTATAAGTAATTATTTTGGATTTAACTTTTGTTTACTCTTCAGATTTCAAATGGTGTATATATGGGTAGATAATAACTTGTATATTATGTATTTTGGTGATGAGTTCGAATAAAAGGGAGAATGTCATTCGACATGTTTCGCCCGTTTAATTGGAATTCTGGATAAAGGAGCACAGGAGTGTTTTTTGTCGATTTGACCCCGATCGAATCGTTATCTATAAGACTGGACGATATACGAAATAAAATTGTTGGCATTAATTCGGGAAATACGTAAACAGTGCCTAATCCCTTTCCCAACGATCGGATTGAAGGCAATCATTTGATGAAAGCACACACTTACACCCCTTTATTACGTTTAAATAATCCCTTTCCATCATATCGTACTGGCCAATCTAAATCTGTGGAGAATTCCATACAGGTAAAAAGAAAATATTACACCGAATTTATTTCACTGTACATTGAGTGAAAAGTATCTTTGACGAAAATGGAGCCGACAGGGGCGTTCAGGCGTATGCCTTCCAAAAGCTAATGGACCGCGAGACGGGTCCAAAGGTTTTAAGGCGAAAAGATTAGACAACATACTTAGAACATTAGAAAACAAACACGAAAAAGAGTGCCGAGTCTCTTTTTGGATGTAATATGCTGGATGGGTGCAGTGTGTTACCACAAAAATGCACGTGTTAAACTAATGGCGAAATGGCAATTTGTCGCAACTTATTTCTATTTTTTGCAAAGCTGATACTTGTTATAGATTTATTAAAGAAAATCATGATAATAATGAGGATGCTATTATATTTTCTTATACCAATGATTATTAATAGCACTCACATTGAATAGTGAACAAATATGGAAGATGACAATAAAAACGAAATCCTCAATCTATGAAATAAGTATAAGGTACTCATCTTTTAAAAGATCTTCTTTCTTATGTTATTTCAGATAATTAGCTCGTTATAAATGTATATACACACTGAAAGAAGAAAATGGTAAAATTACAGTCAAAATCATTGGTTATTTGTAGCCAGTGATGTTGACTGTAATTTTACAACTCATACGTTCTTATATTTTTTACAAGATTACATTGTTAACCTGTAATATTCCTCTTATTTATGGTAATTTTAATACGGTAATTTTCCGATGATCTTCTAAAATAACAAGGTAAATTATATAATGTATTATTGGATTTCTCCACTGTATATTTACTATACTGATTGTAATATTTCACAGGCAAAATGTAATTTTTCAATGTATTTTTTAAATTTACATTGAAAAATTACAAAGGATTTCAGGTTCGGTTTAGGGATAAAATTACAATAAAAATAAAATTATGAATTTGAATAATTGATAGTCTCGTATAAGTATCAAAATTTTGGTTATTAGTAAGTAAAATAAAAAGTTAAAATACATTATTTCTGGAATTATAAAAATCTACCTTGTTAAATTATTATTATTCTCTTGATGTATTTAAAACACAGAGAGAACATCTTCTAGTTATAATAATATATTTATTTTAATTTGCTGTACTGACTTTCAGATTAAATTTTGGGTTTTATTTGAACACTGTTTTCTCTCTTTGTGACGAGGTCTTTTGAATCGTTTCTGAAATCGTGCAACATTCTTTAAGTCTGATCACCCATCATGTTTTATGTCCAAGACTTTAAACGATAAACAAATTCACATGACACAACAAACAACTTACATAATGAACGACCATCAAATGAACCAGAATTTAATATTCTCTGCGTTTATAGGCTAATTACTTCTGTATACATCCTCGTATGAAATTGTCGATGTTTGTTTTGGTTAATGGACTATTTAAAGGACCTTTTCAAATTCTAATAAACAAATTACAATGGTACACCGGGATTGATTCCACTCCAAAAAGCGATTAAGCAGGTACAATGAATAAATTATTAATTACCAAATGTTGAATGTTGTACATTGTGTTCATGTATAAACGGTTTATTAATCATAGTTTTTTTAATGCTCAACTAATTGGAGTGCTCTTATCCAACAGAGACTGTCCAAATACCCACACAATGCAAAGAAAGATACAATTTCAGTTTCATGTTCCTACTATATAACTTACACCATTTCTCAAATTACCTGGTTATTAACTAGTAATACTCTTTGAATAAAACTATTCTATTTGTATGATGTTTACCGCACTGTATCCACACACATTATTATTTATAGAAACCACCTGGGCTATTTAGAAATGTAACAAGATCTCCTTGCAACAGTGACAAATAGACGGACATATCAATTGTTGTTCGAAATGTATATCTCATTCATCAATTGGTCCATTCACAATGTGAATTGAAACATATCTTTGGCATTTTTCCAAAAAAACTACCGCAACTTGTATTAAAATGTTCCGTATAAATAATTGATTAAATTTTCTATAAATTCACTGAGTTTTTTTCTAATGTATTTAACAATCAATTAAGCCTGAACGACAATCATTCGCAGCTTGACGGAATCTATTCCTGGATGGTAGGAAAATGGGTATTTATTTGATGTTGTTGTGGGGGCGAAAGGGGATCGCTGTGGGGTGTCCCAGGTGTTGACAGCATCACCGCCTTGTTTACTAATACACAGCCACACACGTTTTGGCTTGGAACATTTAAGAAATTTATCATCAATTTTATTAAATTGATAGTTTTGAAAAGCAACGTATAGAAGTGACTGAAAAATTCAAATCCCTCACAAAAACAATATCGATAACAGCATAAAATATGTTGCATTGTTTTTGTCATGAAAAAAGACTGGATAAAAAATTATTCAACAATTCAACGTCCAATTTGAAGCATCTCACTTGAACTACAGTGCTGTATAACTCAAGTGCCTACAATTTAAAATCAAAAGACCATTTTAATAAGGATCAAATTTAGATTGTGCCTTTATTTGCGAAGGATTCTGTTTTAAGCCACTTATATTTTTAATATGGGCACCGAATTGCCGATAATAGTTCCCATTCCACATGTAAGTATTCCTTCTATATAATAGTCTGAAATCGTGGAATCAATATGTTTGGTATTATGTACGCAATTTTAAATTAATTGCAAAAAGAACTGGAAGTTTTCCTTGCTAATGATGTGAACGATGGCATTTTTTTGTAAACAATTCACCGATTTACTTCCCATAAATGTATTATGAAAACAATACGGGGCGAATAGAAATGCATTGATGTATTATGGAATCGAATGAGTTTCATTTATTTCAACAATGGACTAATATGAAACTAATTGAAGTGTGATCTATTTAGAAATGATTTGGTCGATGTGCGATTTGTGGAGGTCTCGGCGGGTGTCGAATGTTCGTTGGTCCGCAACAACAACCTTTACGCAGTCCGTGAGAAACCACCCCAAACCATTAGATTTATATGCATGCCGTATACACATGGAAATAATTCCTGAAAAGTGGGGCTTATTTTCAATTTATCCCTTCAATTTGCTTAGAAACGGTACACTTATTGAATGACACACAAAAAAGCACACACATATAAATCGAATATCAATAGCTTGTTGCCAATAATAGCGAGCCAATATCATCTATTTGATGTGAAATATTGGTGTCTTGCCATATACTCGTTCTCTGATGCCATAATGTGTGGTTTATTGTACGGAGAATTTTTTAACGGGCATATAGGATTTATTTTTGCAGCATGTTGTAATTCCACACCATTGCCAATAATAAAATGTTAATAAACATCATTGCAAATAGGCATTTGCTTATTAGTGTGCACATAAAATTCGTTTTTATTAATTTTACTACATATAGCCAATAAATGCACAAAATTGGATGTGTGTTGCGAGAAACGAGTGAAAAGCACGTTTCATTTCTTGCATATTACTTACACCCGCTATTAAGTCATTCGGGTTGATATGATATTAAATCTCTCTCCTTCTTTCTTGTTGATTTGCCTCTGCAACGAAATGAGAAAAATATTCCAAGTCAAAACACGCGCACCTGCCTTATGCTTCATTAATTAAGAATAATAGGGGCGTATAAGAATAAGAAAATTGTAAGGGAATTGAATTTCATTTAAGAAATACTAAGGCCTCTAAATTGCCTGTATTAAAAGGTAAGCGTAACAGATTGGAAATTTTATTACCTTTTTCAGTTTCTTGAATTAGCGCAAACATGTAAACAGAGACTGTAATAATAATAAATTTTTTCATAATGTGTGTACACAAAGGTCGATTTGGGAATTTGAAATTGTTGTTGGCAAATAAACGAAATAAAACAGGATATGGAGGAGGGATTAATGTTCAATACAGAATTAATGCAAGCTTAATTTAATAATAACATTTTCTATCATATATTTATTAATAAATTCAGTTATTTACATAGAATAATTTACAGTTATTACTATACTTGTTTATTGTTTATTAAATATAAATCACACATTCAATTTATATTTCGAATAATTTGCTGCAAAAACGAAACATAATACTGAACTACAGTGGAATTGTCTGTAAATACATATACGGATTGAATTTGCATTGAACTATTTACAAGTAAAATAACAAGACAAGGCTCAATACTCCTCATATTAACGGTTATAATCATGCTTGAGACGCTCCCCATTTACGATTTCGCGTGCAATTTGTGCGGAGACGATGACGGTATTAAAATCTCCTGTGTCCGTATACGGAGCGCCTCCAAAGCGGATGGGGAGAGTTGCGATGGACTGGACGTTTCGGGACTGGTGCTTCGCGACCGCTCCTGCTCGGAGGGCGGCACGGGAGCGTTCATGATATTCAATTGGGGCACACTGCCCGCCAGCACGTACTGCGACAGGAAAGCGTGGAACGATGGCACCGACATGGGACTCTTGTGGGGCCAGGGCAGGCCCATGGCCGGATTGAACATGGGAGGAAACGGTAGACTGGGCCAGAAGTGGTCGCTGGGCGGCAGAGGGATCGGTCCGTGGAGCGGAAACTCGACCAAATTGGCGGCCTGGTCGGCCGGGTGCATGAAGGGCACCGCTTCGCGGCCCATTGCCTTTTCGCGTTTCCGCCACTTGGCGCGACGATTCTGGAACCACACCTGGAACAAGAACAAATTTTAATAACAGTCGAGTATGTGCAATTAAAAAGGGAGACAATTCGTAACACTAATAGCATGTAATGCGGGGCATAAAGCGATGAGCCACTTTAAATGAGACATCAGAGAGAAGTTCTGGGGTCCGGAACCGGTTCCGATTACCTCCATTGTGATGAACAATGTCCAATTGCGTCACTACTTATACTGCTACAAGCCGGGATTAATTATCTAAATTGTTACCAATTAAGATGCAATTCATGTACACGATTATCTCGAAATTGCTAATTCTATCGGGCCCATCAAAATTGAATTTAATACAATACACATATATTAAAACAGTCGGTACGTGATTTCTTTATTTTGCATCATGTGGAAATGTGGAATGATAGAAGCCATCAAAAACAAATTGAAAAAAATTCCGCTCTCTCGACGGTAATTTTCCTTTTACATTTAAAAAGACTCAAATATTAAAGCGTAATTTTTTAATTGCATTGTTGACAAGTGGGACAATTAGTGACTTGTGGCTGTGTGTTGTTCATTAACAGGAGGGAAATTAAACAGTATCTTGCTTTAATAAAAAAATAATTTAACTTTGTCACATTTTATGTAGAATGTAATTGTGATTTTTGGGGAAAATGCTAATGATTAAATAATGTGACCGTATCGGAAATAATTATTAATAATCGGCTAATCGAGTAACGCATTTATTTAATTAGCTCTTTGTCATTGACTAATAAAAGAAATTCTCCGTTAATTAATTCGTAATGTTGGAGGAATGTTATCCAAATGGAAAATCCATAGATTACCTGTACACGAGCCTCGCTCAGATCCAAACGCATTGCCAGCTCTTCGCGCGTAAACACGTCCGGATATTGGGTCTTCTCGAAGGCCCTCTCCAACTGGTGCAATTGGTAGGTGGTGAAGGTGGTGCGAGATCTTCGGATTTTACGCGGCCTCGAATCGCCGCTCATGTCGTCCGCACTCTCTTCCAGCATTTCGCCCTCACTGATCGACTCCACTCTGGCGGAATCCGATTCTGTGGAATAAGAAGACCAATTGATTATTCATTCTTTTGTCGCACATCGATTTGTGGTCACGTAAAAATGCATTAAATGTGTGCATTAATGCATATTTGAATTTAAAACCTTGTCAAACATGCAAATAATCTGTTAGATGGTGTATTTGTTATGAAATTTCCATAATAAATGTCGTACACAGATTTGGCCACACAGTACAAGCAAATATGCATGCATTTGAGGGCACAAGCCTCGGCCGTATGTATATTGACCGTATATGTAAATGGTCAAAGAGTTTAATATCGCTAAATTGTTTCACGTCCACAAAATGGGGAGGTTTTATAAACTAGATCGTTATATGTCTGCGTCATGTGAAATTAGTTTATCCAAAAAACGAAATCATATTTTACCGCAAACATAAAGCAGAGAAATTAAAATATATTCTAAACCGAAAAAATTTCCACTACACCTGTGTGACACACCAATAAACAAATTACTTTATTTATGTAATTCCCAATCGTGTATCTAAATCGATAAATCATTTTTTCAAATTAGTTAATTCGTTTTTCCATTAAAACAAATTAAGTTAAACTAGTCTAACCTTGATGGGAAAACATTCAATCTGTTATGTATTACAGTAATTAATAGCGTAATTTTTAAATCTTGTTAATTTCTAGAATTGTTTAATGGTATGTCGTTGGCATGTGTAATTTACAATGAAATTATGATGATCAAATCAAACGGACATACGAAATCGGGAGCAACAGCAGGTAGACACGTAAAGAGAACACTCTGCGTCCCATTCACATTTTTAATTCCATGTAAATGATGCAAATGGGCACAATGCAATGTTTAGAGGGCATTTATGATGTACAGACAACAAACGTTATTCAGGTACGTAAACTAAAGTGCAACTAATAATGTGTAACACAACCCCCCGCTCTCGAAAACAACTTTATTTCATTCACGACTATAAATCCACCCCAATTTTAATTTAACAACTTTTCGATCCCTCATTCTCCGACTACCTTTACGGGCGCTGTCAAGCAAAAAAGCCTTATTTAATAGTGGATTAACCGTTCATTTATGCGTTCAGCAAACTAACTTTGCAAAATATTGTCCACGATTATGCTATTTGATTGCTCTTAGAAGAGTTTCGAACCCGTTTCGGAATTCATCATCAGACATAACGCGATTTATAAGAAATTGGCTGATGATGGCAATTGATTTTGTACGTTAACCGAACACGTGCGTGTTTCTAAATCAAAAGGGTTGTTACAAGCCGTCTAACATACGCGCTTAGGGACCGTTTCTACACCCCCTAGTTTATTGTCCCTTTATCCACCTAATTACAGTCCTAATTACATTGTGACTATGAAATTGTCCACGCTACCCCCATTAATATTAATGCTATTCACTCCATTTAAATAATTACTGTTGTAAATCAAGCATGACGAATGGGGGATGAAATGTTTCTGTCCAAATCATGCTTACCATCGATATTCTTCGTGGGTGACGGTGATGGATTGTTATTGTTAACTCCTAAAATTTGGTCGATGCTGTAGACGCCACGAGGCCTCAACTCTTCCGTCACTTGCGGTTGGGCCATATTCACAAAAAACTGCACACTAAACCGTTTTTTAACAAATTTATTGTTGAACGACACTTTTGAAATGTGATGCGACCTGGGATGGTGTTCACTAGTCGAAATGAGCCGTACAACTGACAACATTAGCCACTTGTGTAAGTTATTTTGAGGGGTTCATATTCTCTACCCTCCCCCATTCCATGTCCAATCAGAAATTTAATTCTCAGCTGGTGGTTGATCACGCATGCGAACTCGTTGATATAACCACGCCGACGAAATTAAATCGAGGCGCAAGTGGAAATTCACATTCGAGTGGGAATATTTAATAATAATTACAAGTACATTTATATTAATAGCAGATATATACCTAAACATAATAATTCATTATTATTAAAAACGATTATTTATACATTTTCTAATCAATTGGACATAATATGTGGCATATAGGCGAACAACATAATTTTCCATGTAATTTATATTAAATTGATATAAGGTGTATTATCATTTTGAGAAATTGTTCAGGTGTTCGTCAATTGGTTTAGCTTTATTACAATATTATTACGATTTTATTAAGAATGCAATATTGTTTTAATTTTGTTTGAGTATTTTATTTATTGATAGGGTGATAGGGGAATTTGATGGAAATGGTGAAAATTTATGAACATGCTTAATGGAATTGGGTTCTTGTTAAATTCTTACCACCTCATAATAATTAACTGCTTAGACAGTCAGTCTGCCACAGTATTAAGTCTATCCATTCATCAACAAATGTATAATTAGGATTAAAAAGTCAATCTGCTTGTTAATGACTTAATACTACAATCTGATTTTAATCTTCTATTTCCTATAATTTAGTGAATAATGGTAAACCACAAACAGTGGGTGGGCCCTATACAATTCATTGCTCGATCATTTCCATTATAGATTTTCGTACATTGAAATTATTATTTAAATAGAAAACTCGATCCCCTATTGACCATTGGCTCAGAATTTCATGTATTTTTAATACCTTTACATAAAATAGTACACAAATCGTATTGCAAAATCGTATACATAAGGGAATAAAATGAAATCTTAATTTAAACTTTACAAACTGGTTGACTACATTTCCTATAGTCTACGTACCAACGACAAAGTAAATTAAAGTGAATCCTAAATTGTTTTCATTTCGTGGATACTGAGCGAATTTCATTTAATGAAGTTGTTTCTAATGGATGTAATTAGAGTAAAAAGTTGTCGATGTTTTTTCATTCTCTCTGTTTGTTTAAAACGAATGGGGAGCGTTTCATTTTGACAATAAAACATTTTAATAACGTTAATCGCATTCCGATCGCGAGTTTTTCATTATATTAAACTCGAATATTCAATATGCTTGGAGGAAAACTTTTTCACAAAACAATGGGTTTGAAGGAACTAATAAAAAACGAGCAATTCATATAACAATTAGCTTAAATATTGTTTCATTAAACTCTTAAATTTTTAACCAAACATAACAACAATAGTTAAAGTTTATACTTATAATCATTAGGGAGGTTTTGTATTCAAGTTGAGGATTATAATGGGGGCTTTTCTATTATATAGTTAGCCAGATAACACAGTGTCCATGGATGGCCAGTGCTGGTAGTAAACCTACTTATAATTAAATATACACAATAATAATTTGAAACAAGAATATATGATGGATGACTTGGCCACTCGACTGATGCTTTTACAAGTGGGCCCTTTTGCACAACGAGAAAATTATTCATAAACTCCTCATAATGGCTTGGAAAAATATCAATGGAAAGGGATTACAGCTGAATAATTTCTATGGAATTTCTGGCTAATAGCTCAAAATAAGTTGCACACAGTAATCCTTCCATCTGATGATGAGTTAGGAAGGTACTCGAATAAGTTGTCCAAATCCAATTAACAGGGAAACACACAGGCTATAACTATATGAACAAAAAAACAATAAGTGCCCTCCTAACAATTGTGGAAAAATAGAAATTAGACGGGAATAAAATAGTGTGGTGTCGTGCATTAGTTTTAGCTGAAAAGAGGGCCGCAGGGCAACATTGTCCCGTGGATGTGCCAGTCTAGCCACGGAGACACTCTCGAGACCAGTTATTGGTTTTTACGAGATAAACATGGCTGAAATTAAATCCTGAGGCGAACACACTTGGCTAGAAAAACATTTCGATATTTAATTCCCAGTTAATTTCAGTCCAGATTTATCCTGGATAACAATGGACTGGGTATTTTTTCAACAAATAAAGCCATTGTTTATACATGTATGTGATTTTGTATAAAAATGGTAAAAAGGGCGATTTTTAATCCGTCATTTCACCGAATAGCAAATATATCCCCTGATAATAAAATGTGAAAATGTTTATGAATTGATCGGTTTATATTGATGAGTAAAAATTTTTAATTTATAAAAATAGTTTTATCGACAATTAGGCTATTGGTACATTTGAAATTTATATATTTACCTATCGGTATACACAAACATTTGTACGTTTTAGAACAGAAATGTAATATAGGTAATAATTTTTGCTTTGATGAAAATTATTCAAATAATTTCATCGTTTACAAATTTATTTATTATTAATATGTTTTGTTGCGCTCCGCGTTGGATATCTTTGCATATATTTTCCCTTCTATAATGAACTAGTTATTGTGACATTTAATATACATTCAAGTTAAGTCACCTAGCTAACACATTGGAATGTAATAATTGCAAATTGACGACGTTTTAAATGGCATAATAAATCTGGAATCTCTCTGCTGTTGTTAATATATAATATATCTCTATAGATATGGAATTATATGGATATAAAGTTGCGAGAAAGAGGCAAGTGTCTGATTTAATAATTCTGGAGAAATTAATAATAATTGTATTATATTGAATTGGCAAAGTGACTTTGATGTTGTGCATTTGAACTCGGGCCCCTTTTGTTCAAAAGTTGCTATTGTTTGCGTCTATTCAGAATCGGTCCTAAACTGAATGCCATTTTCTAACTGTTGTACCCATTTTTCTATAACGCATTCAATATTTTCATTTTACATAAAAAAATCCCATGTCTAAATTGCGAACTAGAATCGCGAAATTGTCGCTCTAATGTGGCCACCATCGCCACCACTGCGTATATTTGATCTAAAATGTGAATAAGGAAAATTGCTGAAGTAGCATAAACTGATGGACGGGGGAAATGTGCAATAGAGCTGCGTGTAATAGGTGTCGACCCTCTCTGCAAACACAATACATAAGCCGACAAATTAAAGTTCAGCCATTCAAGTTTTCATCCATAAAACGAGGACATTTCATAAAAAAGGATTGAACACATTGAATATATGAAGTATGAGCTTTTCTCCTCCCGACATCATCGTCAATATCCATACACTAATATGGAACCGGAGATAAACCATTCAATGTTCACTTTTACAGCTTTTCTTTTATATTAAGGCTCATATTATGTTTGCACAATAAACCAATATTATTTATTAAATGTTTCAATATATCTAGCATATAAGAAATGGTTTTTTTTTTAAATCTTTAAGAACGTTTATTAAAAATTGTGATGAAAATTAACATTAATTCGCATCTTACGAAATAAAGGTTTTGTATCAAAGGATTGGAAGGCAATCAACCTATCAAGAGCAGCTAGTTAGTGGTATACAGGTTAATTAATGTCGGTTTATGGTTGGTTAAGGGGACATAAAAGCCAAGGATTATATACGGAAAACGTCAGACTGCATGATGGTAATGAGTAATGAGCGAGAGTTATTAGTACAGTCAGATGCCACTGACATACCTATCACTGGCTTTAATACCACCAACGGCGAACAGGGCCGTTCCAACCAACAATATCACTGTAATTACCCCGTCTAATGCTTTTCCATTCGTTTTGCTTTTTCTAGCTATATAAGTATGTAACTTTTTCCTTAATTTGTCATCCTTGTGAAATAATTCGATACACACAAGTGGATATACAATTGAATCATTGTGGTGGAAATGGATGGAGACGTGATGATTTTCAGTTCTGTGTTTCTCAATGGATATAATGGGGAACCGTGTAATCGGCTCATTGCGCCTTGAGTGTCTGAAAGACCAAGTAAAGAAGTGATTGGGGTAAATGGCTCGGAATGGGGTGTAAGGAAGGAAACCGCCGTCCCAGACGCGAACAACGCTTCCAACACACGTTTAATACACTTTTGCTATGTGATTCGTTTTCAATTAACTTAATCATCCTTCCACATACAGAGTGTTTCAGCTAAAGTGGGCAAAAAAGTAATGGTAGATTCTCCTCACTGCCCGGATTCCGAAAACCTATAACACTTATGCTCAGAAACGCATAATAACAGAGTTAGAAGCCTTCAAAGTTCTTGAAAAAAAAATCGAATTTTCAAAATGTCTCCGTACAGAGAAAAAATTAACAAACCCCATTTGGCACACTTATTTATCTCATAATGACTTATCTTACTGCAAAATTTAAACAAAATCGGCCGCCCCCAACTCCACTTTTTGACAAAGGGGTGGCTTACCACCTTCGGCCATTTGTGTGGGGGATGTCAAATTTTAATTCTGTTAAATCCTATCGATAGCAAATTTAATAAGGAAACTTTTTTGTCTCTTGGATTTTTTTCGTACGACGCACCGTTTTCGAGAAAAATACAAATTTATTTGAACTTGTCAAGATTTTTCGAAAATTTCTTAAGTTTAGTGGTCCACAACTTTTCAGTTAATGAACCGAAAAATCTAAAAAAATTATTCAAAGATCACCATAGACTCTATAATATAATTTTTAATAAATTTTTGTTATAAACTTTTTTTAACATGCCGAAGAAGTCGAAAATCCAATGAGTTTTCCATTTCCTTTTTGCCCACTTTAGCTGAAACACCCTGTATAGCGAATAAAAATTGTATTTCTATTATGCAACACTTTGGATATCTAGTATTGCAAATTTGAAATTTCCAATAAAACATAATTGACAATCTTTTCTACGAATAGCGCAGCTCTTGTTAAATATATGTATATAGAAAGCGTTTTGCATTTGAAATTTTCCAGTATGAGAAAGAGAATTGTTAAGGGGGCGCGAATCAAAGTGGGTGGATACTTAGCGAGAGTTAAAAATTGAATCAGACTGATTGTTGAGAGCGACCGGAATCCATTACGTCTGCTATTAGGTTGCAAACGTTCAAAGAAGCGCTAATGTCTCATAATGGTCCACATTGTCCTCCAATACTTCAATCATTCCCTTGACGAAATAAGCTCTTTATGTTCTTCACCACTTCCACACCGGCATACAGTTGGAGAATTGTGAGTAGCGAATGAATTCGAATAAGCCAAAACGCCAACCCGGCCACCCACCCATACACATCTCACCCTCTTTGCGATTCTTATACAATACTTTATGTTTAGGAAGTCATTTGGGCTATTATGATGTGAGGTATTATGTTTAGGCACGTGATGAATGAAAAATTTTTATAAAATTTGTTGGAGGTAATCAGATTTTCGTATACAAATGAAAAGAATGATGTTTTTTGCGGTACAAATTCGATGAAACATTTGTATTGATTTGATTTGTGAATTATTAGGTACGTAAACATATTAGCTCATTTTTGAACAAATAAAATAACTTAAATTACTTTACAATTCTACCCTTTATTTGCTGTGTGCATAAAAACGAGGATTTGAACTTTCAACTGTACAAATTACCTAAAAGGTACGGCGATATCGACCTAATCCTAAATGACAGGAAGATTGATACGAAAAAATATCGAGTAATGCCTGGTTAATTAAATAACTGAATACCTGAATTGATTATTTATTTACTTATTATATCAACAAAGTTATAAAGTATGTATTTATTACGAATATAAGTATATTAGAACAAAATTTTCATCCAACAACTCTAATTTCTAATTTTTATATAATCTATTTTTCTAAATAAAACGAGCCCTTCGAAGATTTATGGATCCATATGGAGCAGCAGTGTCATTAATCCTCGTAGGCCACATTTATTTTTAACACATGGTGCTACCTATTTGAATTGTTCCAAACTATTTGGTATGCAGATTTACAGTAATCAGTAATAAGTTCGAGAGATTTGTGACTGTGGCAGCACAGTCTTTGGTCTTTCTTTTCCGCATGGCATCTTCAAATTTCATACACAGAATAAACAAACACACTTCTTCAGTTTTTACTTCAATTTGGAAAGGGTTTGTAGACTGTTCTTTGTTAAACAATTTCATTAATTAGTTTTTTGTTGTAATTCTTGTTGTAGATTTAATGCAATGGCCACAAGTGAGAAAAATGCTCGTCTATTGAAAAGAATCGGTACACACAGTGGTGTGTTTCATTGTGATGAAGTTCTAGCTTGTTATATGTTAAAACAATTACCAGAATACCAAGAAGCAGAAATAATACGTTCCAGAGACCCTAAGGTAAAAAAATGTCGTTAAGACACAGTCAGAAAATGATTAAATTTAGGTTTTAGAAACGTGTGATTTAGTGGTTGATGTTGGAGGTGAATACAATCCAAAAACACATCGTTACGATCATCATCAAAAGGGATTTGAAGAGACAATGTCTACTGTGCGGCCCGATTTAGTAAAAAACAAACTGATCAAGTACAGATTCAATAATACTCGAATTTATGAATATTTTTTCGTATACCGAATGTTTTAGGTTAAGTTCGGCTGGTTTGGTCTATGCCCATTTTGGTATTGAAGTAATTTCCTCGATTTTAAAGCGAAACAAATTCGATGCCAACACTGAATGTCTCCGTGTCTTGTTTAGGCATATCTACGATGTTTTTGTGGAGGAAATGGATGCCATTGATAATGGGGTGCCCATGTACGCCAGCGGAACTCCAAGGTATCGAATAAACACACACTTAAGTGCAAGAGTGCACAAATTGAACCCGGAATGGAATGCACCCGAAACCGCATCACCCGACGAATTGTTCAAAAAAGCACTCAACCTGGTTGGCAACGAATTTAAAGAAACCGTCTTGTTTGTATGTTTGTTTTTTCGATTTTACATCGATTTATAATCAACGGTGTTTAAGGCATTCTCCGTTTGGTGGCCAGCTCGGGACATACTAAGGAAATCCATTGAAACACGAAAGAAAGTCTATGAATCCGGTGAGATTATCGTGCTGGAAGAACGTTGTCCATGGAAAGAACATTTGTACGCTTTGGAAGAAGAGTTGGGCATTTGTGGCGAGATAAAATTCTGTATATTTCACGATAGTACAGATTCATGGCGAGTACAAGGCATTCCAGTTCAACCGGACAGTTTTATATGCCGGTAAGAATCGACGTTTTTTTTTCAAACAATTTTTTAATATATTTTCAAAGTTTATTTTTACATAAAGACTGGCGAGGAGTCCGCGATGATCAACTGTCTTCCATTGCTGGCATTGATGATTGCATTTTTTGCCATGCAACTGGATTCATTGGCGGCAACCGAACGAGAGAGGGCGCTCTACAAATGGCCATAGCCAGCTTAAAAACAGCGCCAATCAATCAAGAATAATGAAATTGTTAAATGAATGCTGAATAAATGAGTGAATTTTACAACGCCATATTTTATTGTGCATACAATAATACAAGTATATACATATACACTTTAAACATACGTTTTCTGGAAATATTTTTGGACAGAATTTATAACAACAAATATTTTATTTTTAAACAGTCAAACAAAACAATTATTAAATATTATAAGATAATGAGAGAAATTTAAACGACACAATAATAAAAAATCGAACTAATGTAAGTATATTTTTTTACGATTTTTTTTCTATGTTTTATAGAGAATTTTATTTAAATAAAACCATTCCATTGCAATTCTAATCAACCCTTTAATTCCCTACCTAATTTAAGATTGTCTAGAAATTGATGAAATTCTTCTTGTATGACTTTGTCTTAATAAATAAATAACACTAATTCATATATCGATATAATACCCCATTTATGTTGCGAGTTGAATTAGAATTGCAATTTGTGGAACGTTTAGAGATTTCTTGTCAAAAATTATTCGTCTATGAACACACTGTGACAAACGACGTGGTCATAAAAATCTATAAGATTGTTTTTATCTTTAATTTATTGGTTTAACAACAAAAATATAGAAAATTTTGAGCTACATGTATTGACATTTGATCAAGGTTTTTTCCATCTTTTTAATACATCTTTTTATTACTGTTACAAAAATGAGCACAACATGTTTAGACACCATAAATTGTAAAATGGTTACATAAACATTTGGTTTCTTGGGTACGAGTAACACTATTATGTTTTTTTTACTTATAGGAAATTTTTACATTAAATCACTTTGTTTAATTATTACAAACTAATCGTAAATAGGGTGTAGGATTAGTATGGAAACGAAAACAGTACAATTATTAGGTATAAATAACAACCATGAATGAAAGTGTTAAATATATACTTCAGGTACGGATGGGGAACGGTTTTTCTCATTGAATAAATACACAAATACATCATATATATATGAGAGCGGTTTTGAGCATAACAGTTACAATTATTTTATCACAAACTGCCAGTCTTTCTGTAAGAAGTTGTCTAGTTTTTATTAATTTTTTCTATAAACATGCAGATATAATTTTTAATACTGTGAATGAAATCCAACAAATCGTCGTTCTTTTCTCGGTTGTTTGTAGTTTGTGATAAAATGTGAATATGTAAAAGTGTAAAAAGAATCTCAAAGGTAAATTAGATGTCTTTTTAAGTACATTAATTTTCCTATTTTTATAGCTTATTGCATACTACACGTCCCCTTTCTACTAATATAATGCATAGCGATGCAAATGGGGGGTCAAACAATTTGATTTTTTGGCAAAACTCTATTGAAACATTTATAAAAATGAACAGTTTTTCAACTAAAATGTCTAATATCAATTGAGTATTTGGTGGTTTTTTGGATCACATCTCGATACCTCGATTGCTATTAAACATTTTCCCAATTTACATGAAACATAAACAGAATTATTTTTACGTAGTTAGCCTATATACAAATATACAAAGCAGTATTATCTAATATGTTACATGACACTGTATTAATTTGTGTTTTTCTCATTGTAAGCTCAACTATGATGATATCTCGAATGTTGGCACAAATTAAATGGTACAGGCACACATTCACACAACTTCGTGATGGTATTTATTGGGTAGTTTTTAAGCTCTGTCAACGGGATTTCTTTTATTGTCACCATATTGAGGTAACAATCTAAATTAGTTAGTATAGAAAACAATTATTTATATTTTTCTTAAGTAGGTGATTTGTTTTCTCGTTTATATGAAAGACCACAACAATTCAGTTTTGTCACATTGTTTTTTTCTCTTTTAACATACATATAAGTAATGATTGTTATTAAATCACACAGAACAAGGTCTAGTGTCAAGTTACATATACATAACACAGATGAACTAATTAGAATTAGCAATCATTTGAAATGTGCACAATAAGAGAGTATTTATATCACAAGTGAATGTGTTTTATGAGTTTATACAGATTGAAGTGAAAAATTACAATTTTCGAGTTTGTGTTAAATGTTTCCTCACTTCCGTTCTGTATATGAATAATTTAGGCCGATAGGAAACGTTAAAATAACGTACAAATCATAATAATTATTGTAGTACCATACGAGTATATTATTGATTTCAACCAAATGGATTAAATATGTTAAGAAATGCATCGTAAAATGATTACCAATTCCAGGTACATTAAATGTAACAATAAATAATTGATAGGTGTGAGCACCTGTTTTACATAGACTAAACAGCACGTGCGTGGCCCAGTCTGGTGGTCCATCGCAAGCCAAGAAACTTCGAGCCCGCAGAGTTCAACTCTTATAGCCATTTTTTATTCGTTTTTGCTCATGAGGTTTTGGGGGTGCATCAAAGAGAGTAGAAAATATACAACATGATCTTAAAACATCCAACAGTGAACTTGTTTTAATATATATTTATGATATTTAAGCGACTTAACACTATTTAATGTCGTTTAGACACAATCAATACACCGATACATAAAATCAAAAACGGATTGTCATTTTTATATTTTTTCAATTTTTTTTTTGTCTATACGTTCATCAAGAATAATACACATATTGTAATTTATCAAACAAAAAGCTCGATGTTTCACCTGGCTCACTGAAGAAGACCTTCGCTAATAATTTTTATATTTAATTCTAATTTTATTATACATACAATATAGTAACATGTACAAATGTTAATTTTATAATTATTTAAGTAGTAATATATAGATAGATTCATAGTAATAGACTTTTAAAAAGATCACAACACAGAGTAAGTTTAGTACCTGTTTAAGTACTTGTAAAGTTTTACTTTATTTTAGCACTGTAGTAGTGTTTTGCTTTTTTTCAGTTTCGAAACAAAATACCAACAAGTTCACTGACTTGTCCATCAATTTACTTATGTGGCACATTTTACTGTAAATACGTACATAATTTCTCTCATTCATACACATCTTTTTTTTTATAATAATCACTATATTTTAGTCTTTGATTTGAACGAATATGTATTCAATGATTATAAAAAAATCTAGTCTAAAATTCTAAACTACCCATTTACAAAATCACCATCTGTTTTTCCTGTTTTTCATTTTCTTTTTGTGTGTTTGCATGAAGGAATGGGAGGCGATTTATGTAAATTACGTAGAATATATTTCTGATAAATAGAAAAATGTATTAGGATACATACAAGTTAATTGAATTTTATACATTTTACAATACAACATTACAAGTAATTTTCTCTTTCGTTCACTAAAAATTTCTCTCTAAACTAGATATATAATAATTTATTAAAATACTTATGAAATAATTGAAAGTTTTTTTTATAAAAAGATAAAAAGAATAAAACAGTTCGTTTTGAGCAAATTCTACAACGACAATTTTTCAAATATGTAAATTGTAGACAAGTTAATGAAATTGTTGACAAAAGTAAATATTTACTTTATATAATAATATATACGTATTATATTCTTTATATATATATAATTATGGCCGTTTTGATATTTGATTACGTTTTTGAGTATTTTTCAAGAGTTCAGATCTATTGCTCGTGGCATAGTTTCAAACATTTTCAAAATAGCTGAAAAAAGTTTCACTTTCTACGTACGTTCTGAGCACAATTTGAAAATACTTGATCGCTTTTTTATACATTTACAAATGTGGAACAGAAGAGCGATCTGATTAAAACAATGATGCAATGTTTAGTGTCTCACTCGACAGTCGAAAAGGCACTAACGTTACTTTTTTGCAGTAACGCAACACAACCCCTATTTAATAATA
Source organism: Silvanus unidentatus (assembly GCA_963930825.1). Taxonomy (NCBI): domain Eukaryota; kingdom Metazoa; phylum Arthropoda; class Insecta; order Coleoptera; family Silvanidae; genus Silvanus; species Silvanus unidentatus. Next base: position 230,601 of record OZ005759.1, on the reverse strand, counting down.
TTAAATATAAATAATCTCTGTTTTTTTTCATTTATAATGTGGATTGTAATTTGTACACTAATCTAAATTTTATCCTCTATCTGATTCATCGCGTCCTCTAAATTTTTTCAATATACTTTTTAATTACAGTTATACATTTCCATTTTTAATTATTATTAAATTTAATCTAGTATTTAAAAATTGAGATGTTCTGATCTGACTCCATAATTTTTGATTGCCCTTTGATTTACATATGAAAAATTTTTGATTCTAAGTACTAAACGGGCTTGGCACGGAAACTTCAAAATGTACATTCGAAGTGGCGGTGATTTCTTTGTTTTCCTTGCGTTTCGATGACGGTTCCGCATCTGGTGGACGATGCGATTTCATGTGGGCACTTCGACTCTTTATTTTGCTGAATACTCTGTTGAAGGAAAGAAAAAACGCATTTTCAAATATCGCCAATACACAATTTGTTCGACCATTATCGATAAATGTTTCATTGATGATCGGTAAAATTAGGAACTTGTTGTGACATGCTCACGTGCGTGTAATTAAAATGGTAATTTGCTGTATATAATTGCTACAATTCCCCAAAAAAAAGAATGATTTTTATAAAAAATGATCCACATTTTCCGGGTGGCAGGTGTTGAAATTTTATAGCCGTAATTGTGCGCTGTTCTTGACGTTCCCATAATTGTTAATAAATGATTACATCCTATTCAACAAGGCACTTAAATAATTAATTTATAGAATCAATACTTGAGTATATTGCAAAAAAATAAAATATGCGTAGAACATGCGAAAAAGAAAACAAATCGACACACATATTGATTTCAATATGTTGTAGAACACCAGAAAAAGATAAATAAGAAGAAATGTTGCCTATTTTGTATAAAGGCAAACGAAAAGAAAAGGAAATACCTCAGTCCGCTCACTGGATGTTGTAATTATAATAAACATAATGGATAGTATTAGCACGTAAGCAGAGGACACAACACACCGATCATTTACCTTAGAAGATTTTACGACGAATGTAGTAGTAGTAGTAGAACACTTACTTCCCACAAATCTTGCAAGGATAGTCTTCTGTTGAGTCAGCGTGACACACAGTGGAACTTACAGATGAGGATGACCGTTTCTCGCCATTTGTGGGCGTTGGCGAACTACGTGCTGTTCCTCCATGTATCCGTATATGTCCATTGAGAGCGGCCCTCGAATTAAAACTCTGCAACATATTCAAAGCACATTGTCCAATTTGTGGTGTTTGTTGGCATTTTCTTACAGCTGAACAATCGGGAAATTCACAAGCAAAATGTCTGGTCTCTTGAACGGGCATCGGAGAACCACTGTCCACAATCTACAACAAAAACGAAAACATTTTTGTCACTTGAACCGATTTGAACATGTTTTCATTTCTTACGCCCATCAATTTCGAATCGGGAAACACTTTTTCATCTTGTTCACTTTCAGCATTTTTATAATAATTGTTATTCCTTCTCTCTCGGACATGCTTTAAACGACGATACTCGTCCGGACACACTTTCTTCCACACATAGTAAAACTGAACACACTGTTTGACACATTTACTTCGAATCTGAAAGAAAACATGAAAATTATATTGTTATTAAGAGTGAATCGAAACAGTTACCTCTTGAGCAATGGTATGAAAATCTTTATCATATTTAAGCAACGCTTTGAGAAACAATTCCGTCTCATGGATTGACCATTTATCACTTTCCGTGTATGTGTAACAGAGAAGTGGATGATCGGCGGGCAGAATCGGTGTGGGTTGCATTAACCGTAGCATTGCATCCTAATACATGACAAAATTTACAATAAACAGAATTGAATGGAATTAGTGCTAGTCACTTACATGAATATTGCCACTGCACATATGTAACAGATGCATGGCATACTCTTTATTCCTTCCTCCGCCAGGAACTGCAGCGCAGCACGCGAAATCCAAGTACATGTCAACTGCACATATTTAATGCTAGCGTATTTGTTGATAAACAACATCAATGGCTCACTGAGCCATTTCATATTTATTTCAACATTATACAGGGTGCCAAAATGAAATGATAGATTCAGAAATTCTACCACTTCACTTTGGTGCTCTCATCCACACTAATTACCTTCATTGTCAGTACAATGATTTATACCGGGATCCCAAAGAAGGTCCTCATGTGTGGATTCTCGACTATGTTCATTCGGTGTGGTTGTTAATAACGGTGGAATGGTGCACTGAAAATTCGCTCCAACATTTATATGTGGCGTGGAATCACTTTCAGGCACCGGTTCATTACACAAACCACCACCGTCTTCACCTGCAAACCAATTCGTTAATGAACAAGGAATTCTGCAAAAATACCATTCACTTTTAATATGGGAGTATAGGCCGGTGCCAGGCCGTTGCGGATTCAAAATTGGCTGCGGTGTGAACGGTGCTGAACCTTGCGGTTTACTTCTAGTCGCTCGCAATTTCGATTGATGCAGCACGGGCAAATGCAATGGCTCCGTTCTAGGCCGCTTCCTGGACACCCGGATCGGACTAGATGGAATCCTGGAAAATCATTGCACATTCAAGTCTGCTCTCCCCACACACAAACTATACAGGGTGTCACTGCTCGATTGAGCAAAAATTAAATGACAGATTAAGGAAGTCATTTAGGCGTTTAGTCACGTTTAGGCCCTCAAACTTCTTAAAATAATGTCGAATCTTTCAAATATCTTCTAAGTGAAATAAATGGGAAAAATCAAATTTGGTATACTTGTCATCAGTGAAAATGTTTCTGTAAAATATCAGAAAAATCGGTCATCCCCAACATGACTTTTTGGCAAGGGTGTATTTGTTTTGGGGGTAGTGGAATTTCAATTTTGTTGAGACTATTGGATGGCAAATTTAATAAAGAAACTTTTTCTCTTTCATTTTTTTCGTACGACGCACCGTTTTCGAGAAAAATGCAATCTTATTTGAACTTGTCAAGATTTTCAAAAATTTCTTAACTTCAGTGGTCCATAACTTTTTAGTTAATGAACCGAAAAATCTAAATAAATTATTTTAAGATCAATAAAGGCTACAAAATATGACTATAAATTTTTGTCATAATTTTTTTTAACATGCCGAAGAAGTTGATGGCCTCTATTTCCTCAAAGAGGTCATTTCCATGAAAAATCCAATGAGTTTTCGACTCAGGGTAACCTCCCGAATCTGCCATTTCATTTTTGCTCAATCGAGCAGTTACACCCTGTATATACTTACGTTGTAGGACTTAAAAATACATCGTTGCTATCATCTTTCTTATTCACTTCTTGCTTAGGCCGTACAATTGCCGGTTTCGTTGGTATTGTATATTGTACCGTTTTCACAACACGTTGCACTTTAATCTTATCGTCCGTTCCATGTTCTTGACTACTGCTTATCAAATGTGTGTTCGCCAATACAATGTTCCTCGATGGAAAGGCATTGCCACTAGTTTGTATAAACTTCAATTCCCCATTTGCGTCCACCAATATCCCGGCAAAATTCGAATTATTCAAATCCAATAGTTGATTGTTGGTGATTAGTTTCAATGGTATACCATTAAACTCGAATCGTCGTTTCGTCACGAAATCCTTCGGACTGCTGGACAATAGTGGATCATCGGAAGTGGGCAACATGTGTGACTGCAACGTGTATTGGCTGGACAATGGGAAGGTGGTGGTTGGATTTGGGGCCGATGTGTAAGTGGTGGACGGTGACGATGTGACAATATTCGAGATGGGCGATGGAACGGGCGTCAGACCCAACGGTGATTGGGGATTGGTGAAATTCGTCAACGGATACAGATCGTCGGCGGATATACTCTCGCCTGGCAACACTTCCTCCAACGCCTCCTCAACCGCCGCTGAACTGGACATGGTCGGTGTGAAGAATGCCGCCGATAGCGGCGACGACGGCTGTGACGGCTCGTCCATCCGATCCACCACACCGAACTCCTGCTTCGGCGAGACCAGAGGAAGCAGGGAATTCTGGCCGAAACAGGGACTCTGACCCTCGTGACTCGCTGGCGGTGTTGGATATGCAAAGCCCGGTGAATCGTGTCGAATTAACGGACTTTGTAATGGCGATTGGGCGGTGAGGGAAGTGTGCGGTGAGCCGGAATACTGGGCTGGTGAATGGGTTTGGTAATTGGGCGATTGGATGTCGATGTTGTTCGTCGAATGGAACGTACTGAACTCCGCCAGACTTTCCGGTAGCGGTGAATCCAAGACCGCTTGTAACTCCTGATTGTGTCTACTGCGAAACGGGCCTGTACCGTCCACTTGGTCCTGCAAATTGGCATAGTCGTCCAACGAAATGTCCTGGAGATTTTGCACGTTTTGCTCTTGGAGCAGACTGTCCGCTTGAAATTGTATGGAGGCCAATTGTTGTGGATCGACGCCGGATAGAAGCATGGAATCTTGGACTTGGGTGAACACTTCGTCTTGTAATGTGGGCGACAGATATTCAGCGTCCGGTTGGTAGGTGACGTTGGCCAATGTGAACGAATCGTTCGGTTGGAATTGGAGCAGTTGCGACGTTTGTCCGGGATCAGAGGTAGTTCGTTTGACGGAGGCTTTTTCCCTTTTCAATATGAGATCGGCTAATGCTTGCGCTTCTTGTTGTGTGTTGGACGATCTGTTGAAAGTCTCCGCGTCGGAATGTCTTCTAGTCTTCTCCGTGGTTTGTTGTGGCGGTGCCGGTACCACGAATGATTTCGTGTCCAATTCATTGGAGTTTGCAGAGGAATGCACAGTTATTGGGAAAAGTGGTGGAGCATTTGAGCATTTCGTGTCGTCAGATGTGGATGTGGATGCTGTGGCGGTTGCTGGATTTGTTATGCGTTTGTTGATGATTTTCTCTTCGATCAATGCTCGCACACTGACACTCGCCGTTTGCAGTGGGGGACCGGAATTGTCTTTCTTTTCGCATTTCTTATTTTCAGCATCCTGAAATTTAACAAACAACCATCAGCTACTGGCGAATATCTCCCGCTTGCTTACCTTTTTGAAGTAGCCCCCATGAAGTCGCATATGTCCATTCAGTGCTGGGATGTTTTTAAATTTCCTATGACACAAATTGCACTCGACTGGTTTCTGTTCTGGTTTATTTCCAGCTGCATTTGTGGACGATGTTGTGGTCGTGGTGGTCACTTTCGTTTGTGAATTTGTACTTGACGCACTGTTGCCGTTCGATTTGTTTGAAGAATTTTGCTGCGACTGAAAAGTTTCAATTTTTCCTTGTCATATACACAAACTTTGAACAGAACAATTTTAATTAATTAATATTTTCGCGTGGGCAAATATGCCAGCGGTGATTCTCTAATTGAAATATAGATTTATTTCATTTTGTAAATGACGGTTTTAGTAAATTGTATTGAATTTCATTTAGAGTATTAAATGTACTTACATTTGAATTCCATACTCTCTGCACTTTGGCGGGTGTTTTATTAATAAGTTTGGTGGTCGGTTTAGATACCGGTTTACTAGTAGATTGCGACTGCCTCTGGGTTTGTTCCATTATTTGATGTATAAGATCCAGTTGTTGTTTGGTTAACCCATCATTGTTGCCACTGTTTCCACTCTGTAATCATGTACGTACAATGGAAAAGAGATAATGAAATGTTAATCAGTTTTAGGGTAGATTAGAAACATAAAGCGCTCCGCTTCTTATCATATTTGTGTTTCTGTTGGAAAAATTCCTATCAAATTTGCCATCACGCTGAAAGATAGTTTCTATTAAAGGAAAAATTTAATCTGCAACAATGTATATATGCATACTAAATTGCAATTATAAAATCCTTTGATGTAGTAATTATTGTAAATTTTACGGAAAATATGCATGTTAGATGGAACAGATTGAAGAGTATTGAAAACAATTTAAAATTGCATTTTTGATGAAAACTATTTCAGTAAAATATTTGATGAAATTAAATTACATTCGCTTGGTATTAAACTTGAACTTTTTGCTGTCTGGATGTGATACAGTACGGTAAATGCGGTTCAACATTATTATAAGGATCACCATCTTATTTCACATAGCACACACTATCATTATTTTCCTAAGCATTACAAATAGCACCTTTCAAGAGTGATTTAGGGGCAGGTGTATTTTTGTCGCATAAAAAATGAAACAATTCTCTTATAATGTAACAGCCATTCATCAAGACACTGTAATACAAATCCTCAAAATCAGCGTCTATTTGCCACTTAATGTAAAAATCCCGATTTCAATCGCATTAAAATTGGCACAATATTCATGAACACGAAATGGCAGTGTTCTATTTAATTTCAGTGTAGGTGTTGAGAGAAAATGTTTAAAAGAAAAGTTCATGTCACGTTCGCGACTGGTTAACTTGATACGAAAGCTGGAAAAAAGTTTGCGTTTTTGTTCTGTGCTCGCCGCCCCCCATTCATGCACCACATTTCGTTTCTATTCTCATTCTGTACTTCAATAAATTAATCAAGTTTGGCCGTCTTTAACTTTTCGCACAGAACATACTTTTAAACTGCCTATTCATTAAATGCCAACTTTCTATGTAGTTTAATTTGCCAATTTCGGATTTATGTGTAGTGTATTTTTTCGGGAAAAGTTTTACCTTAACTGGATCGGTGGCGAGCAGTTGCTGCAATTGACTTTTGCCATTAGTGGTCGATTGTGATGTTGAAGTGGGCGGCGGTGCATATTGGATACAACTGGAGCCGTGGGGCGAGGCGGCGTCCCCCGAGGCAGCTCCTTGTGCCGGTGACATTGTTGTGGTGGCAATGGTGGTAGTTGATGAACTATGATGATTTTCCGTGTGTCGACGCAGTGATCGGGCGTCACAGTAACTTTTGCCGCAACCCTCCGCCTTGCACTCGTACGGTTTCTTGTTTCGATGGGTCAACATGTGACCATTGCTGAAACAATTTCAATGTTTTCATCCCCCAATTTTCAATTGACAATATCACTTACAGATGATCTTGCCGTTTAAATGCTTTACCGCACATACTGCAAACATATTTCCGCTCATCACTGTGTGTCAGCTTGTGTTTGGCTAAAGCGGAAGCGTTTCCAAACACTTTGGCACAAACCTGAAAATATGACATTCTTTAACAGCCAAATATACAAGAATCATTAAATCGGTGAGAGGAGACGGTTTGGTGCACCTGTGAGCTGCTTACATTGGTGGATTGTGGCGTTTGAAAAACAAACAGCCAAATGGAAATTAAATGTACATTTCATCTAAATATAGCCTATTTCATTTGCAATGTGGTCCGAACAGATGCCATGATGAAATGTTATATTACACATTCTCTGAGTTTCACCAAGCATGTGATTTGAGTTTAATATATTAAAAGGGCACTTCAAATATGGCAGCCTTGCAGGCATATAGAACGTAACGTTGTCGTCGTCTCTTTCGGTCTCTTTACATACACTCCACTCTTATATCTTTTATTACGTTTATAATGGACTTAAGAACAGAGGGAAAAAATATATATGGAATATTCACAATAATAAATGTATAGAGAGACGACGGCAAGTATACGCTATTCATTCGGGGGAGTGAGTTTCATCAAAGCCAAATTCATGATATGAAAATGTGTTTTCGCATTTTCCATATTGATCCAATCTCCGTTTCTGTTCATTCATTTACCTGGCATTGTTGTGGACCCTGTCTATTTGGCGATGCCGCTTTTGGTCTTGGCCGTTTCACTGCTAATTTTACATTGTCTGTCGATGTGGTGGTGGTGGTGGGCTTCTTCTCTTCGGTTGTTGTTGTAGTGGTCACTGGAAAAGAGACAGCATTTCATTCGATAATCCAACAACTATTTCGCTTAATTGAACATTGTTTGAGTGTAAAAGATGAAAGTTGGGGAATTCGGTTCGATACTAATTTACCTATACATCTTCCGAAATGCGAAGCCAACATAGATATCCAGAAATATGTTGGTATTATGCGGGTTTAGAAGCATTTATTGATATTGACACACGTCGTTTCTATCGCAACGGGGTAATGGAGTGCTGAAGTTAGCGCAAACAACTTATTTCCACTGGGAATTGTCAACAGAAGACTTCATCTCATAACTCAATTTTTACACTACCTCTTATCGCACAACAACCTGATGAGTGTAATCTGCTAAAGCAATTTCTTTTCTTGGACACAACAATGAGAGCGAATGGCAACTTGAAATAGAAATCAATTAATCTTTTTTCCACTTTTGCATCCAGATATTTTTTTAAACCTTTTCTGTGTTTTTTTAAATAATATTGCATGTCGGAGACGCGGCCGTTTCAGTCTTTTTCACGATCCACCTACTATGCGCTTTAATAAACTTTTTCCAAGTTATGGAAGAGCAAAAAACTTTTTAAGTTATGTACACATCCGAAAAGGGGATCCAAGAAACTTTTTCATTTTATAAATTCTAATATTACATATTAAATAATTTTTTGCCCCACAATTATTATACGAAGAATGTTTTAGAAAATTTCGAGAAATGTGATGAAAATTTGGAGGTTTTCCAGTCAAGTCCAATAACGTTTACACTTTATGTTGAAAACAGTAAATTTCCAGACATTGACTGACCATTTTCACAAGTTCTCAGCAAATTCTGAATGTAAATTCAAGATTCCCAAATGTAGAAAAAGTTCACGTCATCCTCACTCTCTTCCATAAATTGTAGAATGAAGTTATTAAAAACTTGAATGTTATGCACAGTGGGGCGATATTTATTTTCTACATTAACTTATACATAAACCCACATATATTCTCAATTTCCTTTATCTATGTGCCATTTTAATTTAATATTGTTCCACAAATGTTTCATTAAATTTAAATTATAGCTTCTCCTCTTTTGGGAAAATTCAAAATTAAGATATCGTTAGACATAAGATAAATAAGCGACAAGACGATCCAATAGTTTGCCGTCAAGGCACATTGCATATGGATGAGGTAGCGTTCTCTCTTTGTATTTTGTAACATGTGCTTTATTTTCGGCATAATGCTGCAAGAAAAAAGGCAATAAATATCGTTTGAAAGCCGACCGATATAAATCAATATTTCGCCTTGTCATAAGTTTTACTTCCCGAGAGTACAGCGCCCTGTTGAAAGGTGAATTTATATATTTTGTTTTGCCATCACGAGAGCCATTTGGTCTATTACGAAGAACTCCAACAAACCCTGTCCATTAATTTTCCCATTAGTAGAAAAATAATAATCTGGAATTATTGGTATCGTTTATAGAATAAAACGCGATTTTACATACATATTTAAACACGGCGTAATAATGGAAAAAATCATAAAAATCGCTGTTGATTTTTATTTTAATAGTATATTAATGAACTAGTTGCAAAAGGCAAATTTTATGGCAAAAGTGGCTTATATATTGCTGATTTGCGTAGCAAATTGAAATTTATGTCATAGAGTTAGAGAATTACAGCCTCAAAACCTCAAAAAAATCACTATTAAGTTTATAGCCCGGCGAGAATAAGATTACCACCCGCAAAAGCGGGCGAGAATGTGGTTGTTATGACACCGAAAAAAATGTTTTTTGCATTTCAAATGACAAGTGGTTGTTTTTATTTATTGGTTCCATGTTTTATGCAATGGTAAAATACAAAAAGTTACTAAAATTAAATAAATAATATACTATTAAAGAACTTTTCGTTACCAAATTAACTTAAGGCACCTAATACACGTTTTCCCTCTTATTTATATGTATCATGTCGCAGAAATGCCAATTCTCCATTTCACTCTGTCTGAAATATCAATTGAATAAGTTCCAGAGATTTGATATTCGACACAACAGTGCCCCTAATGACACTGTCCGCCGGAAATAAAACACCAGCCAACCCACTTCCTGACTGGAATAATGACAGTCTCTCTTTGCCAACTTTATAAATCCGAGTCTATATGAAAAAGCTGCCGTCTATGTGTGTACCTACTGCGATTACGCCTTTTTTCCACAGGTAAAATGATTTCATTTCCAATTTCACGTATGCAATTTGAGTGCATTCTCCATTCAAACAGATTTGCAGAGAATTTTCATTCGCAACATTTCGATTTTTATTTACTAGAAAAGTGTATGTCAAAATATATATATTGTAATTGAAATTGAACGTTCAAACATGTTGGTAATATGAACATTTCCTATTTACAGAAAAGTCCGCATTTCTCCATCCGAATCGATGAGGAGAAAGAATTCCGTCTTATGGGATTTTAAGTAATGCACTTGCAATAAAAATTCATTCGATTACAGTCTGAAAGTAGAGATTCTTACGGGGCACCAATACAGGGTGAAACATTTGAAATATTCGAGCCCTTTACACCCTGTATACAGACAGTGGGGATAATTTTGTTACATAATTAATCTTACCAAAGTACATTCTTACTAAATTTCTACACATATACACCGAATAACTTGAGCAAATAATTTCCACCCAGCGGTTTTTGTGGTCTTGTGCTTAATTGATTGTTCTTATAAACCCTTGCAAGTTATGCCCCATCTTTGGGGCCAATCTTTCCTCATTTAGGTCGAGTAATTCGTTTTATTAAAGCGCTCTTTGTACACTAAAACGAATTCTAATAAGAATCGCCTCCCTTCTGATCATACAGTTATTTATCAATCTGTGTGCGAGTTTAAATCAGAAGGAGGCAAATGTACGTTACTAACCGGCCTCGCTGTCCGCCGGGACGCCCAAACTGTTGGAGTTGTCGTTGATAAAAGCCTCCGCTGAATTGGTAAAGGTCTGTGGGGACAAAGTTAGGTCCGGGCCACTCGATGAGTCGAACAGGTCGAAGGTGGCGGTAACTGCATCGCCTCCACCTGGAATTGAAAACGTCCATGGTTATACCAAAACAATATGAAAACAGAAGCAAAACAACAATCGGAAGCACAAACGTAAATTGGTCCATAAATTTTTCAGTTTTGTTGTCTAATTGAAAAAAAAAAACTATAAATGTGTGCGGTGGATGATAAATTTTATCGTACACATAAAATTATTATATTATTGTTGAATAAAATCCGTTATATGATTTTTATTAGTATCACATATCAATTTTGACTTGGTGCGGTATTTTGTAATTTCGTTTCGAGTGTGGTAAGTTTAGGGCGACAAAAGCATTCCATCCAGTGACTATTAGCTGGCCAACAGATACAGTGTGGCAACTGGAATTGGATATGATGTATGAGATGTAATTTAGACTGGACACGAGCAACTATGACGAAGTGTTCCCACGAGTCACTTCTTGTACGTTTCGTTTACGGCATCCTTTCTCATTCATATTAACCGCTTGTATACCATATAAACCAAAATAAGTAACTAGTCTGATACGTGACCGCAATGCACAACTAGGATATCCTCTCGTTTTTTCCTTTATTTGCAAATACTTATATTCTATATTGCATTATTTATTGACTATTTCACTATATAGGCAACAAATTCAATTTATTTGTTTACTAAAAACTTTATATGCTGCTACATAAAATTTTAACTACACAATTGTGTGTAATAGAAATTGAAGATTATTTTCATATTAAACTGAATATCGTAAAATGTGATCCGACGTAATGATCTATTTTGTTGCAGAACAAAAAAACTAAATAAATACTCGATATATGGGTATTATTTCAGCATGTGGATCGAAACATCAATTTGGAATTTTACAGTAAAATGTAAATGAAGTTGTTCTCTCTATCTCGTTTCCGAAACTTGAATGGATGTGCGCCTTAGTCAGCATTTCTCTGAAAACTTTGTTAAAGCCCCTAGGAATCTGTAATGAGCACTTCGTGTACCATTCGATAATTTTACGGGGAAAACTTGTGCTTTCGCATGCAAAACTTGAGTTATTATTTATCGAATGTGTGTGTTTATTAAGTAGAGAATTAATACAGTGTGTTTTGTAGAAAAAAAATGCTGTGGAGGGTATTAAAATGGGATTCGAACAGGAAGAAATTTAATTACCCACAGCGTTAGGAAGCCGATATCCGAGTTGTTTTAATTCCCGGGCAATAAAACTGCATTTGTGATAATTTATCGCTCATTGTACCATACGACCATAACCGTTATATAAAATGGAAAAAAGCATATTTATCCTTTAAAATATTAGATGGCACAGATATTTGCATTAGCCGAAACTTTTAATGGATATGAAATGGAGATTTTATTATACCCTAATGCGTTTTCCTTGAAAAATCATTCGCAGATGATAAATATAATATGGAGAAATTCGGAAAAATATTTACACAGCAAAATGGAAATTTATTAACTTCAAACATGCCGGCCCACCTATTCATTAAGTTTTTCTGCTTTAGAATCAAGTAGAAAAACACTCAGATCTCTCATACTGTGTACTATTTAATTAAATTTCCGACAACCATCGCACAAGAATAAATCCATTCGGTTCTGTGGAAATATTGAAGCTCTTCCCTCTGTCAAAAGGATAATAAATAAACTACCGTTGCGAAATTAATAAACACCAAGTGAAAATAATTATATGCGGATAAACAGAATTTTACTCTAGAAATGCCAACTTTAATAAGGCCAAAAGAGAAGTGGAATTATTCATTCTCCCTTGTTTCCTTCCTTAATGATTGATACAGGATGAGGGGAACATCATTTTCCATCTCTCTATACAGAAATGTGTATTTTTCAGAGCAATTAGAATCGTATTTCTTTGGCAAAGCGTAAAAACATCGATTTTACATCACACTGCACTTTTTTCCAACAAAATAAAAACATTCTTCAGCATTTGCTTAAAACTTTTTCCAACAATACTTAATCTCGAGTTTGTTTCTAAGGAACATTCGAAAAGTGATATTATGCAGCATTAATGTACTTTTTCCATGTGCAATTATAAAGGCATTATGAAAACGTTGCTATTTCAAGAGAACAACAAGAACTTGTTCACACAAGTGTACCATCTGCTGAGAATATTTTGTACACAGCACAAATCCAGTACAAATCTTGTTATTGTTAGCACTGTTTGTCTTTGGTGAATGTTCGTATAGTTGCGGTCAGAGATGCGCCATCGGCCAAACTGACCGAAACTCTTCCACCGAACTATATAGATGTGGAAAAACGGGGCAATCCAATTCGGGAAACATGTGGGCCGAGAGGCCTTAATTAACGTTCGCAAGACACACCTTCTTCCAAACCTTTAACAACCCGCATACTAATGGTACACCGCGTGCTCACTCCTTTTTTACTACCCTTATATTCCATTGTACACACAGTTTTACAACTATCTATAATGTACAATGTTTTGGGTTAGACTCGTTAAATGGATTAGGATTGTAAAAGCGAGACGATTTGGAATATACTTGAATAAGGTAATTCGGAACTGTTTGTGTGGAATGTGTTCAAGGGTGGCTGTATTAAGTATTTCTATTAACAGTGTGCGGTCTAAATACAAAGAAAGTTTATATTACTCATAGCCAAATAGTTTCCCAATCCTTTTGTCCTTAAACTCATAACATTCCTGTGGAAATGATGTCAATTTGGCCAATGGAATAATTTTTGCAATTTTACTAGCAGCCTGAAAATTTGAGAAAATTACACGGTTATGCGTTAATATTTTATTGTCGTAATGAAAACAGGAAGTTTGGAAGATTAAAATTGATCAAACTCCCTTTTGTACACATGCACGAAAATGAAACAGTAAACAGTTGTAACGTTGCTTCTTAAAATTCAATTTAACAGTGGAAAAAGTGTGTAGGACAGAAAAGTTTGCGCAAATTAAAAGGCTGGACGAAGAACTCTAGTGGAAAGTGGAAAATAAGCACTAAAAATAAATCCCCGCTAATGTAATAATAATTCTTTTTCCGTACTAATTCCTCCATCGTACATAACAAAAACGAAATTAAATGTACCGCATCCAGGGAGGGAACACAGTCTTGTTGGATAAGTTTGCTTGCAGGCATCGGATGGGTAATAAAAAGGGTTTGCAAACTAGCTGATGCTGGGGGATGGGCTACACGGGCAAGACAACATTGTGAAGGATGGAACTGTGTGCTTTGTGCATCACTCTCATGTTTAGAAATTGTGTGTCACAATTTCCTCATGTTGATCGGAGGTGCAACTTCCTTGATAAGCTTCTTAATTTCGCGAAGTTTGAAGTTTTCAAAGGAAAACTCAATTAATCACCGCCTCGTTAATTTGACAATCGTACACGGAATAAAAATTCCTTTTGATATTCAAAAGCATATTCACAGGATGGGAATATCTAATAGTTTTTCCCTAACAGAAATTTTACTTACTGGGCGCTTGGATTGTATAAAATCTTCTTTGTAACTATTTTACATAAATTTCGGAATACATTGAAAAGACGTGCTCAACTGAAAGAGTCAAAGTTCACCTTATTATCTGTCTTACTTCCGTTCCCTTATTTCCACTCTATTGCCACGTATCCGCTGTGCCCTTTTCAATATTTTCCCTTTGAATTGAGACGCACATTTTTCTATATTTGCAATCCGAATTCGGCAATTGTTGTATTAATGTGTGTGGGAAATATTTTTTCATTCTAAACTGAAATCGATGTACAAAGTAATTGTGAAAAGAGGAACAAATTTGATCCCAACTAGGAATGTAGCTGTTTACTACGTGCTTAATTCATTTTGGATTTGATATAATGGTTAGACGAGGGGCGTATTTAACACCGACACTGTTGGGTGTTATTCTCTCGCTGTGTTTCCTTTCGAGATTCTTCTTATTTGGATGTGCTTTCTGTGTCACAAAGAAAAGAGAGATAATTTATCTGATGTTTTTATGTAAGTGAAATTTAGCGCATCCTGTTACTTGTAAATAATTTTTCCTGTGGTGTTTTCATTTTCTTTGATGCTCGCAAACAATGCTCCGTTTTTTTTTTGTATTGTGAGAAAGAAAGAACGAATTTTATTAAATATGTGTGGTATTTATAAGATTTTTTACCTTTTGTATTCGTATCGATTCTGATTAAAACATTCAATGTCGGAGACTTAACTTTTCAAGTGGAAATCGTTTAAAGTGTCTTCATTAAAATGCAAAGACTGCACCGGATGCTAAATAAATATCGCGAATCTTCACATCCGATAGGAAATTACATTCTTATCGCTGATCTGCATCTAAGAAATACTGAAAATTGATTTATCTCTGAACCTACATGCGAAATTTGTCCCAACAATACACACACATGAAGAATTCATTTTCAATTAATTAATTAAGTACGTAAACGTCTTACATACTCAATCTATGTTAAATTCCAAATAATAAACGAAAAACTTAAGCGAGTATTAAGTTTCGTAACTGATTTTGTGCTACCGCAGCATTGAAACACTCTTCTTGAAGCTACAACGATTGGGAAATGAATTTTGCCCAATTTAAACTTGTAATGAGAAACATTTTATGAAAAGTTCTTGATCAGATTGCACATTGAAAATATATAAAGCGCATCGGACGAGTACAGTGGAGAATGTAAATTTGTCTACTGGGAATGAAAAAATGAAGGAGGAAAATTTAATTTCGACATCCGCAAAACAAACGCCTCTTCTTTATACGTTTTCTTCTCGCAAAATTTCTATTAATCTAATCAAGTGGGGAGAGAAGAGAGAGAAACAAAGACAAATCGAAAATCGAAAAAAATTCAATAAGTGAAAATCGTCCTGCTGTGTGGACTTGGTGAGAGGAAGAAGTGAATAAGAGGCGAGTGAAGCATGTTATGTTACCGTCATACCATCAATATTGTTTATTAAAGCCTTGAGGTCGGTGTTGAATTTACGGGTGCCGAATTTTCTATTTTATGGCCCTGTGGCTTTATCAAGTGAAGGCAGCACGCCTTTGTAATGTGACGACGTAAAACGCCATGCACCAGCACCGAAGGTTTATGACCATAGAATCCAGATGTCGTGGCGGTTCGGGCGTTACAATAACAATGTTATTCAAGCCTATACTCGTCATTACACAGTGAAAAACTCGGCTACATTTGCAATTTACTTTCTATGTGGGTATTACGACTAATTTCCAGTTCACCTGTGTGATAAAATTCGCAATCGCATTTCCTTTTCTTGTATTTATTGTGCATGGAAAATGTTGTATGTGAATTGAAATGTGCGCCGTTTCCATTGAAAGCGTTTCGAAAAATGATTTTATTCAATAAGAAAATCCCCATTTCACAGTTTCCTAACATTTGGCACGTAAAATCCAAAATTCTAAACACTTGAAATGTTTTGACATGCAGAAGAATAAAAATTGGAAATTATGGAAATTGTAATCAATTATGAACTTTTTAAGAAAACTAGACAGTTTTGTCACTAAACAGCAATACAGACATCAGCAAAGTCGTGGCACATTGAGGAAAGAAAAACACGATTGAACATTATCGTGAATTCTCCCTTGATTTCCTCAAATTGAACAAGATTTAGCCATCCTTTATTGTAACTACGCCACCTAACCATCCAACATGTCCCGTTTATTTCTAATACACAACAAAAGGGCCTTCCATTTTAGCGCATGTATGGCCCATTATGTCGTTTAGCTCATTTTATTTTCGTTTCTATTTTTCTTTTCTGTAAGCACTTTGTTTTTGGGCGCACAACTGAATCACACTAAATTGGTTAGATTTAGTCAAAGAACGAACAATACACACACACGGACTAACAGAGTTTTCTTATAATTGGAAAAAAGTATGACAACCTGAACAATAGAAGACATTTCCCAACTATTCTCGTTCTTGGTTTCTTGTTAAAAAGTTTTTCTTGTGCAACACACAAAAGAAGGAACGAAGGACATGTTTGGTGGAGAAAAAAAATTATAACACTTGACTTCCATATAGTTATCACAACAATTGTTGAAAAGACGATTCATTGTATTTCCACAAAATTCAATCAGAGTGCATTTATTCACTTGATAGAGACAAACGTGACTGGGAAGTAATCGAAATTAAAAATAAATTCCCATTTCTGAAATTATTCTTAAACACACACGCTTTTCCAGTTTGGAAAATGGAAGAGACGAATTCAAAGATGGAAATATTTCCCACTTGTTTCTGTAATCAATTGAAACGGGGAAAGTCTAACAAAAATACATTTTGTATGTCACGTACTTTCTTTTATACACCATAATCGTTCAATACATTGAACATTTTGATCTTGTTAAAGACTTTCAGAAATACGACAAAATCAACTGCATCTGCCCGATTTATATGGCGCAATATATCGATTAATTTTTCATTCGTTTTTTTTAAATACGAGATTCATGATTAGATGTTATTATACAACTTATGACAGGAATAAGTCGACTCGTTAAGCGACCATCATTTATCTAATTAAACTTATCTAACGTAATGAAACTGTTTAGTATTCGAAAATGAAATATAAATGTAAGAAGACACTCAAAGGACGATTAATTATTAAAGTAAATAAGTATTAGGTATAGCGTGCTCGTAGATTGAATGGCTGCTCGTTATTTTAGAGTGCATTTAAATAGAAATCCAAACAGAAACATATAAAAGCACCTAAGGTAGAAAATAAAGGTTTACCAGTGGATTATTTGGAGTTATATTTTATGTAAAAACTAAAATACACATAAATCCTAGTGATGGTTGTTTGTGCATTGACATGTAAAAAATATTTTGCAAGAAAAGTTGGGCAAAAGCCACCACACACGTAACTGAATTAAAAGAAAATTGAATTTTCTAAAACCATCTCTGTTTGTCACTAATTCGGACAAGCTAAAATGCTGTTCAAATACAATTTCAAACAGTAAATCAAATTGTGGATGGGAAACGTTTGAGAGGGGCCTTAGCACTGGATTTAGCATTAATTCTCCTTTGTGCAAGTTTTAAGTAAATAAACGAGATATTCTGATTTACGTTTACGCGTGTAGAGATCCCCACAGTTGGATTCACATACAAAACACACTGACTAGTTGTTGATATATGCATACCATGTACTAAAGTATAGTTCATTGGCATGTTACATGTTTGAACAACACGAGAAGCTCTGAATGGATAACGCAATGTGAAGAGCCGCAGTTCGAAGGACACTTTATACTTAAACTAATCCTATCTCATAACCGCTTGGCAATCACTATACTGTTATATACAGTCTGGTATGCTAATGCATGGTTATATTAAGGTAGAAGAAGTCATTTTCTATACAGCGTGTGCAATTCACTGTAATTCAGAAATTCTGTATTGACTTTTCTATTACGAAAAGCGCGTTTCACCCTGTACATGAGTGCATACCCAAATATCCTGTGCTGCCACTTAATAAATATATATACGCTTTTGTATTACAATTGAGCGGAAATTAAAATTTCAGCATGCACAAAAGGGAAAAATCACAATTCCTCTCTGAAAAAAGAACCTTAGAAGAATACCGAAATGATGATGAATTTTTGACAACGTTTTCGTGTTAAATTAAATTTGATTACACGATAATGGCACACCAAGTGAACCCTGCACTTTGCACAGGAAAAGTAACTTTCCTAACTCCCCAAAGTAGAGTGGAACCACAAACGTAGTTAATCTTTTAATGCGTCTTAAAACAGTTGGAAAAAGTTGAACAAAACGAATTGCCTTTAAAATTGTGGAACTAGGACGAGAGTAACGGAATCTAGTCACCAATGTACTTAGCTAATAATACTAAGTCTAAATACGGTCTCGAATCGTGCACCCACTCGGTGTATTTTGTCTTTGGGTCTTTGGTAACTTTGACGTTGGTCCAATTGTCACGCTTCATGTGACTTAGGCGATCACGATTCGCGATTTGCTTCACGCATCAGCCGACACGCAGCATTCGAATCGATTAGTACACTGAACTCAAAAGAAAGACAATCGAGACCATAGCGAAAACTAAATATTCCACGCGGTCGAGCGCGAAGTTAAATGGCCAATGCGAGACCGTGAGTTGGGTTCAAATGTGATTTTATAACTATTACATGTCATTGTGTATAGTTTTTGCACTATAAATGCGGAATTTATCGTTCGCATTTTTTCCAAACACATACGGAAAATGCCTTAGATTTGCTTGTTGGAAAAAATACACACAAGCCAATCTCGTTGTGTGTGATCGGCCAGCAATTTTGCCCAAATAGTGTCAATATCTGTTTTAGCCTCTTTTTGCTTTTCCCTATCATCAGCAATAAAATACTCGGCAACTTTGCTCAAATCTTTTATGCCTTATTAGTTCGTATTTTGTACGATTGTATCGATCTTTTGCCAAAATTTCGAGATTTTGTTATAAAAGAACCGTTTGAAAGATTATGTTTAACAAACCTGAATTAGCGGTTCCAGTGCCAAGCAGAACATCAATGCTGCCGTCCGATAGAATGTCGGTATCTTGATAAGAGATTGACAATGTGGCATCGTCTTGGAGGCGGGCAAGCATCGCCGCCAAGCTGTTCCGATCCAAGTCATCCGGTTCTTTGAGTTGCAGAGTGACGTTGCCATCCGAGGCGGTGCTGTACATGAACACAGCATGCCTGCCCGGGTACGGTTGCAGTGGCAATCGGACTCCAGTCAACTCGTGAACACCCTGCAAAATAACCGAATGTTAATGTAATCAAGGAACATCACACAGGGCGTATGTTGGATTTGGGGATTTTCAATTAAATTACGTGGTTGCAATTTCAAACGCAACACACAATTCTAATGGTGAAGTTGCTAATAAATCTGTGTGTGTAAAAAGCGGAAGTGGATGGAGAATTTAATATAGAATTGTTCAAATTTTATGTAACAATAAAGTGCGAGCCAAATATTCAGTTACGTGTGAAATAATCAAGTATATATACGTTTATGGAGCAATAATGAGAGAAAAGCGCGCTGACCTGAGACCATTTCAATTTTCATTTCATGAAAATGTTTTACATGTTACTATAAAACTAATATTCGCAGTGCACCAATAAAACAAGTTCTTCATTTGTTAAAGTTAAGCTGAAAGTTATGACGTCATTTCCATTTTATACCTTCCCAAAACGATTCGATGTTTAAATATTATTAAATGTTGATTAAATTTAATTAAACATTTATTTCTAGTGTACTAAAAATTACTTAATTAAATCTATAAATACCGATGTTTAAATATCAACTAGAATTGATATTTGTGTTGGATAATTGAAAAGAAGCACTGTAACATTTCATCTTTTATTACATATATGTGTACACACAAACACAATTCAGGTTCATTCTAATTAATAAAATCAATTTCAATAATTCAAATATTTGCGAAATGCTTTGATGGTTTGTTGTACATGTAGTGGCATCAGTGACCGTAAATTGATAATAGAAAGGATTTATATAGAAGCTCGACAAAATGAAACAAACCTCGTTAAAACAATGCTGTGTACCATATTCCTCTTTTTTTCAAAGAATGTTGTTCAATTTCGAAATTAAAAGTAAACAATGCAACACAGTAATTCCAGTTAGTCTTAAATCGATTCAATATTACATCGAATTTATCGAACACATTCAACTAACCGGCAAAAGATCATCTTATCTATCCGAGGAGGGTCTAAAATTAGACAAGTATCTAACAAAGTGCTCGAGTTAATAAAATAAGGCACTAAAAGTACAGCGATAATTGATTTGTTTAGGGACTCAAGTGTTGATTCACTAACGTAATATATTGAAGATCACGCGAAGCACCCTTAAATATGCAATCAGCTGATTAAGAGCTGTGACAAGCCATCACCGGTCTCTTCAACACGCGACAATCTACCACTTGTTGTTTGTACGAGCAAAATGGATATTTTCAAACGGAGATTTGTCCGCGTTTCTTTTAGCACTTTTACGCTTTTAATGATGCATTATCAAATAGTGAAATGAATCATCACTTCCTGATGAACAGGAACTTTAACCCTCTGATGACACTTGGGGTAAAAATCCTCTTGAGAGGCTTATTACCGTCAAAGTTTCCACTTTGGAAGACGGTCCTAAACAATGTGAATTTTCCTGATCAACTTCGCCTTTTGCCACTTCAATTTCTGATTGAATTTTCCATTATTCTAGGATGGTAAAATGATGTAGATCTTACTGATGCATTTTCCCATATACGAAAACTTTTCCGCAACTTGTTCTTAAGCATACAAACATCTATTACATAACTGGAGGGCCTAAGAGTTTCCTTATTTGCATAGCTGTTAGCAAACTTTTCTAATACTCCCAATAATAGAACTATACTTTGGAAATAATTTTGAAATATGGTTTTCTTTTATAAGTATTATTTATCACTGCATGTGTGGAATTATGTATGAAGAAGGAATAATTGACAAGTGAAATTACATTACCACAAAGAGACATTAATGGTGATTAATTCACAAATGCAGACAAAGGCCGCTATATAATTGTCTCTAAGATAGAATCGAAACTATTGTATCAAAGATCTTAATTGCTGACTAGATGAAGATAATACAAATGCAATTATAAAGTTCGTGATTTATAGGCAACACAGAATGGAATTTTCTGAATATAACTAAATAATAGAGAGAACTTGAAAAATGTTTGTTTCCTTTTTGCGACCCTTTATGCACCTCTATTTACCATGCAGAACGAAACACATAAACAAAAAAAGTAAATTTGATTCTGCCAACCATAAAACGTTTAATAAAAACATCTGATTGAAGAGCTATTATTATATACGATTTCGCTTCCAATCGAATAAACTTTAAAAGTGGATGCAATTTGTATATATTTTTATCTCAAAGGGAATATTGAAGAATTTTAAATTACCCTTGAGAATATATTTATAAAATGACGACTTTATATATACATATATGAATTTTGTATTTCTCTTCTATTTATAAACAACAGAAATGTCATTTTTAATTATGATGTTGTCGGTATTGTGCGAACAAAACATCAATACAGAATGCAAACTATTTAAAAATTCCTTTTTATTGCATTATTATGTTCATTTTATATATACAATACCATAGAAAATTGCTGCAGGCTTTAATATTTATGTATTTCCACATAATAAATGGATATGATTAAATTTTTTACCTATGCTGATGTGAATTTAGTTGAAAAACTGTAAGATAAACTAAACTGGCAAATAGAGATCGTCTGCTACTTAACTGAAATCAGTTACATATGTTTGGAGAATTAATTGAAAAACTTTAGGGGAAAATTGGTTCGAAATATGCCAGAAAAATGTGGACCTTGTCAGATAAATGTTACAATTCCACTCATTAAATGAATAAAAACATTAACATAATATGCAAAATGTCATTGAGTGGATGTAAAAAACGTGTGGTCGCAACAGCTGATGTATATTATAGTTGAGGGGTTAAAATTAAAACTAGAACAAGTTTTCAAGCTGTGCTTGTGTGCATTTCGTTGCTGTGTTTGAAATTTAATAATCATCTCTCGTGCCACTGAAATGTTTGCAATCTGTCCAGTTGAACAAATGTCATTAAAATTATGAATTTCAAAAATATACAACTTCCATCACCCACATTAACATTTTAATTGCATCCCAACATTTTTTATTTAGAACATGTTCTCTTATATAATAAGAGAAAAGTGCAACGTACATAAAACAAACCTAGTGATTTTGTGTGCACTTTTTAAATAAACGTCAATTACGTATTTAATACGTTGTAGCTGAATTAAAATGAAATTCATAGTGCAGCGAGCGGCGTATTGATATAATACCATTACCAAGGGAACTATTCAATGGAAATTTATTATTGTTGCTTGTGAAAAGGGAAATTTTCTAGTTTAATAATCTCATCTGCTAATTACACAATACATCGTAACACTTTTCCGCATTGCTTCCAGCTGATGCGAGAAAAACAGAACTTGCTATCAAGATTTGAATTCGCTCTTAAGGCGCCTTCACACCGCTCTCTCAGCACTGAAATGCTGTCTTGCCATCGTGTATCAACATTTGATTCGAAATCTTACATTACGTGTACCTACATCTAAAATGAGATATAAATGGTGATACAATAGTACGTCAGTGTTTTGCAAACAAAGATTAATTATGTAACAAGAGTAGGCCATTTGAGTAATTAGTCGCGCGCTTCGTCCAAATTCACCGCCTATTTATCAAGGAGTTTCTTGTTTGTATCACAACGTGATGCCACTAAACGTTATTGAACGGAAGCACGTGCTAAAGCCGGAACTAAACAGTGCATTGCGTGCGCATCTTCCTGCTTCCGCTTCGGGCGCTGTGGGCTTAATAGGCCTTTGTTCCCCCGCATCATGTTTGCTCCCTCTCCGCCGCTCACGCACTTTTCAACTACATACTTTCCAGAAATAACAAAAGCTTAATTGCCTCAGGGAGATGGATCTACATTCGGTGTACCTGTGGGAGGCTGATATGCCTAATAAAAATAGTGCATGATGGTAATGTTGAATAGTTGAATGCAATTTCGCGCTCTTTCTTCTTTATTAGTAGGTAATACGACACCCGCCATCGTATTACATTTACCAACACAGAGAGAGACTTGTATTGCTCGCTTGTACATAAACAATTTCAGCAATTTACTCTTCAAATGTGTACAATTGCTATGAAAGCTTTCTATATTCAAATTTGAAATTGAAAATATTTCTATATAACAAAAAGCGTTTGAAATTGTTTTTTCATTCAATTATGTAAATATTCTTGTGTACTAAAGAATGGTTTCATTAATAGGATTTCTTTTCTCTAACAAAATTTCCAATCAAAATGCAAACTTTTTGTAGTTGTGCGATTTGCAATTTTTTTGCCAAATGTACCTAACCGAGCAATAATTCTAATTTGTTTGGTTTATTTATTTTCGCTAAACAAACCAATTACACGAATGCATATTTAGTGTGGGGACATCATGTTTCGATCGATATTAATTAGTTTATGTTATTTGTATACAGACTGTCCAATTTCGAAATAGGATTGATGAAAGTTTGTTTTTTTTGCATCCTGAATAAATCATTGTGTTAAGGATGAGTTTGGATGTTCATTAAAATCAATTTGCAGCCGGTGAATGCTTTCATAAAACTATTTAAAAGCCTTTCAGAATTGCAAACTTGCTAATTATTTGAAAATTTTTAATTAAAACATAAAGTTACAGTGCTGGACAAAGTGAGGTATTCACAGTTTCCATTTACAGATTTATGTTGTGAGTATAAATAAATATGTCATCCGTATTCCATAAGACAAACTTTAAAGACTTTGAATTTCGCTTGATAATAAAATTGTTTAGCCACCAGAAAGTAGTCACCAAAAGAGAATGGAACATCTCTCGCTTGCTACCTCATCTCATGTATTTTTTAGTAGAAGAAAAAGCTTGTAATGTATTGTGAAACATATTTGAGTCATCTCATAAATCATATATTACTTAGGCAGATAAACGAAACGGGAAAAAGCGTATAAAGTGAATTTATAGTCTATAGTGGAACATATAAGAATTGAAGCAAATAAGAATTAATGTGTCATCGGAGAACATTTTCCCTCTAGTAGTTGCCATCATTCGATTTCGTTGTGCACCATTTTACAAGGCATCAATCATCATGTTTAGAAGACAACAACGACTTAATCCCTCTTTAATATTTCACTCCAACCGAAACGTTTGTGTAAAAATGGAAATTTTTCCAAATAAAAAGACACATCTTGACAACTGCTGTAATGTGTTAATTACTTATGGGTTTATAACTTGACTTTTATGTGTAGATGCATCGTGATGACTCTCTTTGAGTACAAGCTAAAAATATATGCACTATTGGGTAAAAGTTCAATGAACGTCACTTTATTTCACAACAAAAGAGCACACTGAATGCATAATGAGCGAAATGAGTACAATAACATTTCCTTTAATAACCCTGACATTGAAAATTGCAAACAATTTCTTAGATGTATTTTTTAAACAGCTTAAGTTGATCTTGTTTCACGGTTATTGTTTAGAATTAGGTGCTTTTTGAAATATCTCGCCATTCCATGCACACAAACAGTTTTTTCTTTTTTCTTGCGATGCATTTTCTTGCCAACTCCCTAAATTGTAGATTACATACCGAGGCCGAAAGGACAACATTGTTGTCAATAATGTCCTTTCGCCGAGGTATGTATATTTTATACTATTTTATTCATAATCAGATGCAAGAAATAGTCATCGGCCTACGGCCTCATATTATATGATTGCTAACGAATTGTTTACGGTTTCTAATGAATTTCAACTAATAGATGAAAAAAACTACCGCGTAATGAAAAACAGAACACAAAAACAGTAATCATATTATCTTTCCAATTGGAACTAATTGTGAATATTTGTGGATTATTCACAATCAGTAGGTAATGAGGCCCACGACCTCAGCGAGCACACTTTTCTCTCCACAGTAATGCTGCCCTTTCCGCCTCGGTTTGTAATCTACTGTTAAAAGGAACGTAAAAATTGGTGGGTTTGAAATTATCTGCAATGTCCAAATTCCAGTCCTTGAATACCTAATGTGTTTTTATCAGTTCTCGGTCGTAATTAAATTATCAGACAGACACAATCTGTACGAAACCTGTAAGAAACGTCAAGACAGTTCAGTCAGTTCAGGTATATATAGGACTAAATTTCGATTTCAAAACATTGAGGATTTTTAACCCTTGCTTTTTTGTAAAAAATGTTTAAGTAAGTGTAATGTTTGTCTATTAAGCACATTCTCTAATCATCACCTCTCACATCTTTAATTCGCACTTTTCCTATAAATTAAATTCCCTTGATTAACTTGTTGAAAAAGTTTAAGTGAATTTAATGGCTTTTAGTTAGTTAACTCTTTATACTCAGAAAGTAAATCATGAATATACTTAATAATTATTAACCAATGTTGCAAAAGTGTTGATCAGAATAAATTTTCATAATTTAATAGCAATTCCACTCACTACTCTCGCTACCACCTTGTTCATCTACTCTCATCTTACTGGCCTAATAATCAAGATTTAATTTTAAAGACGCGTATAAAAAGTGAGCGGAATTTTAAGCAGGGTTTACATTAAAAGAGATTTATAAGGTCGGTACAATGTCATCCAGTTTCATATTCACATTGTGTACCTATGGTAGGTGGAAGCAATTTGCTCTTCTCATCATTTTATGTTATAAAAATTAAAATTGGCTGCCCGCCTGATAGTAAAGAGAACCACTTATTTGTCTTTTTATTAAACGGGTCCTGGGCTTGCTGCATAACAAGTGTATTAAATGAACAATTTATTACGTTTTACGACCATGCCACCCTTTTTCTACTTTCCAGGTGGATGTTGATATTGTCTTTATCGAGCATGAATGCCATTCGTGTGACTACAGCGGAGGACTGTGTTTGTTGGAAAAACTATAAACCACAATATAATGAGGATGGTGAGACATATTGTGGGTCCATATATACATTCGATAAAAAGCCATGCAATCTGCCCAAACCACCTAAATGCGAATGCTCCTCAAATGTAACTGGAATACTGCATGACATCGAAGGCGTTTGGTGTTCAATATCCCGGAATGGGAATCTAGTGTCGAAATGGGTCTGCGAAAATATCGAGGAATGGAACGAATTCCTCAAGAATAATCCGAATTGGCCATAATTAAAACACTTCTTTTTACAGTGTATTTTATTTCTCAAATAAACAAACATTTTGCGGTGTTAATGATAAATTCGTTTTTCTGGATGCTTTGTCAAGTACGTCTCCCAGTCGGCCTTTGGAGCACAATTAATGTCATCATATTTGTTGGGATTCGATGTATCGATGCAATTTATTTCGCCCAAATCCAAAGTCACTTCGACACCCTTCTCTTTGCAGACACACAAAGGCGGCTTCTCCTCATTACAGCCGAAAATGCGGTGGTTCTTTTTACCACGACAAAACCATCCTTGACCGTCAGATTCAGGCTCGAAGTCCTGCCAACACTTACAATCGGCCGCTGAAGATGCTGATTGCACAGTTGATGTGAAAAGGAGTGTTACACAGCCAGCCAAGAGCAGACATGTTAGATGTCTTCTAGAAATATGAACGTTGTTTCATTTAAGATGCACGTGTGCAGAAAGTTTAATTTTGCACCTC
The DNA here is from genome assembly GCA_963930825.1 of Silvanus unidentatus. Taxonomy (NCBI): domain Eukaryota; kingdom Metazoa; phylum Arthropoda; class Insecta; order Coleoptera; family Silvanidae; genus Silvanus; species Silvanus unidentatus. Next base: position 203,631 of record OZ005759.1, on the reverse strand, counting down.
GTAGAAAAACAAATTTCACAGACACTTACCCCATTATTACTTTTCAAATATATACACAAAAATATACAACTGAGATATTGAACATCGAAAACAGTGTCTTTTATAAAGATGATTCCTAATTGTTTTCACCTTGACAATGATTGGTTGCACATGTGTGTGTAAAAGGAAATTTTTATCGTAATTACATTGTTTGTTTCTAAAAAAATCACAAACGAAAACAGGTTTTTTTTTATTTTAGGAATCCTGTTTTCAATCACTTATACATATCAAATAAATTATTTATTTTGTTAGGAGTTCTAATAACATTGACTTTCCTTTATCCCAACTTCAAAATATGAATTAATTTTACTTTGTTTTCACTTTATTATTGATCATGTTAAAACAGGGGCGCACAGGTAATTATTAATATTTACACAGGCGTATGAAAACAACAACAAAATTACAAACTTTCTGTTATTTGCCCAATTCTCGAAAATTGGTGATCTTTTTAAAAAACTTGATCCATTCCTCTTCATTTTCGCATTTGTGGAAGAAACAACTCGTCTCGCCTAATGCCAATTCCACTTGTCTTCCTTTAATTGTACACTGACATTTGGGCGGCTTCTCCTCGTTACATTGGAATAATTTGTTAATATTCGTGCCACGACAATAATAACTGCCACTTAAACTTTTTACTGCCTCATATCCATCCCAGCATTTACATTCGTCTAATAATTTTACAACAGACGCTCTTATCAATGCAAATATGCAGAGTAATAGCAGCAATTCGCTTCGCCTATAAAATAAACTTTAAATAGAAAATGTTCTCACTACAAAATGGGGAATAAATAACGAAAAGTTAAATTATCTTTGCAGATAAGCGCGCCCAGTAATCCAACTGCACCCTTATTAAGTAAAATTTACTTTGCTCTTGATTTGGTAATTCTATTCTACTTACATGTTCGCTCTCTAATAAGGATGCACGGTCACTAAATGCAGTCCCAAAATTCATTTGATGTGGAAACTTTGCCCGTTAATTATTTCTTAATACAAGAAAAAAAAAACTTAATCACCATATGCTAATGAGTTCGAATATAAAGGAGAACTATTCAATTTATCATACAATAATGTGGAATAATTAATTGGTATCTATTTAATATCATGTACAGACACTAATAAAGTCTCCCCAAATTCCCTATATACGTTAGATGGATTGAAACGACGTCTTAATCCACTCTCCGTATACAATCCATTGTTCAACATATTGAAATTCGATACAATGCGAATATTCTCCTGTTTCCATAAAGTTATTACACGAAAACGGCCTAATTATTCCATATCTTCCAGCGGCAAAGTACATTTTCATCCCTATTTATTAGGTTTTTGGATGAAAGCCCGTCATAAATCAGCAAATGAAAGTGGTGTTCGGGATAGTTTTGGGTCCTAAGCGTCGCTCGTAAAGTGTGAACACCATTGCTTACGTCTTGACTACCGAGTTTTAGTGGAAAATCGCCTACGACGATATATAAAATAATCCATTTCTGAGATTGACATTTCAAACATCAATTTATTTGGTGCTGCTGTGCTATTCTCAATATTTCGGACAAGACGATGTCGTTTTTTATGTTTCCCAGTTTACGCTTAAACACACTTAAATATTTTATTGTTTTCTTATAAAAATGATGAAATGGCATCGATTTGGATTTAAGTTAAATTTCATTTTCGTACTGTATCCACTTTTCCATAAATTTCGGAGCTTACTTGGAAGATGGTGATGGATTAGTCAGTTGAAAACTTCTTGAATATTCATGTAAGTCAACTTAGCTGTGTTTTAATGTTTATTATTTGTAAAACGTTGACGAAGGTATATAACTAACTGAGTTTCACAATTTACACATTATTACATAACTTGAAATAACGTTCTCTCAAACTTATGCAAAACAATTATAATTGTTAAGCAAAATTTCCATCTATATTCATATAAATATGGGAACGGCTTCGACATTGGCTAAATAAAACAGACATCGTGTTATTGAGTTTTCCGAGTAAAATTTTACTAGATTTAATTAAGCGGATCATTTGCACGATTTTAAGTAAGTAACATTAAAAGGAAATCTAATTAATGTCCACCGCTAATTCTTTTTAACGACTGGCAGCATAGTTTTATCTTGGCTGCCAGCACGCGCAATAAAATGCAAATGTATACCTGTTAGAAAAGTGCAATTAACAATTATTCGAGCAATTTTCGTAATTTCCGTAAGGCAACGATAGCGGGAGAAATGAAAAAGGAACAAGAATTGCCGATTTGCCGTTTAATTATTCCCTTTTCTTGATACATTGAACGAGAAACGTTTCGGAATGTTTGTGAAATGGCAGAAGTCCAACACAGCGAAAAGAAACTTTTTACATTTGAAACTATTAATTATTTCAAAATTAGTAAAAAGGACTTAATTACTCGAACGTAGTGCACACTGAGTGATGGAAAATAAAAGAGCGATGTTTTCCAAACAGGAAAAATAAACGCAACAGCTGAACATAATGACGGCATAGTAATATGGCGCAAAAGACTTTATTGCCTATATTAGTGGAGGGGTGGAAAATCATTAGAGAATTGAAAAATTTATGTAATCACCATCATTATAAACGGGGCTAGTAAATAGCGCACTTGCACGTTAAAACTCGATATCATAATCTACCCCCTTAACATTTCGACAGTTTTGCATTTCGCTAATTACACTAATCCCTTAATTAATTTTTAGATTAGTGTCAGTTCATCACATGAACTGTTAAAACTTTGTTATTTATTAATCAGCCTCTTAACACAATATTAAATGATCATGGATATTTAATTATCCACATCTATTATGGGAGAATATATAAAGAAAAACTGAACTTGAAGCTGAATCTAATTCTGATTTAATAACTACGATTTATTTGTGAATTGCGGTAGAAAAAAGTGTACTACAGACGATTTTCCAAGTTAAACTTAAATGATGTCCTAGTATAAAAAAGGATGTACGAAATAGTGCTGGGGATGTGAAAATAGAAGAAATATACACAGAGCAGCAGCGCGTTCGGTCAAGATTTGCTGCATGGCCGAAGCATGTAATGATAGAAGGGATTATGCCCTCTTGGGGTGCGCCAATGTTACCCGTAAGGCGTTTAGTGTCCCCAGCATCTTACATTGAGATTTATGAGGTTAGTAGTATCATTTCACTGGTTGGTCAGTTTAGTGATTTTAATGGATCCTTAGAGTCAATCGAATGCGTTCCTAGAGTTGTTTATGTCCATCGATTATTACTGAACTTTACAATTGAATTTTCGAAACGGTTTTATAATCAAGTTTTTCGCTGTTGTTTTTCGAAAAATGCAATTTACATCTCGCTTTGTTGGAAATTTTCTATTAAACATATGCAATTTTATTCATCTCGCAACTGAAATCGTTTTTGTTCCATATAAAAAAAGTTTATAATTCTATAATAGTAGCAACTTTTGTTGAATATTTCCTACTCATCAAAACATCCAAATACGATTTTAAAAGTTTACTAGTTAATGTATATATGAACATATACATAATATTATAGAGTTAAAATTTATCAAAAGGTTTCTGACAAAACCTGCAGGCATTCAAATTGTTAGTAGTACAGTTTTCGTTTTATTTTTGATGAAATATTGATTATTAGGGAATCCCTCTGTAAAATAAGAGTCAATGAATGTAATACTGGAAATTGTCAAATGACTTATTTTGTATTGAAATTAAACCTTTGAAGCTAACGCGTCGAAATACGATTATTTCAAAGGACATTTGAAAGCATAATACTTGGGGAAAAATGTAGGTAATTACATTTTTTAACGATTTGTTGGAAATCCGGGATATTCGCATACCCAACTGCATTTAATTATTATTAGGTTCCTTATTGAAAATTGCGCATTGTGACAAATATGAGGGTTAACTGGACCAAACGCAAAACATTTCTAATTAATTTTTAATTAATCCCTTAAGGTACACACATGTAATTCAATTTATAAAATATTCCAGTGCCAAGAATTGTGAGTTTGTTGATTTTATTGTTTACGGAAATATACGAATTCCTATTAATTAAAACTAATGTACATATGTACAATATAATATTAATCTGCTCATTCCGCATTTTGAAATTTTAATTAAAATAGAATTTCATAGTTTTCACATTTTAATAGAGGATATTAATTTTATAAATGTAGGTACGTTCATATATGTATATTCAAAGCAAGTATAGGTATATTAAAAATGCACATCTGATTATAAAAACTGTGCACTGAATACAATTACAATGAAATGTGAATATGCATTTATATCGTTTTCCAGTGAAATGCATCAGTCTCTTTGACGCTTCAATTGATTAACAATTTTCAAAGCTTGTACAGCTTTTTAATACTGCCATATTCGTAAAAGTGTCACGAATATATTTTAAATCAATCAACAGTCTGTGCGCTTTCATCAGTTTTAATTTTACCCTTCATTATAATACTGAAATTTATGCACTTTTCATCGACTTTTCATTTATATTGTCACAAAATACAATCACGCGATAGAAATAAAAAAAATCTTGTACGATTTGTGAAAACGTATTAAAATGTATTGAAATTTTCATTGTACATACATCGGGCAATAGATTAATCCCCTTTTCGCACACCAACAAAAAAAAAACTTTTCATAGGGCTATATAAATTATTATGAAACTGTTTCAGTCTGTTTCAATTCGCCTCTGTTGTTCCCAATTTTTATTCGCACGTTTATATAGAAAATGTTGTTGGTGATCCATTGTGTGTTTTGCAATTGAAACTTAAGATTTATTGGCGTTGTATATATAGATATTGTTCAATTCCCCGATTGTGCGAAAAACTCGTATACGAGAACAGATCGATAATAATTGTGAACATGTACAAATATGACAGACATTGATCCTATTTTCTAATTAATTATATATCAACTGTTGGTAGTTGAAACAAAAACGGAATCCACGGCAATTTTGCATTCAAATCAATTCATTCTTGGGCGATCATTAATTCTTATTAAGAATCGTTCAGTTGTATATTTACTTTCGATAGCATTTTTATGGCTGTACATAAAAAATTCATTGTAAATCCTTATCCACACGCACCTTTAATACACACAGCCAGCAAATTGAGTCATTTAATGAGATTTACGACCTTAATTTTCATAAAATAAATAAGCTCCATTCAAATATGCCGTCCATGTTAACGTTCACTTCAACTCTATATAATAAGTATATACTTTATAGGATTAATATTGATCTATACAGCTTCTTTTTTGCCTTCTTCCACCCTAGAAACGTCTCTTGCTCCCTATGTTCCCCGATTAAAAAGCTCGTCGAAAAGAATTCTTATTTATTTTATAGACCCTCTTAAAAGAACTCAAGTAATTATTTCTGTTTAAACACTTAATGTAGAAGCTTTCAAATTACAAAAGTTTTTTTCCCTCTCATGTAGACATTTAAAAAATGCAATTATATTAAGCTCTTAAAGATTAAAAATAACTTTTTTTATATATATAATAGGAGCAATAGCAGTAAGTAAATGACGTTACGTTATATATTTAAATTGTCATCATTTCGAATACATTTTCCATAAAGAGATGGAAAAATGAGACTTAGATTTTCAATTGGTTTCCTCTTCTGTAATCAATTATTCATTAGCGAGTTTATTGAACTAAAAATTTCTATTTTACGAATAGATTGCATTGAAAATTGTGTTTATCCACAACTTGTGTGAATCTGTTAAAGTACACTTTTTTATTAGGGCATACACTAAATTCTAATTAAAATTGCATCATTGTTAGATTACATATTTCCACTATGAAAAGATCGTTATATCTACATCATGCACACATGCATTTAATAATAGAACGTGATGTTCTTTGTCCGAATTACACACAAGTTAAAAGTATTTATTATAATTGTTTGAATTCAGGGACATATGCGAGAATTAAATCGCACGATGTGAATTAAAAGTGTGAGGATAAAATTGTATTTGAAAATTGCCATCAAAATACGAGAATAGCGCGATCAATAGGCACAACGACGACACAACAATCGAGAAAGATGCATTTATTACTTTGGAAAGGGAGAGAAGATGAGGGGATGGAAGTTAGGTAAATGTCCCATCCGCTATTTATCTTCAACTTGGAGCTATAAAATATTTGAGAAACATCCGTAAACAGGACATTTTTAACACGTCTGACGTTACATTGAACGAAAATATGCGCATTATTTACGAGCCATATATGCTATTGTTTGCAAGAAAAAAAACCATTTTCCATCTCTCTAATAGTTAAATCTGTTGATGGGGCGATGTTATAAAACGGCAAATGTCAAATGCACAAATTGTGTCCTTAAATTTTTCGTTTTTCATAGATTTTCCCAAAAATGGATGAATAGAGGAAAAAGGAACTGTGGGGACATAAGACTGTCAAAGCAAAAATTTAATCATCCCAAAGCGATCGGGTGATAAGCCATCCCTTTTTTAAAAACTCTTGAGAGATCGATATTTTTTTATAACCAAATTTGGTTACCTCAAGATTTAGGAAAAAAAATCCGAAAACTTCAAGTGCTAATCCTATATAAAATATACCTACAGGAAACTAAGTACTTTTGTGTCAATAAAATATAATGGGCAATAATTTCTCAAATTTCTATTCTCGTGGAGCACGCTCCACACCAAACTCCTCTCTCTCCTTTAATCATGGACACTAATCTCTTTCAGTGAAAAATGGCTCCATCAGAATATACAAATTACCAGTCAATCTAAGCGAGTATACGTAAGCCGTCGTTCGTCTTACACTTTTTTCCTCCCATTTTATTATTTTTTCGCTTTTTAATCAGGCGAATGGGAAATAGCAAGCTACTTCAACGTTATATACATCCGCTATTAAACTTTGACACTATAATAAATTGCATAATATCATCGAGAGGAGCGCGCAAAACGCGTGCATGCATGCCGCTCTTTCGCATTTTCACAGTCGTCAGAGGTGATTTCCATCAAGAGAAGACCATATTGTTCCCGAAATGGCAACTATATATGGCGACATAATTTATTCAATTGATGAATCGCAAAAGTTCCTCCAACAATAAATCATGGTCGGTGCTTTCAAGTAAAACCGCACCAAGCAAAGTTCAGCAACAAGCCAAGAGAAAGCACTTGTTAGCTATCGTAAATTTGTTCAGAATGTGTTGTTTGATTGCACATTGTGACATTTTAATGCGATGTTTCATTGAACTTGGAACTATTCACTTGATGGATACAAAGCGCTGTCGTGGTAGTTCAAAGAACAGAGCTTAACGACTATACACTTAACTTGCAGTTACCGCAACTTCGTTTTTCTTTCGTCAGGGATGAATGTTAGTGGACTGCATTTGACGTAAATTTTAATAAACGCCCGATGGATAAAACAATGCCGAAATTGTCAATTATGGCTGTTGGATAACATGAAACTTTTATGGGCGAGAGGGTCATTTTTCATTTTGGTTCAGCAAATAATCAAGGGAAATTATGAATTTTTCATCGTTTAATTATAAACAGTCGCAAACATATTGTGAATATTTGTGTTGGGTTATGCCAATAGCCCGAAATCAGTTTTACGAATTTATAAATTTGCATATTAGATTTTACATAATTCAGTAGTGTGTGTCGTCAAATAATCAATTTATAGTTTTAATTGCAGTAAATGGAAAATAACGTCATTTATGTATACGTAAATGTAATTCTGTAATATTTGCACACACAACAAATGTAAAATTCTAATTTACGTTCTGTTATTTATTGTAATACGATTATGATGGGAATATTTTTAAGTTATGTATATCGGATTCACCCTCCAATTTATATTACTGTCCATTATTGTTTAATGGTGCGATTTACCATTCGGTAGAAAAAACGATTCTTTCACGTTCCACTTTATCATTAATAATCCAAATACATTTATGAACACATTTAGCGCTTACAGATTTTTCTAATTTATTTGTTATTTGGGGAAGCGACAACAAAGGTAGGAAGAAAAAAAACTTGATATTCATTTAGGGTAAAGCCATCGAGAAAGTCCGTTTCCATAATCCTCTCTGTATACAAAAAGTCCACTGGATTCACGGAAATTCAATTCGCCTTAAGCCCTAACCTTCTTAGGATGTATTTCTTTATTCTTTGAACCGGCAATAAAACAGATCCGAAATCTTTTCAAGATTAACAAGTCAAGGCTGAAAGCGGGTGTCTGTTTAGTTAATTTCCAATCGTATATTGATATTTTCTCACCAATCTCTCGACGATGATCCAAAAGAGTTCAGTAAACTGTTAGAGTTTGGAAAATGAATAGAGACCCATTATTAGGCAGCAATTTTTATTTGGTGTCTTATTCATATTTTTAGAGAGAAATAAAAATATTTCAAAGAGAATTTGTTACCTTGCCAAACACATTAACGTGTAATATTATTTTTAAACAAATATACAAACCGTTGGTAAAATTGCATTAAAACAGTGTCAGTTGTACTAAATGAATTTACGCATGTTTTTCTCTTAAAGAGAACCGAATTTTTGGAACAATTCCAATTTATCTCTGACATAATGTTTCGTTTTTATGTCGTTTTTATGTGGGTCGATCGTATACAATAGCATCATTTTTTCTTGTTGTTTTTTAACATTCTATCTCCACCGACACACATTACTTGCATTGTTCAATGTTCTTGAAAAATTTCTTAAAACCGTGCATTTTAATCATGAAAATTTTTGCAAATATTAATCTAGTTAAATAAATAGACACGTCCTGTGTGTGTGTGTTTCATAATGAATTTAAAAGAATAACGAATGCACTTAGAAAAAGGTTAAAAGTTGTTTTCCACTGTCGCTTCATCTTGGCACTTCCATTTAATCAGGACGAGTGTAGCAAACAGGACAAAAGGAGACGTCGTTTATCTACGCCCAAAGCACTTCCTAACCTACATTCTCTGTTACGACTTTGTTTTGGACTTACTTCGTAAATAAATTTGATATCGGGACAATAAAATAATACCATTATAAAGATCACAATCGCGCCACACGCTCTTGTATCTTTATAGATTTTCGTTAGAAAGGAGCGAGCTTCCTTTGGATCCTGATGGCCAGTGTTCGGCCGCCACCATTCACTTTGGACATTTTTTGATAAGGGCTGTAAAATATATGACGCGAACTTTATTATGGGAAAATCTGAACGTTATTGTTTTCCATAATCGTATTAGTTGTGGACCGGTTTTATTTCAAAACGAAAATTTTCGTGACAGTAAAAAAGTGGCGATTAACCAACTCTTCCCCATGCACACACCATTTATTACAATTAGGAAGATTGTGTAAATAAAAAAAAACACGCACGATTAATTTCGAGTTCAGAAAATTGGCTCACTTTTATTGTCGTCTAGAAAGTGGCTAATTATACCTACAATATAAGCACGGTTTCAATGTTCTTTTCGGTGTGACGGGCAGAATGTTTCATCCTAGACCAGAAATAAGAGCAAAAACAGTTTTTAACGAATTTACATTAGACGATAGTAATTTATCGTTGTGCTCGTAAAAACGATTGCACTATTTTAGAATTTCAATGTCGGTTTTGTGGGTCATTATTTTCAGTTCATTAGTTTTCCGTGTTACCTCCTGATAGGGGGTAGGGTGAACTGCCACCATGTACACGCCACACACACATACTCTACACATCACGTCAGCATTTCTCTCATTACTGCTTTTCTCCCCCATTTCCAAGTTTTCCGCAAAGTTGCTGGTCTTGCTTTACTATCTATAGTTCGTTTCAAAACATTTGTCTTCATTTAAAAACACAAAATTGAACTTGCCGTTTTTATTATAATTTCAATTAAAACTGTATTTCATGAAGCAAGTTGAAAACATGTTTAAAAATTGTTCAGCGCTGTACAATTAGTGTGTCAGAAAAATTTATATATTATATTTGCAGACCTTAATCTGAGGATATTCCAATCGGCAAGTACATGAAATCGGAAACCATCAGAGAGAAACGATTAAAAATTTACTGACGATGATTGATGGAAAATATCGATTGAAAAAACAGTTTTTTTTTCTATGTTTTACGTCAAATTGGAAAAAATACTGACGTTTCTTTGGTTAAAATGGAATTGAACAACTTAATCCCAACTCTGCAATGCAGAAACATTTTGTGCAAAAATTCAAAACACGATCTATATTAGCAAATGACATAAAAAAAACTATTTTTACTATTATTTATCGCACACAATAAAAGTCTATGTAAAATATATATTTGTCGTTAAAGCATTCTATTCTTTCATTAGTATTATATTTATGTCAGAATGAAAATAGGCTGAATGATATATGAATAGATTATTTGCGCGACGATTTTTCACCGGTTTCGTGAAGTAAGATCTTATAAAATTTGTGTGATCTAATTTTAAACCACCGCACCGCAGCACGGCGCTTATAATTGCTTTGTTTTTTCTTCTATTAGTTGTTTAGAGAAAATTAATTTGCAACAGATGTTTTGCTTTTGTTATTGTATAGTCTAATAATATTGAAGAATTTTTCGTTCTCCAACAACAAAAGGTCATCATTCATATCGAGGACAACAAAAAACGCTCTCTCCACTATTAAGGGATAATATTAAAATGATGGCCTGTCTGATGAGCATGAATTAAACATTCAAATTGTATGAATGAGCGAAAAATGGCACACATTGTGTGTGTGTTGTGAATGTCGTCGTCTCAAAACCTGTCCACGATGATAAATTCATGGACATACACAGACGATGGAGAGTGTCGAGAGACGTCCATCGTTGATGTATTATGGAAACCAGCAACGCACCGCGACAGTCCTTAGAGAGAATTACATTCGAACCCTCCAAGCCACTTTCAAGAATACTGATTATCCCTCAAATAAATACCCGAAGAGGAAAGTTGGGCTTTTCTAGTTCAATATCGAATTTCACCCTTGAAGCACTTAAACAAAACTTCTTTGAATATAAAGCCGCCCACGGTAGTGAAATTCGCGACACCCATCAATGTTAGTTCTACTTTTACATTATCCTCTTACAAGAAACATTGTTAACATGCACTCATTTCTGTTCAAATTGAAATTGGAGACAAACAAGCGAACGGCACATAAGGGTGTTATTCAATTGTCAAGTACCGAATATCTTTTCAATACAATTTTATGGGATGGTAAACGAATACTTGATAGAATTCACATTAATCCATCATTCCATTCATTATGTCAACTTGTACACAAAACAATGAGAAACAAATAATTCTACTTGTTTTTTTTCAACATTATTAGACCCTTCCGCAATATTATCCTTATTTCTGGGCTTAAATCATCACGAACGTGCATTATTGATCTGTCAATAGATAATTCGAATTAAACGATTCGGTATTTCGTTCGACTTAATTTCCCGTCTGATTTTAGCAAACAATAAATTCAAATCGATAACGATATTTCCACACACGTACCTATACAACGAAATTAACACGCTCTTCTTAAGAGAGTCCATCGTCTGTGTAAATATTGACCGTCTTTAGCTTGATTACACCTATTTGCATATCATTGAATCTGTAAACAAACAACGAATACAAAGTCCATGTATACAAACTTTCCAAACTAATATTTCAATATTAAATTTTGCCTCTCCAATAAACGACGCAATTCTGGGCTGTGTTTTAAAAAAACGCCATTCTATTATTGAGCTTCAATCATGGAGAATAAATTTGGTATGCTATATACCCTGATTTTCAGTTGGATTTAAGCCTGATTGATTGTAATAAGTCAAAATGACGAATTTTTCTCCGATATTTTTATGTGCTGGTGATTTGTTATACAGGAAAATATCCAGTTCCATCATACCGTTTTGCAAAATTTTACAAATATTTTTAATAAAGAAAATGTTAATCCAGATAATAAATTTCTAAGTCCGAGCGAACGTTTTTTATAACACACACACATTTGAAAAACGAAAGGCAATAAATAAAGTATATATAAAAGCTGACGAGAAGAAAAGATGGGAAAGAAAACAAAAATATCAATGATATATGTTTTCAATCAAGCAGAATCAGGCTAGGTTTTTCTTTCTTTTATCGATTTGAATTGTAAGATGGATAGTAAATAGCAAGTGTTGCGATTAAGAACCGTATGGGCGTTACATTGTTAAAGTGCATTAGAAAAAGCAGATGGGGATGGTCTCAGATGGTTAAGGAAGATGAGAATAATGGTGTAGTCGGTCCAAAGAGTAAACTTCTTTTTAGAAATTGATCGCTAGTTAGTTACTCGGTTTGGCTGTTTGTTTTCCACTATAACGTAAATGTATCGGTAAATTTTCTTGTGTAACTAGCTGCCGTTTTTTTTCTTCCCCCTTTTTTCGTTCAGAAAACAATACTTACTGCTGTATTTAATTAGATCAAAGAAACTGGCCGATTTTTTTTATTACCTTCTAGAAACGAGAAATTAATTGCCTTTATATATTGGCAACTGCACGGCAAGGGATTATTGTAGTATTCCAAAGAAATTTATTGTACGTCGGGAAATGAATACTACAAAGAATTTTCATCATGTAAATTCAAGCATGCTGGACTAAAAGTAAATTATAAAGAGTGTCCAATCCAGAGGTGTGTTGGTTAATAAACTTGATATCGTGAAATGTACATTTTGAAGCGGTTTCTGGGGAGTCGTATTTCATTCGAGCGCCGTCACTAGAATGTGTATCTGTGGAAATTGACGTGTTACGAACGATTACTCTGAACGGTAAGGGTGAAGATAATCTCGTTATAAAGGATTACATGTCCAATGTGTAAAATGTATAAAACGCACTCTGTAACACGATTACATTGTCCGAAAGGAATGAATTCTCTCTATTAATCTTATTATTAAATTTCCCGTCGAAATTACACAATGTTACATGTAAATAATGTATGCGATAAATATAAAAATTGAATATAAGCTGCATGGAGAGCGCATTTACGGTCGCAGGTGGTGAAGGCGAGTTGGGTCCATCGAGAGTGACCCATTAGGCCGTCTCTGTGTCCCGGTTTATTTATGCATTTCCACTGAAACATCGTGTAAATATATTCATAGTAAAATGTCTACATCTATACAAATATGCACACATTGTTGAAAGGCATTAGTATGCGGAGATAACAAGTTTCTATTCCCCATGAAATCTAAGACGAAGATAAAGGAGGTCGTACGGCTTAATTGTATTACTTCCGTGTCGAGTGTTTCTCCTTTTACGCATACTTTCTGCCGACTATAGGACCCCATATCCGAAAAAGCCTACGACGACAACACACAGAAATAAATTTAATTAGCCAACAAAATCGTGAGGTTTAATTAACTTTTCACAAATGCTACAAACAAAATTATTTATACTCGAACAATCATCATAATCGCGACCGAATAATAAAAATAGACAACATGCAAATCCATTTATAATGTATATATTTTGCATGCGGCACGAGTATTGGAAATAAAACAAGTTTGAGCAAATTCAAAACTTTACTGTAAATATTACAGTTCCGTATTATAATAAGAAAGTAATATAACGTGCGGAGCTTGTATATTTTCCAAAAGAACAACAAAACAGTACGAAACGGCGTATAGGGAAAAAATACACATCGAAAAGAGCGCAACAATACATTATATGTGCGCATATATATACATATAAGCCAGCTAATAAAAAGCGTAAAAAATTGAAAAGCGAAAAGTTGGACTATTTTACAGTGTAAATGTTGCATTTTTAAATTAAATTTAAAATGGCACCGAGATTTGCCATTGCCGTGTGTTATTTTGCTCTCGTATACATCGGGCTGTGATGCCGCCGCATTCATGTCCCTCATGAAATGTCAACGCCGTTCATGAAATAACCTTAGTGAGAATTCAATTCCCAGCTCTCTGCCAAGTGCTAGGATTCACGAATCCTGTGGGGTGTGAAAAGAGTCAAATGTGAATGTCAACCCTTATTATGCCACATTCCTGCATGCGAACGTGCTCTACTACTCAAATATATACAGGGTGCAACAAATTCGATTCATTTAAACAGCGGAACTGATTGATAAGGGAAATTGAAACGCCCTGTATTTTTTAAGTACATTTCTACGACACCTGCATTTCTTCGTACGATTTTTGCAATTAGACCTTTTTGTTGTTCTTTTCCGTGCCTATTCGGCATTATATCACAAACCCAAATCCTAATCCAATCTTGCTAGTTCTTATGTCTCTAAAACGAAATTGTTTACATTGTCAGCAATTTAACTGGAAACACACTAGTATAATATCCACTTACACGATATTGATTACATTATTCAGAATGATATATTACATATGCAATAGGAAATGAGAGTTGGGGGGTGGTACACAATAAAAACGTGATACGATAATAAATTTCCCTAAAACGGCAATCCTCTTTGAAATTCACACGGTAAGATCATTTGTCCTTGTCATCTCTACTTTTAAGACGAATTTGCTTTGATTTCAGAACCTGCTAATCTCATTTAAAAGCGTATTTATTTTTCTTCCGCATTTCACAATGTTTTTTTTCTAACTTGTCGAAAATGATCTAATCAAAAAACTCTCATGTGTTACACTGTGTCAGAAAATTTATTGTTGCATAGCAAATAGTATTTTTCTGGTAAAAAAGGGATGGTTTGAAAGAAGGATCCCTTCAGAATAAAGAGCACATTTCGCCTTTATCTAGAGTTGAAACAACGTGATAGCACTTTTTGTGAGACTGCACAACATCTCGTACGTGTTTGAAAACATTTTTTTGCAACGAATTTTAGTTTAAAATGTGTTCTATATTTCATACACCCGGGATGTGTGTTCTCTCTTTCAGACCTCAAGGGTAATATAATTCAGAATTAGATAATAAAGCCCGAAATCCATTGATGCTCATATATGACACAGTGTGTTCATGGGTGGGTGATGCTGATGCTCCACAAAAACTGATATATCGAAATGTTGCAAATTTGTACACACGAAAACTTACAACTCGATAGCAAAACATGCCCACACACGGCACGAAGGGATGATGCACAACCCCCCCACAACAACATCATTTATTCTCGGCTGATATTTTTTCTTTTATTGATGAAGTTGCATGTTGATTTACCATCCCCCAAAACAGCTACAAATTACAATTCCTAACAGACATTTTTCATTAGTTTTGCACCGGCTTGCATATCCGTTTGTAATTAATGTACATAGTGATGAAATGACATTAAAACACTTTTTTCCACCGACCAAATATTTATTTTTATTTGTGCGTGTGCAATACGAACAAAAAATTACGCCAACCCATTCACTGCACCACACAATAATATTATTATTGTTAAAATAACACGAAATTTATTTTTTATTCAACAAAGCGTGTACATGTACAGTTGAAGTGGAGGCAACATCACAAAATAACAAAGAGCAGTGGGAAAACGAAAATAATACAGTGAAAACAATTAAAAAAGCCAACGGAATTATGCAAATAGGCCCAGTACAAGAATTTTGGTAGCTATACAGAGATGGCAATGTTTATGGGAGACGCAGCTGTTGTCTCTCATTGCCGTTAATGCAGTCCTCGCTTAAAGCAGCTTAAAGCCCATATTAACCAAGTTCATGTATTATTCGGAAGCTCTTAAATGCGAAGGCGGGCAGAGGGAACTCTTAAGAGCAGTTTGTGATTAGAAGCGATGTAAGAACACTAATTGAAGGTAATATTCGGTATACAGCATTGAACATTTACCTATTAATAATAAAGTGAGTTTCGATATTAATGAAAAATCCAGCTAATTACTTAGCAAGACAGTATTTAGTATGTAGAAAATGGGAACGATTGTTTATTGATTTCAAATTGAAATGCAATCCCCAAACTGTTGGTTGCAGTATAAAAATGCTGCGCATAAACTTTCCCAATTATAAGTTGGAATATCGACTAATATATAGAAGAGAGCAGGAAAATATTTTAATTAATTATCGCAAAAGTCTCATTTAAATTAGACAAATTTAAATAGCCAACCCTCCATTACCGTAACTATGTTGAATTCATTCCACAGATTTGTCTTTAACAACATTAAATAGACGGATTTCCTGGATAGCACACAGCATCAGCCGTTCAGCTTTTAGCAAACACACAATTTCAAGACAAATTTTCAATTTACATTAATCCTGCCGGGTGCAAAGCTGAGTAAAGGGCATACAAGCACATCAATCGAGAGAGACTCGACGAATGGGGGGGACGAGTGATGTTTGTAACACTCCACCTGTGTATAGTGGATAGATGAAAGCTCTTTACATCGTTGATCTGCTTTCGCCACCGATCCTCTACCTTTCCTATGTGCCATGCAATAGGCGATACTTGTACCTAGTTGATATGTTAACTCGGTCAGTTTACATGGTGGAACTTTGATGACTTTACAAAACTACACATTTCTGTCCAATTGGATTCGGCCACTTTCCATCCGATATTACATTTCATCCGGACACACAAACATTAAAAAATCCACATTCAAATTTCCGATGGACAAAGGAAACATTTCGTTTGTAGGTACATATTGGAATGCGGTTATTTCGATTTCATGGGACCAATTAGTGTGTTTGTGCAGCATTTGCAAAAAAAAATTGGTTCTCCTATATACACAAATTCTAAGCTCCCACAACATACACACGATGACGTAAATGGGTCGACTGTGACAAATTTCCTTGTTTGCACTTTATAGAGAGAGCAGCGTGCGTTATTCACGTATACGAATTTGGGACACAGAAAAAAAGTGGTGAAATTTATTTGATAATTTCAAAGTGGAAGAAAAAACGAAAAGTCGTATCTGAAAGAGGGAATTGTTGAACTTTTTAATGGACCATATTGTTTCGGAAATTATTATTACTGGCAGAGGGACGTAAAACGTGCAACGATTTATTTTTACCTGCAATTTCTTAAAAGTTATTAGCAATCTCGCAGTACAATATAATAAGAAGGGTAGGAGTGGTGCGCGCTGTTAAAAATAACAAGCTTTTTACTGGAGAGATGGCCAAGTTTGCCGATGAAAGCGCTAGTTTAATATAAAATTTATGTGGGGCGAAATGCGCCGAACGGTGGATTGTGCTCTATCAGGCCACAACATCGAAGAGTTTGGTTCTTTCTGAAATTTATACACCCCGTTGAGGAACATTACACTATCGCACTATCAGTGCTTTTGCCTTTTATTTGCATATATTGATTCGGCTTTATTTTGGATAAATATCCAACTGGAATTGATTGGTTGGAAACGCACCATCACCATCCGATATAGCGCACAACTTTCTGCGAAAGTGGAAAAAGTTTCGAAATTGTTTATAACTTGCACTCCCCACTTTCCCATTTTGGAACTTAATAAATGAAGGTTCTGTAATTATGTCATGGATTATGGTGGAGCTAAACGCTAAAGTTTACCAATAACTTATCTAAATCTGTTGCGAGCAGTTAATATTAATTTCATTTAATCGGTCTAAACGAAACTCAAAGACGTACAATTTATATCCGAACAATATTCAAGCGCGCGTATAACAACGGGAAACTCGCCGCCACCCCTCGGGTCCGATACCATTTTTCAATACTTCAGGTATGATTACACAACAGATAAATCCATACATGCATCTAACCTCCGGGTAGTAAATTGTGACCTAGTGTGGTGTACGCTATATTTCGATAAAATACGACCTCATGTTTGAAAATTTATGAAAATACTTTAAACTCAACTCACGACTATGCCAACTGTATATACAGAAATTTATGACCTTTTTCTTCTAAGCGAATGCATTTAAATTTAAACCGAAATCCTCGATCAGTTTTGCAACAAATTTTTTCTCTTTTCATCAGTTTGGTGCCAGAAGATTGCAAACCTTTATGTAATAATTCAGTGCCATCTATTTATCTACCTGAATTGCGACATAAATCTAAAGCCACGGTTTCAAGATGAATTCGGGACTTAATTTATATCACATTGTCTACTATACAATTACACAAGTGTAGACGAAAGAAAATTTGCATACACTAGATACGTAGATTCGTGTGTCTTTGCCTTGTCATGTGCAAATGTCACCAATTAAGGTTAATGGAATCCCGCTTGTTACAGCTTTGAAACGTTATTAATCAGTGAACTTACCGCATTGACAGCTGTCATGTCCTTGGGTGCTGGCTCAGTCTCAGTTAGGCTGTCACTCTGCAAAAGAAAACGCACATATATTAATATCGTGGGGAAATGCTTTCTTCAATTCACTCCAAACTTAAAGCAAAAAAAACTAAAATCGCTCTCAAATATTTGATGCAGAAAATAAATAAGAGCAGAAATAGTCCATTGTATATTTCGTTTTTGTTATTTTTCTGAGAAAAGTGCTGAAAATTCAGAGGCATTTAAGAACTCATGATTGCAGCAACGTCCTTTGAGTTTTCAACTAGAAGAGAGCGAACTTTTATATTGTTATGGCCTTATAGCCTTGCTACAGTTTTACGGCTGTAGTTATATCCAGCAACGTCGATTAGTTTTTAAACTTTCCCCACTATGCCAGCAGAGAGTTTTCTTGTATGGCGGTGACAGTGCACAAACTGAAGCTTGCATTATAACGTATATGGTTGGGACTTTATTTTTACATTCGTTTAAATGTTACGTCTCTGGAATACCTATCAGGAAGCAGAAAGCATTTCACCTAATGGCGAACTAAAATACAATTCACTTTAGTTGTGCAATTTATATTGTCCTTATTCAACATTTCAGCGGGCACGTTAATGAATCTACCGCAATGCAACAAACTTGTTTCTAAAATGACAAACCGAATTTGGAAATAACTTTATTAGTTCACATAGTGAAAATGTCAACTGAAGTGTATTCTGAGAATAATAGTCATTTATAATTTTTAACTATTGCATAATGGCAATTTCAGTTCACTCTCCAACTCCAAAACCATAAATCAATGCAGTCAATTACTCTATTCCTGACTTTCTAAGAAAATCAATTCAAATTCTTTTACAACCGGTAAAGTTTAAATAGCGCCTACACTCGAATTTGATTTTTTTCCCTTGATTTTATTAAAGCCTCGCACATGAATTAATGTTAAACGAATTTATTTATTTGTTTACGGGGGTAAAAAACTCTCTCGCTCGTAAATTCACCGTTCACACAAGATAAACAAATTTTATAGACATTTTTGAGCTCATATTTTAGCCTAGTTTTCGTCTGTCTCTGTGTATGTGTTGCACAACGACCACAACTCAATCGGCTTATCGAGCTTTCACACACGCTTCCAAAATATTTTTCAATTTACCAACGCACCAACACACCCCCGCCACCCCCACACATCGAACCACTGACATCATGTCAAACCCTTAGATAGAAATGTCAAGACAAATGTATTAAACGAAAGTTTTGTTAGATCTGCTCAATGGCGCTTTGCTCCTTTTTCCTATTCAGTTTTTAGTCATGGGAAAATTTAGTTTAACGATGCGTACATTTTGTGGCTAAAATGGTTTTTTTTTTATCAACAATTACGAATAAAACAATTTCATTCAGGCGAGCACTTAAGGCTTTCATGTAGTTTCTACGTGAAGTGTACATGCCCATACTTGAATAAACTCACCCTTTGTTATAAATTGTAAAAGGAAAAGAAAACAATATATAACCTTACACTACACATCTTGTATATTATATATTTTAGCATCAGTTTGTTAGTGGTCTTAAAAATAAAACTCGTTCACTGTTCTTTTTGTTTTCGTTGTTAATAAAAAGAACGATCATTTGAGAAGGGAAATATAACAATCTGGGAAAATGTTTTTTTTGAACAAAATTTCCATTATTTCTTCAAAATGAAATTCATATAGCTACATACTTAATAAAATAATTTAATATGATGTCTACTTATATCCTTATGGAATAATACGAGAAGTAATAAAGGAGATTACTTTTAAACTGTGCAATTATCGTTAGGAGCACTGCAGCGATTACTGCAAATATCCTTACAAATTTACAATAAAACTCGTACTTGTATATGAATTGTATTCAATTTATCTGAAATCTTTAATTGATATAAAAACAACTCAATAAAAACATTCATTAAACTTTCAATTATGAGATTTTAAGGTTCAATTGTCGATTGGCCAAAAAAACTAGAATTGATAAAATCAATAACAAATAAATGTAAATTTAGAGCATAAACAATCTAATAAATAATAAACAAATGAGAAAATAAAAATAGCTCGATGCAATGTAATTTTCAAACAATTGTTATTAGTTTTGTTTATTACCTGAAATTTGTTATTGTTGAAAAACGGCACAAACAACCAATAAATTTAATTAAAATAAATTGGAATTTTGGATAAATTCACATAAAAAAACTGTTTAATTGTCCTTATATCGATTTGATCAAATTCTGACATTTCAGCAAGAAACACTGACAAAAAAACTATAAATAGAATCGAAATGTTAAATAAAAAATGTTCAGCAAGTATACATCGTTAAATATTGCATGAATTTGATGGGTGGAGAAGAGGGCCAAAGAGGAAAACTCACTCCGTGGAACGATAATATTGTATATTTGGGCGTTTTACGATTCCACATAAAAAACACACATCTACTTACGATCCATCTCAGCATTTTGTCGATCTTTCAGCTAATTTCAGATGATACCATGCACATGGAGCTTTATTCAAACACCAACCAGTCGCTATTCTGTTTATGCTCTCTAAGTGCCGGTACACGCACGTTTCCCACATAATTTTATGGCACATAAAAATACAACCCCGTTTAAGGAATACACGCATTTAACACTTTAGAATACTGAAAAATTTCCACACACATTACATATATGGTTAAGAAAACGGTGCAGGTTTGGGGGGCAGACGAACTGAAATTTAATATATCCCATGGAATTTCCGCAATTTGTTTAATATTATAAGAATTTCTAGTTGTATAAGAAAAATCTTGCTTTCGTTCAAATAAAAATGTCGAATATGTAGTAATTTTTGCTCGACTATAAATTGAATAAAATCGAAGATTAAATTATAGTAAAAGCTGGGAATCAGCAAAGCCCTAATTGAATAAGTGGTTAGGTTGAAAATCGTACTCCGTTTGTTGATTTTCAATTTGTCCTTGCAAAACTATCAAATATTAAAATTACTAGTCAATTAATCAATTTTCCTAATCAAAAGTATGCAGTGTAATTTATAGTCGATTGTATATTAAAGGGTCAATGCATATGTTTCATGAAACTAAACTCGTCAAATATTCAATTGCCGAACAGACGATTAAACATTAACCGATACTAACAACAAGCGGTCATTAATTCCCAACTTACAATATGATATCAAAGCGTTTTCCATCATCAAACGTTCTAAATAACAAATTATATAAAGGATCTCGTGACGATCAAAACAAGTGTATATATTTTCTATGAAAAATTACACGAGTACAATTTATTGCTTGTTATAATTTCCACTGTAACAACTTGAATAACACACCAAACACCAAACGGAAAAACACTTTTCTCTTGTAATTGAAATTAAGAGTAAAAAACCGAAAGCAATAAATTTACGAGCGCGTCTCTAACCTTCCAAGAATTTTTTTACGACGCGTCCATATACATATCGTCTTCCATTTCAACTGGTTTATCTCACTAAACACAAACGACGTCGCGACGCCAAATCACTCCCACCTGACTCTCGACTATGTATACGATAAATGCAATCAAAATGGAAACAGTTAAATTTTTACACCATATATTCCCCCATGTATTGTATTGTGCTTTTTTCTATGTAAGTAATTCATCCATTTTTTGGCTTTAACGTTTTGGATTATAAATCACGATCACTTTTTAGAGTATGTTTTAGACACCCAATTGAACGTTTCCAAATTAGTTAATTTTAATTAATGGAGAGGAATATTTAAAAAACAGAATATGAATCATTGGATGGAGAAAAATGAGTTTGGTTTGCCAGAAAAACAACAAAACAAACATAATGCAAAACTTTGTAATGTAAGTAACTAAGTAGGAAAATCCAAAGTGTAGACCAACTTTAGGAGTGCAAGATTTCTTAAAACTATCTGTAACTCAACTTCCTAGATGAATAATAAATACTGGGGAAGAAGGATCAACAACATCTGTGCATACATGTCGCGACATTGTAACATGAAAATAATTTTCAGACTTTTTGGAATGGAAAAGCCTCGACGATGAACCTTAACAATAAATTTACGGTCTCGACTCTATTGTCAAATTGCTTAAATTTACAATAATTATTTTTATTTAAAGATAACCCTTGGCACATGGAGATGATTTTAAAAATAAAATCACAAAACACACAATTCCACTTGTACATAATATGTAAGTTGGTTATAGAAATAAAACAATGCTAAAGTATGTTTTATTATGCCATTTTGCGATGAAACGATGAGAGATAGAGAGTATAAGACAAAGTGGTAACTTGAAACAAACTGAAATCGAAAGATATATGCAAAGCATTGCGCAATTACAGTTTTATTTGTTGTAAACAAACCCACAGTGTGTACACCAATTTTAACATGTGTAAGTCTCCGAAATTACCTATCCAATTACATATCAGTATTGGAAATTATTCTTTAGAAAAAAATGATTAATCGTCGCATTTCGTGACTAATACAGATTGTAATGATTTTCTATTTACTGAATGTATTCGGTTGAAAATCATGGAAATGTGTGGCATACACTCTAATACCATACCTTACTTATTTACTCTCTCAATAAATGGGTTGAAGCACTTTTAAGGGATATTATTAATTCACCCACATTAATAACGAAATTTAATAAATAAATATCAGTGTTGTAAATGAGAAAATGGTTGCTGTGCCTTGACAAAATGCGGTTTTCAACTTAAATCCCATCAAAAGTGGAGCTTAATAATTCAAAAAACAGACTATACGAATGAGTCAGTTTTATAATAACAAACAATTTCAGTTGGTATACAGAATACATAGAGTGAGAGAAATAAAACAAGGTTTATTTGCTACCACCCAGTTCATTTATCTAGTTAATATCAAATTAAACTAAAGTCATCAAATATCTAAATATAATTTTATTAGCATGCACACTGTTTTAGGTGGAATTGGCGTTGTTTTATCGTGCAATTGTTGTTCTGGTTTGGGGAAAGCTTTCGAAAATATTTTTATACACATCGCACCCAGTCATATTTTTCCTTTGCAATAAAATTGGTGACGAAAACAATAAAACATAAAATAACGAAATCTGCAACTTAAATCCAACGATAACACAATATAAACAGCTGCGGCCATACTATAAATTTCTATAAACCAAGGATTTTTCTCAAGTGATTCAACATTTATGCGTATAATAAAAATATATCTACACGCATTTCTCAAACTGTATGTATATAAAATTTTTTATTGAGATTGTTTTCGCGAGTGTTCAAATAATTTCATATACAAATAACCATAACAATTAAAGATGTTTCTTTTATTGCGATATCAACTTCAAGTGGAATTAGAAATGAGAAGCTGTAGACAATTTTTACTATCACTTCAGAACGCTCGCAAACACAGAAAACAAACTGTCTATTCCGAGATAAATCAAATGAAAATGATGCAATGTTGAATTTTAAATTTAATATCACAATATGAATAAGACGTAATTTAATATCTGTTTAAATCCCATGACATTAAACTGAGATCCTTTAATTCACTTTAAATGAGAAGAAAACTGGAATGCCGTTTTCCTTTGGCTGAAGGGACTGTCAATTAATTCCTCCATCGTAATTACAGGTGTATTCAATGAAACGAAGAAAAATAACCCAACTAGATATAAGTAGGATGGGGGAAGTGTGCACTGTTGTCCATTTTCCTCTATCCAAATTTAAAAACCCGACTCTCAACTCATAACGTCAAAGTTCCGCTTGTTAACCAGAGCGAAAATGCTTCCCAGTTGAAATCAGTTTCACGCAATCTGCACAACTTTCTTTTTTAACCTGATCCAGTGAATTGGGTGCGTAAAAGACGGAATCATAACGAATGCGGGTCGTTTCAAGGAGATACAAAATTAGTAAAGCAAATAGTTTGACAACAGCAGACAGGTGATAGCGACACAACACACAAATATAAAAATAAACGAATGAAATTCCATTTAAAAATGTGTACTGACGATTCCTCCTGACTTCATATGCGACATTCGGATAACAATAGTAATAAGTGAGCGAAAAAATCAATCAAGAGAGCAGCTAGTGCCATTAGCGAAACGATTTACGAGGATCTAAATGAAGCAGATAGCCATTTGATCAGAATGTTCCATCTAGAATAGAATACACAGCAGATAGGGATGAGAATGAGCAACATGGACCATTAGTTCATTACGCAACAGCCATGGGACCTAAATGATGGCCCAATACTTCATGGACACTATCTCTCACGCGTTAGCCAAGCTTAATAGCTTACACAGCCACGATGGCTTCTGTCCACTTTATTCTACAAAGGCATAATTATCCTTTTGTCTCTTCAACTTGTTAGATTATCTCGTGTATAAGGTTATGCGCATTATATTCTCTTCTCTTTAAGTTGAAAATGTATAAAGCAAAGTTACACTAATATGTAATTACAAGCATTCATATATTACTCCTGGGTTATCATCTAACAGTGACATGCTTTTATGTTAATGGGAATGACAAACAAGATACTTGCTTTGAATAAATTTGCTATAATGGAATTGTTTTGTTATTAAACTTCATTGTCTCTGTTATAGTGTTACTTGTAACATTCCATGTTTTACATGTTACTCTGTTTCTCACAGCATCATCACAGGTAAATTACAATCCATCCGTCTAATCTCCTTTCTATATCAACTGAAATTAATAATAACGGCGTGTGGTGTTGAGTGACACACACAGTCTCTCTACCCTCTTCTAAACTTTCATTATTAATTCTGGTGCATAAAAATTTCATAAACATCGTATCCCTCTTAATTACATTCGTATTTGCATCAAGTCAAGGTAGCAAACTTTATGTTTCGTTATTAAGTATTCCACAAAGCAAATAAACTAAACGCCCCCCATGGTGATGATGTGGAAAAGTCTCGTCAAAAATGCCCGAATTAAGTAAAAAGAATTTAATTTCGTCCGATTTACGCCACATTCGGAATATATTCAACCATATGTTGTATGTTATATATCTTCCATAAAAGTTTCAACTATATTATTTTAAATGATAACGGTGGGTATCCTTAGAAAAAGAGACAGAAAAAGGTAACTTTTTGTATGATTTATATGGCAATTTCTCTCTGGAAATAAGAGAAAATGGAAGAGGAAAGTCGACATCGCCAGGGAACTCCTCAAGGAAGTTGGAAAACATAAAGTAAGTAGAATTCTCATCGTATCTATATACGAGCTGGTAAACGGCTTCTGGGCCACAACGTACACCTATACTTACTGCACATTTCAGTAAATTATTTAAACTGAAACACAAACAAAAATGTGACCATTTATTGTGCATAAGAGAGAAAAACGGTGCATTCTTCCCTGCACCAAAATGCTGCGCTTAATGAATTTCTGATTATCATGTGTGATTTATGATCGGGAAACCGTTCTCTGTTTACTACATTACTTACCTAATACTGCAAACATGTGCATATTTATTTACAAAATAAATGTAAAGTGTACAGCATCGTGTGTCCGATGCCAATAATCCGCCCACAAACATCAATGAATGATTTTAAAATAGAAATTTTGATTCTATTTTATATAGCCAGACTGACATACTTTGCTAATTTCTAACAGTTGGTCGATAAAATGATTATTGGAAAATATTTTGTTAGTATAAAAATGACGCCATCATTTACGTTACACCATCACCGCACAACGCGACTGATAAATGTTTTCGAAAACTGTTTTTAGATTCACTAGAGAACAAATTCTACTACTACTAGACAAGTAGACACAATTACTGCTTGTTCTTGCCAACATCAATTAAAAAGCATTTTTGTGGGCACACAAAAATCAATTATTGCAATACACAATTTTGGTGATAATTGTTTAGACATCAAATAGTGCAAAGATACTGAAATCTTTGTGGATTCTAATGAAATTTGAGGGAAAAATTCGTTGCAGAACAGGTGCGAAATTTGGTATATGTAGACAGTTAACCTACATTGTAAAATTGCATTTAGTTTGCCAAACGAAAATAATCACAATATATGCGCGATATTAACATTGGCTCTTTCAAATGACTCATCTATAATGTTCTGTGCCAAAATATATTTACCTATATGCAATTTGTGTCACATTACATACAATTATTTACATTTATGTTCCGGTTTACGCAATTCTCGTCATTTCAATACAATCACAATCGTTCTTTCAACAATTAGTCTTGATTAATGAGTGATTTTCAACAAGGGCCCATTCAGATTTTTATCGATTTTACGAGTGAGAAGAGATGCGAAACTATGGCATTATTAGGACTAAAGTGAATCTTTGTTACACAGCTTCAAACGAAACCGGTGGATATTAATTATTTTTCAAGGGGTTATCCAAGTGTCCAACACTCCACAGAAACTAATAATAAATAAAACCGTTTGTCCCTTTATACTTTATGTCTGCAAATGACAATCGAAATGGCCGGCATTCGCAATTATAAATTCACATGAACGAATGTTTTTGCTTATATACACCTTCATCTGTGACTAATTAAAGACTTTCCACATCTTGATGAAATTTTCATAAAACTGCGAGCCGCGCTTTTGCATCACACAAACACTTCAAGTTGATTCTAAAAATAAATCGACTGCACTCACTGTTATTATAAACAAGAAATGCATCTTGGCCTTTACAATGTGGAAGTTTCCATGCATTTTCAATGGCGAGAAAACACGATTTTCCATTGGGTAATGGTTAATGTTCTCCATGGTCATATAGAATTGTGGATATACTTTTATCTGCAACTTTTCCACATCATAATCCAAATATTATTTCAGAGAGATCGTTTGATATGCGAATCAGCCGCTTATTCTCCAACAATTGTTAAAATATTTTCTTATAAACAAAACCCCGTTCATTTGGCAATGGGAAAACGGTATTAGGAAAATATTTTCAACAGGCGACATTATGCACACAAGTGCATCTAAATATAATTTACGCTCATGTGTGTGCACGAATGATTCAGAAAACATTCTGAATTTTCTGACCGGTGTCCCATATCAAGTTACCGAGAAAAGTGCACGCTTTTCCACAGAAAAAGAGCTTTGTAAATCGGCGCAAAAGTTTTGCGACAAAGTCAACAACTGTGTGTGCAAAAGGCCAAGCACTTTTAAAATGTGCTCCACTTCTTTCACTCTCCGTCTCTTGGTAGTTATTTTTATTTCAGTCTGATTTAGTTATTTTATCATATGCAATTGGTGGGTCGATGACTTTTCCTACATAGAAATGTTCCAATTTAAGAAGAGACGAGAAGAAGTTCATTCTAAGGTTATTTTTATGTGCCATGATGTCGAGATAAACACTGCCGCAATTGTGGCTCTTAAAAAAGCCAAAAATCCATTTTCAATGTTCCCAATTATCCAATTTCGACAGTACAATTAAAATGTTCCTGCATTTGTGTTGTAACACACATCGTATTTTTTTACTATGTATTTTTTATTTTCTTTGCGAATGTGTTTTTGGTGCCACTTGACTTTTTTTTCATCACAAACACATTTGCTTCTGGAACAAAGCCAATGTGGATTTTTATCTGTTTGTGGACAAATACACACAGCAGTATGGAATTGTAGGTGACAATTGAATGCTGGATTTTATTTCCTGTCGACTTTTTTCTCCGTTCAACATGCAACGCGGTGCTGTTCTTCGTTTTTGCTGGTGCCTCTTTTTCGTTAACTTATGGTTGTATTGTAGGAAAACTTGTAAACATTCGTCATATGCGCGTAAAAAAGTTAATTACAAATATAGAGAAATAACAAACTAATTGCCTTTGTTGTATGTTTGTCAAAGATATTAATATTTGTATGCTATTTATTTTGTGGCAAAATATATTCGGTTTTTTTACATACCGCATAAACAATGCCAGCACGGAAATACATTCGTTATTATTCCATTTCAAATGGATTAAGGTATACAGTCTGTTTATGAATTTGTAAGTGAATTAAAATAAACATTGTAATAGGTACTGCAAAATACATATTTAATATTTCAAATGTACTCTTTTAAAAATGAAAATACATTTAAATTTGAGAACAAAACAGCATATTACAAAAATTCGCTGAATATAAGAGAGATTAACTGTAATCAATGATTTAGATGTACAAGATTTTCCATCTATATAACAGTGGTATTGAATTGAATTTCACAATAACCCAATTAAACTAAAATCAGTGAATTTAATCATTGAAATACAAACACAATTACATTAAGTTTTACTTAAAATACATGAGGTAAATGTAAACAACAAAGTACCAGCACAATTTCATAGTATATAGCACATTGTTTTAACAAATGAATTTAGCCCCTTTATTCAACACACACACATATATAGAATATTATCTGCAATACAGTGCGCTGGAATAACATAATAATTTGTAGCAGTTATAACTAGGTAGAAACAATATAATGTAGTAGTTTGTATTGTCATCTCTAACTATTTTGCACAATATGAACGGTCGTAAAACACACTGCTGTCCCCAACAACAAATAATTAATCGGGAATAAAACACCTCCGTCTCGTTACCTAATTTTCATATAGAGAAAATATACAACATTTTGTATACCGATAGAATTTTATGTTACTTGCATATGATTGTCTTCCAGCAACAGACAATAACTCTATTAAATTTTATGGATATTGCACACACAAATGTTTAGAGTGTAACACAAATTGTACACTTTTTAGTCGCTCATCGATTGAGACAAACGCTCAAATGCCGAGTGAATATGGAAGCCGTGATTTTTCTCAATAGAAATCAATCCGTGTTTGATAATAGTTGAATTTACATTGAAATCAGTTCAAAGAATTTATGTACCTACACAGAGCCATAAGCACTTTAAATTAATTATTCACTCAATACCGAAATGCCTCATATATGGATTCTGTGTTGAATGAAACCTCAAATATTCTTTACGATTAATTCTGAAATGATTTGCGCTCGTTATATATTCATAATAAACATTTCCAAGGGAAAAATCGAGAGATTTAATGAAATTTTCTCTAAACGAGAGCAAATCCCACATGCTGCTATATAAAATGTCAGACTAAATCGAGAGCTAAATATTTAATTTCACCCTGTATGATTTTAATTTATTTTAGTGGAAATTTTATAGATTGTAAAATTTAAGCAACAAACGTGACGGAAAAACTTTTTCCGATTCAATGTGAGCCAAAAGGAACCATACTAGTTTTATTATCCTTTGTTGACCGTGTTTTTTTTTTCTTTTTGCCCTCCCGATAAAACTCCAACAGTTTAATAATAGAATGGATTCTAAGACTGTTCGAAACAAACGTATATATTTTTTATATATATTTACTTTAAGATATGTACACACAGCCATATTCCCACTTTTCTTCTTGTTCCACTTTAGACTCTTATAAACCTCCCTAAACACACACAGAATATACCGTCGTAATAAATATAAGAAGATAAACCCGGGAAAATCTCAATCCGCTTTGATTTTGAATTTTCTGCATTAAATAAACAAATATATAATCTGATAACCGCCGATTGTGAGACGGTTGTAAGTGGAAAATTCTGTTTCCAATATTTTGGTGCACTTGAATGGGAAGAGCGAGAATCGATTTGCATTTGGAAAAAAAACTTCTATACACACAGGAAAAGGAACTTTGGAAATATGGGAATCCGTGTGTTGGTATAGTACGTGGGAACGTGGGACTCCCTTACATTTTACTTGTAGATTTTAAGTTTTTCCATTAACTTATATAAGAGCTTTTAAATAACTGTTTCTGGTAAAGTTTGCGACTCACAACGTTCATATTTCAAACTTTTTACAAGCAAATCGATCACCACCGAAAGAGCAAAACCCTCCAACATTGCACATCTATCTCATATATTTGCTGTGAGTGTATATATTGGCGAAAAAATAATAATTTGTAAAAGTTTTCCCATTTTTTGCATTAAAACTTTGCTTACTTTTAATTTTCGTATAATTATCGTCTAAAATGCTTGAAAAGAATCGCTACAATTAAAATTTCGGTGAACTTTTTTCGCCATCTAAAAAACCTTTCAAAGGATATTTCTTTCGTGTTGTTTTTATAAAGGGGATGAAATATAACTTGGAAACTAACTTAATGTCGTCATTATTCGGTGGAGAAATTTAAATGGAATAGTGCTGTGAAACGTGAATTTCTTCCTTACGAATTAATGCTCCAATTTTGTACACTCTCTAGGTAAGTATATAAGGCATTTACACATACATAAGCACTGTGATATTTTAGAAAATGTTCCTCGTTTCAGTAAACACAATCCAGACTGAAATTAAAAGGAAAAAAATTCAAAGCAAACAGGTAATTTAATATCGTTATTAAATACACAAACTGTGATCATTTGGGAGAAAACAATTTTTTGGTAAACATTATTCATTTATTAAATGAATCAATAAATATATCAAGGGGCTTTTCTTATGCATTATTAATTATGCTGGAAGCGGCCCCCTCGCCCCCCTTGTGTAGGAAATCTTTTGATTGACGTCCTGCCAGAGGGCTTTCTTATAAAACTCCACAAAATTAATGTCCGCAAAAGAATGCGATATTGTTATTAAAAAATTACCATTTTCTCAATCAATCTTGCGTTTATGTCCAAAAAGAAGTAACACAGCGAGAAATGGAGAATGAGAGTCCGTTTTTAAAATTAAAAAGATGTGCGTTAAATTTGCGCTTTCTATCAAAGTTTATAAAATAGTTACGGATATTGAACCATCTGATGCTGTGGTAGAATGCCAATTTAAAGGGGAATCTTACACGCGAAAAGTCCACATAAACCAGATATATCTAACATAAAATGTCGATGAAATAAAGTTACTTGTCTATTCGGTATGTGGTGGAATATTTTTAGAATGAAAGTACCACGTTAAAGTTACGGTCAGGTTCTAGGCAACTGAATACATGAATAATTCAAATGAATGAATCCAGCATAGGTGCTGCGGGGTTGGGATAAGATGGTTAAAATTGTTGCCGAAAAAAAATTGTATGGACAAACATTTTCGGTAAAATAGATACACAACTGTGAATAAATTTCGTAAAATAAATATGATGATGCTCTCCTTATAGCGCAGTTCAATTAAATGTCGAAAATGTAAATTGGAAATGTGGCCATAATTGTATAGAAAAAATATTATGATGTAATTTGTTTTATTTTTATCGTTTACTTATGTCAGACAAACATCACATTTAGAAGTTGGAAAAGTAAGCAAACAACTGAAAAGCTCATAAAACACTGTAATGTAACTGAAATATATGGATATATCATGTTTTCAGAACAAACAAACGAATGAATCAAATATTCTATCAATAATATCAGGCAAATGGGTGACATGGATGGAATCATATGTGTATAAATCAATTTTAGTTGAAAAAGAAAATCAAGAGAAATTCAAGTGGTGGATTTGGAAAAGTGTTTTAATTACACATCACCATTTCTTCTAATACTATTAGAGTATTCCATTTTGATAAAACGTAAAGGCAATATTCTTTTATTAAAAATGCAGTTAAGCATACAGTCGGGGTCACTAAGTGATTTTGACATAGGTAAATATTAAAATTTTAATATAAACCGAAATGATTTATTACCTAAAGGAATATAAATAAGTATACACAAGATGCGTCTCCTTTTCAGATAAATGTGTTGCTCTAAAGGACCTCTTTCATATAGCCCCACGATGATGCGTCTCCTAATACCTCCAAACATACATTTAATTATACCCAACAGACGAAAGACACTCTCCCCGTCTCCTCCCTCTTCTCTCAAGCTAAATCCATTTTCTTTCCGAAAAACTAATTAGGATTTATAAATTTAATTAAGCCGTATGTAAGTAAGTGGAAAGTACCCACTTTTCCCAACTAGAGAAAAATCTATTTCCGCACATTTAGATCAATTCCTCCTACCCCGTTGGAATCCATTTAATTCCAACAATTGAGTGATAAATTAGCGCAACTTTTCTACATCCATTCATCCCCCATCTGTTGTCTATACTCACCGGTATGGAGGCTTTCTCCTCGGAGGTGGTTCCCCCATTGGGTGGCACATGACCGGCCTTGGCAACGAGGCCCGCCGGTACCCGCACCGTAAGGCAGTCTGCCGCAATTCCCCACTCACACGTGGCCTTGTTCAAGACCACCTCACTCAGTGCATCACTCGAATTCACCGTCTTTAGTCACTCGTTGTACTCAGAGATATTCTCAAAAATGTATGCACCGAATTACTGCTGAGTAGCCAAGAGGAGCGCGTCCGCCGTTGCTCTACTTCCTGCCGAAATGGTCCAGCAGGCACATAACCTACAACTCTCCCAACGTCAATAATACTAACTAAATGTGTCTCGTTTTCATTGAGTGCTGAGGCGCGTCTCTCAGAAACGTTCTGCCAAACGGTTTCTGAGCGTGTTTCTTGTAATTTTTCGATTTTCTATTTGGCCATTTGGACAAAATTCTGGTTGGATGATTGTGGAGGTCGCGTGCTATCGGTTCTATGTAGCAGCTGAGTACCCGACGCCGGGAAAGGTTGTGCGGCACTGTTTTGTCCGTGTGGCGCTATTGAGCGACGCTGGCGTCACGGCGCAAGTCGTCGCGCCGTCGCTGCACCGTCTACTACCTGCTGCTTGTCGCGTCGTTTGTTTGCGCCTTGCTTACGCTTGCATGTTAATAAATGATTACTTTCAATTATTTTATTACGTACCTTTATGCTCACTCCTTTTTCAAATCGGCACATATTCACAAACACAATAGTTCATCAACTCAATTCCAACTACAAACACTTTTGGCTAAATGTAAGTGTGTTTTTATTTGTTTCTTTGCTGCAAATTTAAAACAATTAGGGAGAGCGATCAATTGCGATTGCATTAAGTGCATTTAGGGCAAAAAGGAAAATTTTATTGAGAGTCCGAATAATGATGCAACTAATTCGGAATGTTATATTTAATGTGGGTAGCATTGAATATTGTATTTAGGGACAGAAAAAATTAAATCGGCATAAAACTGATAGTCATGGTATGTAATTTTAAAATCCAACCATCTGGAAATAATGTAAAATCGATAAGGCGAATATTGAATTTAAAATACAATGATAGTATCAATAGGTATTTCATTATTCCAAGTATATGTTAATGATAAATAAAATATTGGAAATATGAACATGTTCATGGGATTGTTATATTTTATTATTACCTAATGACAATCATTATGTCCATTCAACTGACATGTTTTAAGTGTACGCTTTTCATTGCCAAGGAAGAGATTTCAGTTAAGTCTTATTTAATTGGACTGATTTTGTTTTAAGCCCTTTTGAAGGGCTATACAGTCCAATTTAACAGTTTATTACGTGTAGTTGCTAGCCAAAATAATATAGACATGATTTTATGAAAAACCAAAGACAACGAATTGTTTTAATTATTTGCATAATTACGATTTTAGGATTAAAATTTCAACAATCTTACAATTTGTGTCTTTGACAGTGAAAATGAGCAACTCCTAAACGATTCCAAAACTCTTTGTTTATTTCAGTAAAAGCGAACTATAGGATTGTATCGCAAACTAATGAAAATGCTCTGAAATTATTATGAATGGAACACTTTATGAAATTATGTTGTTACTGTAGAACGATGAAAGTATCAAAAGGCAGTGAACATAAAGAAAACAGGACACTGGACTAAAGCTGGACGTGGTCCAAAAATAGCTTCAACTTCTTATGTTCTGTTCCATTTGTGATATTAGTAAAGTGAAAAGTGCTTGGACATTGACAAGCCAACTGGAAAATTCTTTGAAAATCGTCGCCAAATTCGTTACGAATGCAACTACCTACACATTAATGGAACTAAATTTGTACATAAAATAAATTATTGCACAAATAAAATATTGTAAAATTACATTCATGCAGCGAGATAAAAAACAAATAACGTAAATGAATTATATTTAATTAAACAATTTTTGATTATTGTTATTTTCATGACTGTGTTTGGGTGATTAGTTCCTCTCTCTGATTATATTCATTTATGGACACAATCGGTCCAATATCAATAAAAGTAAAAATTAATTAACAATCGCGTGTATCGATTTTCGGCCATACAAAAGTGGGGTGCAAAAAAGAGCGTTTTTTCCCTCTGTTGTTGAACTCCTGTTTATTTTCTATATGTATACGAAATTGAAGAGGAGAAACTTTTTTGTCTACTCCAATAAATGATGCAAAATTTTATGAAAGTGGGCACACAAAACGAGTCGCGCACCCCATACATAATATCAGTTTATTATTTATAATATGGACGTATAATAACAATAAACAAACACATTTTCCATTACCTAGTGTAAAAGTGGCGGGCATTTATTATTGTCGGTCATCAAAATGAATAATCTAAAGTAATTGCAAAAACGCAACGGTCCCTTTTTTGCTCATTTACTGTTTTCATGGAATCTGACCTCTATTTTGTGGAATTCATCGCATAGCGTAAAAACGCTCGCGTCTATTCTAACCATACACGGTCACCTCTTCTCTCGGTCTCTTCTCCACCCGTTCCTTTCATCATGGCACTCATCGTCACTCATTAAATGATAGGAACGGGGACGCAGCAGCAGTGGAGATAGTTAATGGCATCAGAAGAGAGACAAGTGCGAGTAGATTTGTGCATTGCATTCGCTGTGTGTATGAATTTTATTGATTAAAAAGATAATAAAGCATCAGGAAGGAGCATGAAGGGGGATACCGTTCCGTTTTGGTCGAGTACGGATTATCAACATTACGTACCACCCCCCGGTTCGATCCGGACACTCGCTGCGATATTGAGCTATAAATTAGTCTACACAATGCCGACCATTACCGGCCAAACAACGATGTT
Source organism: Silvanus unidentatus (assembly GCA_963930825.1). NCBI lineage: Eukaryota > Metazoa > Arthropoda > Insecta > Coleoptera > Silvanidae > Silvanus > Silvanus unidentatus. The sequence continues at coordinate 168,581 of OZ005759.1, read as the reverse complement.
TCCAGATAAAAGCACAACGTGCTGTGCCCGCTTCTATTGCTCCACGTTCCACGTACACCTTATTCTCGCCATTCCCTTTACACAGTCAGAGATTGTTTAATTATGAGGACGCATTCAATTGACTTTTCGACCATTCTCTGCCACATTTCATAAAACGGTTTTATTTCGGTATATAGGGTACATTTTTTCATTCTCATTATGAATTGGAACTGCGACATAATCCATAAATGCGGGGGAAATTTATGGAGGCTAATGAGGAAATATCGAGAAATCTTCATCTTTCCACATTTCTCTATTTATCTCTCACAGTTATAATTTATGATGTCGTTTAAATCAATCGTCATTAAATCGTGTTTACGAAACGAAACTTGCTTTTAATTAAAATTATGAAAGCTTATTAAGCTGTTGGGCGGGGGGCGGTGTTATTGTGAACTTTTAAAATTTCCCTCTGTGCCAAATTTTTAATTCCCTATAAATTTTCCTATGTCGTCGTCATACGTTGCCCCAACGTCTTTTAATTAATGATGTAGCTTTTAATATTGTACCGAAAAAGTTTCTTCTGTGTTTATAAATCAAAAGTTTCTGCCTTGGATTAAACACGTTTGATTTCTGATGAAATTTTGGGCGGTCTGGTCTCAGCGTCAGCACTTAAATCTATATCTAATGACGGCCTTGCTGGACCAGTTGAAGACCATTATACAAAAAAAGATAACCGAAATTATTTATTGAAATATAGAACGATTACGGTGGAAGATGGCTAAGTATACCTAAACACACACCATTTTCGTCCTACTAAACTAAAATTATATAATTAACTAACCCAGTTTATGTATTTTTCTAAAGAAACAATGGTGAGGACGATGTTTGAAACGATTTTAAAATTAACTCCAGTGGAACGTCGAAAGGAATATAAAGAATAAATACGTTTATGTATATAAACAATTTCACTCGACTGATTGTTTAAGTTTCAGCAGATTATGTTTACCTTATTGCATAAACAGAAATTCATTACTTCCTACATAAACTTTAAAATTGTTTACTATGACGAATAAAATATACCAATTACATACTTCCATTCAGTTATAACGTTTAACATTCACTTTGATAAATATTTAGATGAAAAACGGCAAGTTAAATACCAGATGGCACTAAACCAAAACTAAACATTTTCTAGTTGCGAAAATGCAATTCTTTAATGGGCACACTAATCAAAATCCATTTCAAAAATCGTTTTTCTCTTCGGGGCGATTGTAGACGAATATTTTTCATATGTTTGGCATAAAATAAGAATTGCCCCTGATACAAATCGATATATTGGAGGAGGAATCATCTTAACGATTGCTTTGACATGTCTTGTCGTTCACTTCATATGTCTTTTACACACCACTCGTTCGGGATAATGGACCACTTACAATTGTCAATTTATATGAACCGATTAGAAAACTGTACTTGCTCGTACACACATAAATCTCTTTTTTTTGGAAAAAGTTTGTGTGCGGTGTGTTTGCACGTTTGACCTACTTTTTCCTATTTTTCTCCATCTTCTTTGTTGAACTCTGACTATTCATCAAAAATATTTCATACTCAAAATGAACTAGTGCACTTAAATCAGTTTTAATATCGTTTTCCGACTATTTCTTCCACTTTGGAATGTTTTGCTGGTGTATGTTGGTTTCTTTTCGAAAGAGCGCCAATGGCAAAATTGTTTTTCACATCAACAACAACAACAACAATCCATACGGCCTTTGGCATTATTATATTAAGTATAAAATAATTTATACCCTGTGTTTTGAGGAAAATTCTTTTAATTTTTGTTTACGAACGCAAAGTAGAAAGAACGGTGTAATAGAGTTAGCATGTGAGAATAGAATCGAATTGTTTGGGAGTTCGGTTATGAAAAAGCGGCTCGTAGAAATAATAAAAGTTATTTATTTAGTGCCAAGTAGCATAGAATTTTCGGTGAAATAAAATTTAAAATCAATTTATATCACAGCAGGCGCATATAGTTTAGAAATGGAAATCAAATAAATTTGAATATTACGGTCTGACCTATTTCGATTCCCCTCTTTTTATGATGCCTTTACAAAAGGGATCTTTACATCTATAAAATTTCGTTATCCATCAACTTTTAAAACCGACATAGAAAATTTAAATCCGCATATTTGCGTAAAACCGAAATGAAATCATTCCGATTCAATGAATTTTTAAGAAACTTGTTCTATTCCAACATAAGGTAGGTCGATAGACTTGCTGTACTGTTCATTAGAACTCAAGTATATAATGGAATCCTGTTAGTCTTAAGGAGGTTTCGTGTTTTGCTTTTTGCCCAACTATGGAAAAACGTATATTCCTACATATAATACTTATTTTATTTTAATATTTGATATAAATATAAAACGCGTAGCCACTAGAGGAAATAAAATACATAGGAAATATTCAGGTCACAGAAAAATTCATACCTTGGGGCTTTTACGTCAAAATAAGACCTTCTTTCAAATGTTATCGTGAACAGCATTTTAAGACAAAGTCAGGTCAGTTTCCATTTTAGTTTTCCTTTAGGGATTTTAATGTCACAATATTATAACAAATCCTATGTTTCAACGCACCAGCAAAAACACATCACATAAGTATAAACCTTCATAAATGTATAATTTCATCGCTAAGAGAAGTTGCTTATCTAAAACTAAGATAAATAATTTTCTACGTAATTCATAAATGATTCGCATTACTTTTAATGCCATTTACTTTAATGAAAAATGTATGCAGAGAAAATTCAGGAAAATATCTTTATTTCCAGGATGTATGCGAGTTCTATTCATGGATTATAGACGAGTTGGTTTTAATTAAATTTCTTCCATAGTTTCTTTTAAAAGAGCAAACAGATTTTGTAAAAATGTGTAATTGTATACGTTGTACATAGAGAAGATCAAACACGGTATATACCTGTTGAAAATTGAACGATGGGTGAATTGTGAGTATATAGAAAATTTTTGTATATTTAAAATATAGGTCAAAGATTATATTTGAGCATGGTCGGAATTGTGAACGGCATCAGCGGCAGATTCGTGAGATATTTATCTTGGGAAGGCTGGAACCAGGAGCATAAATATCAGGTGGTAAGTATATATAATGTTTAGAAGTGCAGTGGGAAACACGAGAGTGAAAAATAAATATTGAGCAAAACAGGAGATTATTTTTTGCTATATTTTTTGTTCGTATACAGTCAGACACGTGGAGAATAAACATCCCATATCAAAAGGAAAAATATGTCTTTATTTTTCATGTAAATGTTGAGAAATGCTTCCAATGTATACCTACAGAAAATCCAACAATATCCTCCTTTGATTTCAACTTTTCCCCCATAAAGATTACATAAAACGCTTTAAAGGCACCTACAATTGGTGGCTTCCTTTGTAATATCACCTGCTGCTGCCCACCCCAGATATAGAATGAGAATAAATAAATGGATTTAATTACTTTCAAATACAAATTAAATCTCCTCTTGTACATTGAACAATTAAAAATTTTCATTTCGTTTCATATTGTGTTTCCACTTTTTCTCTTCAGCGCAAATAATGAAATTAATTTCCTAATGTCTTATGATATATAAAATTGAGGAGCACAGACTTTCAGAGTCTGTGTGGAAGAAAGAATAATAGACCAGTCAGTATTCTAGCTACTTAGATGGGTCATAGATAATGTCCTATATAATTAAATAAAAGTTTACAGGGAAAAACGTTGTTGTGTGTATTTGGAGGAAATTGATTGCTCCGAGGGAAAGGTGAAGGGGTGTAAAACACAGTGGTGTAGAAGAGTGTGGAGTGTTGGAAGAAAAGTATATGAATGGGGGGGGCAGCAGAGTATACAGTTAGTTTGATATGGGCACAGCTGTTTGGATGTAGCGGTGCCCAAAGAGCACACACTTATTTCTCCATTTGAAACACCGGTGAACATTATCTGCGAGGCTATTAATCCCGTTCCTTTGTTGCGAATGTTTTTTGGTGGGCGTCACTATGGTAACGACTTCCTGTTGCCTGGAAACGCAATGCTTCTACCCCTCCATCACACACGGAGCACAGTTTGCCCAAAACGTAACGCCGACGCAAGACGACGCCGTTTGTTTTGTACAATTGCATGAATGATGAATATGTATTACTCTTGCTGGGAGATGATTTTCTTTGTTGAAATAACACGGCCGTGACCCGCACCGGAAAACGTACTCCGAAACACCACCACCACCACCATTGGAGCACAAGGCTGTGTGTATTAGGGTCTTCATCAGCGCCGCTCCGGGGACCAGCTTCATTTAGATGATGGAATAAAGGGAAAATTTTAACTTGGTAATACAACAGACGCATGACACAAAATTGGAATCTCAAACAGAGAGAGCGACGCAGCGCGTCTCATAAAAAATTATCAAAAAGATGTTGTACGTCTCGCTTCTCACTCACCTTATTTGATTTGTCGGGATGGTTTTTCATTCAATAAGAGAGACGAATGTAAACAGCATTTTTTTTATTTTGGGCCGAGTCTATTAATAAATCCAATAGATTTCTGCTCTTTTTCGACATCATCAGGGGACTTGGCTAGGAAGAAATTTTCCAAGTTGTTTTTTTGGCGAACTTGTCACTCCGTTTCCGCAAATTATAAACAAGCCATTTGTTATGCGTTTAGCCATGGAAAGTTTTGATGGTCACATGGAATAAGTTTGACAGTTCGTTTCCAGTCCCCAGTGTTTCATCAAAAACGGAAGCATCACATATTACCGCTTCTGGCAGAGATTCTCTTGAGTATAAACTTCCTCCTCACTTGTGTGTCGCACCTACAGTTAAGCCTTCTCTTTCATATTCATACACCATGCGGTGGAGCAGCTATTGTGCTTTACTATATTACTTTGTTGCGAGCTTCCCTTAACTCTTTGGCATTTTATGGAGGAGTGAAGTTTTCTCTTAAAATAGATAATGCTCTCAGAATTTTAGTTCAGAGTTTTTAATCCCATCCACAAAATGACCAAACGAAAATATTGTGCATGTGAATTTTTCTGATGATGACTTTTTGGATTCTCTTTTGGAGTTCGACGAAAACGTCATATTTTCCAATGAATTTGCTTTTAGCTTATTACCGCAATTCCAGGTATTAACGTTTTGAAAATCTTCACCAAACATCATCAGGGTATTACTAATAAAAAAACTCAACTTTTCTATAGACGCAGAGGTCGATCCTTGCCAGAGCACTATAATAAAACGCACTTTAAATTTAATCGTCGCCCCTTTGTGCAAAGGTAATTGTGGTACTATGAGAACTATAATAAAATAAAGTTATGCCATGAAATTACATCCTAATTTCGGTTTAGAACGAAAGTCCAGAGCGGCCTTTGTCTGTTCGACTCGAAATGAGGGCCATATTAAAGGCACAATGAAATGTGTGTTGTCCAGCCGTACAAGTTATGTGCAAAAGGGCTTTTTACTTATCAGTATACTAATATAATTAAGCCCACAATATCAGTGCGGTTTTGTTTTGTTGCATATGATTCCGTTATTATGAGAATGATTGCGAGGCGATCCCAGAAGGACTTCTCTGTCGTATTACGATAGTGCCAAAGCAGAAGCATTATTACAGTTTTGTTTGGGTCGCAAAGCGGTGTCGAGTTATTGCTGCGGTGGTCCGGTCCTAAAATATGGCCCCGAATATCCGGCCTTGGTTAGCGGACCACTTCTCTTTTCCCTAAACTTGCCACTTCTGGACTTTGGCCCATACTTGCTAACTACACACAGATATAATATGGAAGAAAGGGTTATCGCTGTCCACTATCATTTATATAATAGGTAAATGTCTCTCTTGGCTTTCAAATATTGATTAAATTTGTTGATAACAAAAATGTCTATTACGATTTGCAGGTATTTTTCTGTAGGTTTTCCTAAGTGTTTTCTTTTGATGGAAAGTACAAAGAAGATGTTTGAACAACACTGCTTGAAGGAATTTAATATTTTATTGACAAATATCTATACACATATGTATAAATATAGAAGAGAATGCGATGTTTGTGTGTCCTATGAGAAAAGTGAATGCAAATTTCTAGTATAATGAAATTCAAGCTATTCAATATTGAACCTTATTATTAAGACGACAGTGTTACATTCGCTCGTCGACAAAGAGGGCAATATTCCTTAATTGGAACGACAGCGAAATTTCCTTCAGTAAACGCCGCCCTCTTCGTCCCTTATATCCGAAACACCTTCTTAGATTAATCCATTGTCACTTATGTGACATTGTAGTCCGACAATTTACTTTGTAGCAAAGAAATGCTTTTATTATATTTTCTAAATAGATTTTCTTCATTTAAATGGTGATTATCTCAATAGGGGGTTATTGATTTGCCAATTTCAATCCACCTTTAGTCAATTTATGATTGTTTCACGTTGAAAGAAATGTTCATTTCACATCGGAATTAGTTGCACCTGTGACAGCATCAATTTTTACCCAATTCTCGTAAACCAGCAACGGATTTAGTTTTAAAGCCCCTAGAGTGATGTAACTTGATCTGTAACTAAGTTATCGGGGTTTCGGACTAGTCCAGAATTTCGAGGAAGGACGGGGGCTCCAACTGCAATGATTACATTTGCATAATCCCCTTAGTCGTCCGTTCGCCTGGCCTATCATCATGGAAATGTGTGTTTATTTATTACCAACACAGAAACTACATCTCCATCTCCATGTTTGACCATCACTCTAATAAACAAGCGTATACTCGCTTCATTCGCGTACACTCTATTTATTACAATGTTTTTTTAACTCTCCTCCACTGGCCCCCATCCCCCTAACCCCGCAGTGCATAATTCAATTTGAAAGATTTTTCTGACTTGATGCAATTACTGTCCAAAAAGACAATTGAAATTTCCATTCTCCTATTGCATCATCTCTCGAGTTTCCTTCCGAGTTGGAAACAATTTCCATAAATAAATATTGATTCATATATTAACAGTATGCAAATATGGTATCGTATGTCGCATAGTGAAAGACAAAACTACCACTTAACGGTAATCCAACAACATCGTTCCCGCTTTGACACATTGCGAAAATGGTTGTGTTGTGTGTTCATTTAATGTATAGGTGGATGTACGGTTTCATAATATTTAATTGTGCACGCATCTTAGAATTTTATGATTGTGTGCACGTTTTGCGACTTGTCTAATGTGTTTATAGTAAAATGTTTGCGCCCAACTTTCGTAGCCAAAACACACCTGAAACTTCATATCCAGCTTACCTGTCGTAAAATGCTAAGGGTAAATTATTAATTAAAGCCCGACAGTAATCCCTTTCTCGATTATATCGTGGGTGGGCGTCTTTAACGCCCTTCGGCCCCGAAAACCCCCGCTGCCTTCCAGTTGGGCCACACTGTGTTGATATAAACAAGAAGTTGCCACATAAAAACTTTGAAATTGCTCCGAACTGTATACACGGACCGAATAACATACTCTGAGGAGTCATTGTGCAATTTCATAATACAACTTCTCTATAGGTGCTCCTCTGCATGTTTAGTTTTGGATTTTAACAATTATGACAACGTGCAACTTTTCCATTTTTCTTATCCCATCCACCAGCGATTATAAATACGGTTAATGAGGCACAAGACTTGCAGTTTGCAGGAAATTTCGTTCAAGTTCAAAAGGACATGTTCGAGAGTCGAAAACTTTTCAAATGTCTTTTTTTTGTAATTGGAATGAAGCATGGAAACATGTTTTTTATTTTTATTACCCACAGCTCTTGAGAAAATCAAAGAAAACAACATACCAAACAAACAATAATAAAAAGCACACTGAAGATGAAGCAGTCTTTCTTTTCTTTCAATGAATCTATCCAATGATTTTTTTAACGATCTAAGCATCAACATTGTTATTAGAGTTTTTGGGGTGAGACGAAGAGTGAGTGGCGTTTATTACACATGAAAAATTGTAGCATAAGTTGTGTGGTTTTTATCTGTGGCAGGAATGGCATAATTTGCGGGCAATAAAAACCTGTGACGTAAAAGAACGCAATCAAATTGAGGAATTTAATTCTGGAAGTAATCTGTGAATTTTTTTCTTCTAAAGAAAATATTTTTTTTATTTCGAGAGAGAGATGTTTTATATTTATGTAGCTAATGTTAGTGTAAGGATATGTAAGGGAAAAGTTGAAATGTTGCTAATTTAATTCGGCCTCTCCTTTACACAAATTGAAAATCGTAAAAAATCCCCTGCACGATGTATAAAATGTGTGTTTTTATCGTAATAAGAGATTCAAGTTGGAAACAATAACATGACGAAATATGAAAAGTTGAAGGTAGTACATTAGAATGATTTCATATATAAAAAAAAGCAACAACAGCTGCATTTTCCAACTGAAAGTATAACTCTTAATGACAAATGTGTGGCAATCTGTTTTTTCAAACATTTAAATCTATTTTAATAGTTTGCTATAAATTTCAGCCTTTGTGACTTTGACTTGATTTTCCCCATTGTTCACGCATTTGGTTTTAAAGAATACTTTTTTTATTGTTTACCGCACATTCGATCTGCGTATCTGGGTCATATGGATATATATCTAATCAAAATTTACAATTTACAAATTTCTCAGCGATGATGGATATACCTACATAACACCATTTCCGTTAGTTTGCTTTTGGTAAACATGAGTAAATATCTATACAGCCGTCGCTCGGTCTTCCTGTTAGTAAATATTGATAGCTCAATGTAAATCCTGCGTCTTCAAAGTGCAATTTCCACCAGCCTAGAGCGTTCCAACGAACCAAAGACCGCCGATTTTCGATATTTCTCATCTACATCACGCTGATATTTCTTCTGATGCTGGCATTTTACACAATTTTTCTAGCCAATCGCATAATTAACCGTCCAGATTTATTGTTTGTTTTCAAGACCCAAACGAAAATCAATCACTTATTGGTCCAAACTTTGATTCATTGCATTTTTTGGGCGTAAAATACGAGCAAACAATGAATTTGAAGAATATCTTTTGGAATTTCCTCTATAGACTAATACAGTGTCATGCATATATACAGGGTGTTTCAGCTAAAGTGGGCAAAAAAGAAATGATAGTTTCGGTGGGTCACCCTGAGTCGAAAACTCATTAGATTTTTCTTGGAAATGTCTCTTTAACGAAATAGAGGCCATCAACTTCTTCGGCTTGATAAAAAAAAATATAACCAAGATTTATTAAGAATAGCCCATGATCTTAGAATAATTTTTTTAGATTTTTCGGTTCATTAACTGAAAAGTTGTGGACCACTAAACTTAAGAAATTTTCGAAAAATCTTGACAAGTTCAAATAAATTTGCATTTTTCTCGAAAACGGTGCGACGTACGAAAAAAATGCAAGAGACAAAAAAGTTTCCTTTTAAAATTTGCTATCGATAGGATTTAACGGAATTAAAATTTGACATCCCCCACACAAATGGCCAATGGTGGTAAACCACCCCTTTGTCAAAAAGTGGAGTTGGGTCGGCCGATTTTGTTTAAATTTTGCAGTAAGATAAGCCATTATGAGATAAGTAAGTGTACCAAATGGGGTTTGTTAATTTTTTTTCTGTACGGAGATATTTTGAAAATTCGATTTTTTTTCAAGATTTTTGAAGGCCTCTGTTATTATGCGTTTCTGAGTATAAGTGTTATAGGTTTTCGGAATCAGGGCAGTGAGGAGAATCAACCATTACTTTTTTGCCCACTTTAGCTGAAACACCCTGTATAAAAAACGGAAAGCAAAAAGATGGAATGACATAAACATGAAACGAATCTCTATTTACTGTAATCAAAAATGCTGATTTTCTGTGATGGCCTGGATGAGTGGAACAGAAATGGAGATAGTCGGAGGGTGTTGGGTGTGTGGTTCATTTGTCACAAACGTTATAAAATCCAATGAATTGGGGAGTGAGATATGGAAACGGCGGGCGGTTAGCAAAAACCAATAATATATTAGATTTAGTTCATAAATTTACACAAACAGATCCATGCATAGATTCATTTCACAGCGTATATTTCCATAATATGAATCGAGCCCTTTTTATTGACATTATATTAAATTATTTATTATAATCGGTGTACAGACAACAATTTCACTTCCCATTTGTAATGATTCATATCGGCGTTTGGGCGCACTATTATAAATTCTGCGCAAAATTATAATTAATTCTCCATCGTTCATAATTTTACTGTCCAGTTTACCATGAACTGGTCCTCAGGTTAAAAAACAAGCGAAATCAGTAAGTAGAATTTGGACGGCTTTTGAATCTGGCAACTAATAACTGCTTAGTGAAACAATTCACGGCTTTCCTTTTGTCGTTGCACAGTCCCTTCGTAAATCCGTAACACGATTACATTTTATCTCTCTGTCTTTTCGACAATGTGTAATAGAATGACGAAATGAAAAAACAACAGCCGTGTTCGAATGCGTCTGGGAAATTTCACTGGAAAATGCATGTAACTAATAACAAAGAAAGCGCAGAAACGGCGCAAGGGAAACGGATGAGTGTTTTCCACTTAAGACCTGGATGGAATATATATTACATTTATGTTTACGATGAGTTTAATACAATGAGAGGGAATTTTTTTGGTCCTTCGGTCGCTTTATTATTATGAAAAAAAATTGTGCTATTATGAATATAACGGATTTCATCTCGCGCTGTTCGTCGTTCATCAATTATGTTATTTTCTGCCAGAATATCATTTACGAATAACGTAATTAATTTTGTAGTTTTAATTTATATTTGCTTTAAAAATACATGATGAGTCAACTTTGATTTCTCATCTTAATAAAAGGATTAACTTGGATTTTCTTTAAAAAAATATTTCGACTTAGTTATTTTTCCAGTGTGACTTTTGAATGTCGCATCAAGGTATTTGCACTTAATCTTGTGGGTGGACATTCTAATGTTAATATATCACAGTTGGTAAAACGTACGTATCGACGTATTCTGTGGAAAGGACGTGAAATAGGCGGGTTCGGTATGTCTGTGTCATTCATTATGTATTTCCGTTGATTGTCGCATTTCTAGCACTGAAAATATGTTATGCTCCAATCGAATATTATTCGGCCACTGAATATTCAACTTATAAAAATTAGGAAATTTTGCCTATTTCCACGTAATTTCAATGTACAAACATATATGTAGTCAAAAAGTGAAATTGAAATAATCACTTAATCCGAATGAAATAAAACAATGGACGTACAACTTCAAAGCGTCGAGGATTTCCTGCATTTTCTTTCATTTCGTGATTTCATCCCCATTTCAATCGACAGTCCACACAGGCGAAATGCTGTAACGTTCGCTTCAATTCACAAATATTTCAATTATCCAAATTGCTGTTAACGTTTTATTGACATTTTCTCAATTCTTAATTAATTAATTGCAATCAGCAGCCAATCGGTGTAGTTGTTTACGCATGACCCAATTTTCAAAGTTATCATCCGCACAGTAACCCCCAAAAGCCACCCATCTGTTGGTCCGTCGACAAGGCATTTAGTTGTGTGTGATTAAATCTTGTAATACACCCTTTAAATGTTTCACTCAAAGTCTACGAAAATTATCCTTCCTTATTCACGTCTCATGATCAATTTTAATCTTGTTGGAAACGAAAAACATCGTCAACATTGCGCTTTGTTACACGTATAGGTAATATTTGCGCAATATTGGATTCCGTACAGCGCCCGATGGACGAAACATGCTCGTTAAACCATTTATGGACGAGTTTAGTAAATGAAAATGTGATATACACAACAATACACGCACTCAATCTGATTACAATATAGATGCTGTATTCATGCGACTATTAAATAATAAGTCGTATATTGTATAGGATGCACATGTTCAATTGCATGCATAAATACCTCCCACACAATGTTGTAGGAAAACTATCATCATACACGTTGATTAATTTCGATATTATTATATGATCATAAATTGCTTGTTAAATTTGGGCACAGAGATATACGTGGATGCATTTAGTCCCCAATACATCAGAAAAATGATTTTTTAACGATAGAAAACGTTATGATCTCATTATCAATTAGACTATAGTGTGCAAATCACGTAGTTCATTATACGTAATTTTCACTGTGGATAAATGTTAGTTGGGGGTTGAATTTGTTCTACAAGCCCCATTAAATATAAATGATAATAAGTAAGCAGTGAGCAGTACCCTTCAACCATCTATTCCATTAATTATCTCGTCAATCATAAATTACGATCGTAATTTTGTCGCCATCCTTTTATAAATAAACGAGGTTTTTTCTCTTGCAAATCGAACCGATATGATTGTGATTCCGAGTAGAAGTAAATTTCCATCAAAATTTGATCTAGTTTCTAAGGAAGCAATGCACTTTTACATTCCTTATGAAAATTTTGCCATCCAATAACAACTTCCTCATGTAGGTGCCACGAATCAATCCGCCACATTTCAAAGCTGCCAATAAATATTTCTATTTATTAAAATGGACCGCTTTTGCAAATAGAAATTGATTAATTGCAATGCTGGTTGGGGTTTAGTGGTTTTAATTAACGGATATTCCATAATTAGTCGACATCGCATTTTGTACACAACCTTTGGTTAAACGAAATATAGGTGGGTTTATTTGCGGCTATCTACAGGGTGTTTCAGCTAAGAGCAGCAAAATTTTAATGGCAGATTCTCGAGGCCAAACCAAGTCGAAAACCCTATATTCATTTTGCTCGGAAACGCATCCTAACGGAGATATAGGCCATCAAAGTTCTTGAAAAAAAATCGAATTTTTTAAATATCTCCTAACTGTAATAAGTTGGAATAACCAAACTTGGCACACCTACTTAGGTCATTGTGGACTATGTTTCTGTAAAATATCAGAAAAATCGGCCACTCCCAATATGGTTTTTTGACAAGGGGGCGGCTTTCCATCTTTGTTTTTTCATATGGGGGTTGTAAATTTATCACTTTTTTTAAGTCTATTTGATGCCAAATTTAATAAGGAAACTTTTTTGTCTCTTGGATTTTTTTCGTACGACGCACCGTTTTCGAGAAAAATGCAATTTTATTTGAACTCGTCAAGATTTTTCGAAAATTTCGTAATTTTAGTGGTCCATAACTTTTTAGTTTATGAACCGAAAAATTTAAAAAAATTACTCCAAGATCATCATAGGCTACATACTATAATTTTTTAAAAATTTTTGTTAAAATTTTGTTTTAACATGCCGAAGAAGTTGATGGCCTCTATTTCCTCAAAGAGACATTTCCAAGAAAAATCCAATGAGTTTTCGACTAATGGTGACCCACCGAATCTGCCATTAAAATTTTGCTGCTCTTAGCTGAAACACCCTGTATGTTCACCTAGTACACAATGAGAACGTGTTATTTTAAAAATTCCAATTAAAACAGCTTTTTTTATTGACTGTAGGAAACATTTCGATATGCTGTTAAAAAGTGTGTAAAAATGTTCTCTGCTTAAACTTTGTGTGTATATCATATTCGAAATACTGATCTCATATTTCCAACAAGAATGTATGCCGTCAATACTGTTGTAATTTAGGAAAAGAATGTAAAGTGTACAATTTGGTACAGCCTTCATCAATAACAGCACAGGTGGCACCGATGTGACAACAAACAGGGGAAGAATGTCCGTATTTTGCAGCCACAGAGTGTCCTCATCCACCTGATAATTATGGGCGCATTTTTCAACATTCCAAACATCGGTATAAAATTTGTGTCAGTTTTTTGAAATTAAGTGGGGCCATTTTAATATTCCCGACCAGACACTGCCTTTGAATGAAACAATTTCTCCCCCTTTGACGGGCGTCCACCTGCAAGTTACAACAGTAAAATTGCTAGTTTGGTAAAATCGTTACGAGACTAGCTGCATTATTTGAAGGGAATTTTTATGATTCAGGTAAACGCAAATCGTTTCCAGAATTTTAATACGTTCTTATTCTCGGTAAAAGAAAAAAACGCACCCTCGTTCGCATCAACTGCTTTTGTGCAAAGGAAACAGAGTCGTTTATTGTTGATATTATCGCGATTGTATAACATTTCTATTAATCCGCTATTATTCGAACGTGAAAGATTAGTTTAGGGTTGAATGGAGGTGGAAAGTTGGCATCAGTAAAAGTTCACGAGGTTCGGGGTTGAAATTGACATGCTGACATGGCGATTGTGCTCTTCCGGTAACCGGTAGTTGGTTCACGATGCACGTCTCCGCTAAGACATCGACAGGGCGGGATAAATCGTCGCCACAGACTTTAACCCTTCGTGAATACAGAAACTTTCCTAAGCAAAACCTATTGGCAAACTATTAGATAAATCAACGTCACGATCAATAATAACAATACCCACAATCCGAAAGGGTGTTGCAAACCAATTTCGACTTATTGTGTCTTGGTGCGAGTTTGTTCACATTTCCCACAAGAATTTTGCCCGTATGTGATGATGGGGACACGTTCATTTGGCGCAGCATCAATCACTCTACCTTTAAAACAAGCCACCAACAATGATGCATTCACGTTGTTTGTTAATTTTTTATACGCGAATGTGAAAAAACGTCCCTCTGGGCACGCAGTAATTACAGAGTCGTACAATGCGCGATATCAAAGTTCAAATTTGCCATTTTATGTATATATTCTTGCACTACCTGAAAACAGTAATGTTATAAAGAGAATGCTGTATATTTTGGAATTTATAAATAACAAACGTTTCTAATGTACCTACATAGATTAAATGAAGGAAATTAAACCATGAACGAACTGCTACTCTGTTTAAAAGGAAAAAATATGCTATCAATGTGAAAATGAAAGAGTTGCCAAAAGTTGAGCGTATTTTAACTTTCCCGACAAAATAATGCAATTTTATCTATAGTATTTTTCTGTACAGTTATTATGAATGCGAGTGGGCAAGAGAGTTGTCGTTTTTTTGGCATTGGCACCTAAAAGACACGTGATATGCAAATATCTGTGCCAAATTTACTTTCATGACGCAATTTTAATAGGTAGGAATGTGCGTTTACGTCATCTTTCCAAGTTCATCATCACCAACAGATGTGATGATTCATTCGAACGAACATTTCCAAATGTCTTTTTGGTTTTCCGTAGCTTGAATTCTTTTAGAAATCATGTGTTTACAGGATTAATTTGTAAATTTAGGAATGTTTGGTAAAATGCGATAGTGGCAATAATCCTCTTTCACCATGAATAGGTGTTGCCAGTGAGTAATGAAGGTTCATGATTGCATCAAGTATTGGCAGATATTATTTAGATAGTGCATTGAATAGAATCAAAGTATTAGTATGTTTTTGTACGAGTTGAGCACAGGGCCAGTAATAATAAAGTTATCGTTTTAGTGGGTAGTTAACTATTGATTAAAATATGCAGAATATTAATTTGAAGCAGAGCGGGAATCATCTCCCTATCCATCAAGCATTCAACGTAATGAGCAAACTCATGGCCCCGCTTTATAACCTAATGCCTCCTCCTATTCATTTGCTTATTACACAAACACATTAAACACTACACGAGTGTATAGTGTTTATACATGCGCATGTTTTAATTGTAAAACGCACAATTTGCATAAAAAGCGCTCTCGGTTCCATTAACTGCTGCATAAACCGCACAATTTTCAATATGTCTATAGAAAAAATGGAAAAAGAATACTTTTCACGAAAAGTTCCTCTAAAGTGAGTTGCGGTAGATACAGTATTATAAATTTGGAATTAGCTACTTTTGAACTAGCAATTTATTTGGCAAAAGAAAGGGCATTATGCATGAAGGATTCTCAACCACATTGAATAAATTATATAGAATTTAGAGAGAAATACGATGGTAGTTTAGTTTGTGTGTGTGTGTGGCAGAGAGACCACAAAAAGACAAACAATGAACATTTATTTGCAGTGAAACAGTATAGTCGACATTCATACAGATAGCAAATTGTCTCAAACTTAATTATGACAAACATAGTAAGCCACTGTAAGCAGTTTGTAATAACATTAACTTGTGCGTATGGTAGTTTGAATTCTGGACCACAATCCACACAGAGTAGAGTGTAGAAAATGAGAAATTCAGAGAGATGTATGGCTGAGTTCGGGAGAAGTTTCGCGACCGGACGTGAGCTTAAAGGTAAAGCACGGCCGTGAGTGGCACAGCATCTCACAGTATCTTTCTGTATAAATCTATAGAAAGGCGCTTCTCTGTGTTAAAAGTTGCTCGTGCAAAGAATTTTATATATACCTAACGATTCTTTGCTGTGCTGTTGTTGCCAAGAGCTTATTTTACGGTCAGTTGCTTGCGTATTTTAAATTACAATGTAAAAAATTACCGTTTCGCAAATCTTTTGTAAAGAAATCGATATAGGCTTTATGCGAGCGGATTTCAGACATTTCTCCACAAATACTCGTCCATGTGAGTTTGAAAATCATAGAAAAATTCCTTACATCACATTCTTGTCTCTGGAAAATAACAATTTCATAAACCAAATCGTTTTGTTTCTATCAGATATTGTAACAATGCTTAATTGCATTTTCTTGGAAAAATCCACCGAGAGCAACTTAAGGCAGGTATATAAATAACAAACTCGTACATTCTGTGCAAATATTTAATAAAACAACCATCCTGCATAGTCTAGGCGAAAAAGTCCTTTCAAATTTAATTAAGTATTATGTACCAGAGCGAATCTGGCATTGCAATGTTTAGAAAAGCGCAGGATCACAGGAAGATATTCAATAATAGTATAAAACAATGTGAAAATTAACTTCCTGCAAGGTGGAATGTAAAAACGCTCACATTCCCAATAATAATGAAAAGCCAATTAAGAATATAGTAAAATGACATTTCCATTATATGATCGTCAGTTACTTACGGGCAATTGCAGGGAACGTTGTTTCTTTTGTGCCATTTCAATTATGATGTAATTGCGACGACCACAACATTTGAATATGCAAATTTCTCTGCCTGGATACTGCGGTTCAGTTCGCTTTTTTTTATTCAAATTGCTTACAAACGTTTGTTTTTCTCATCTATTCGTAACGTAACAGGGCATGTAGTACATAGTCGGCCTGCTTTTTTAATTACTTGCTGGCTTACATTTGAATTATGTTTATTTGCATAAATTTTATTATTGTCCACTTTTTTCCTCGCCATTTCTGGCGTCATAACGACACAGTCTCCCTCAAATTACGTGCCTCTGTTCGCATTTTCTTAAAAAACAAGACTAATTGAATGCTGAAGCACATTTTCATTCCGTTCGGGAATGAAGTCCGTTTTTATACCTATTTCCTACCAATATCTACTTAAACTATTACGTGCATTTGTCGAGGAAATTAATACATTCCCATGGATTTTACAAGGAGGCGCTTTTCAAACTGGTGAGCTTTGAGCTTTAAATTGAAATGATTCACATATAAATGTCGGTATATTGAAGTAGGTAATTTGGGTCATTCAGTCATTGCTTTCGCTATAGTATAGTACTTCGTTCTATTGTTAAGCACTGGTAAATACATCTATTCATGCATAGTCCAACTATTTTATGCGGATTAATTCAATTTTCTGGATTACGGAATTTTCAAATTTTCCCACAAAAAAATTACAAACCAACAGCTATTTTGAGAAATTCAATGTAAACAGCCTCATAATATTTTATGTCAAACAACACAATGATTAAGGACTGAAAATGAGACGTCAATTAAGTTTTATTGCAATATTATGTTGTTAATGAGAGTCACATTCATATTCATCATTATACCGCGCCGTTTTATCGATAAACACATAAAAGTGGAAATTAATCAGAATCCAAATATTTAACAGACATCTATTTGAATATTGTTTAAATTAGATTTAGAAGTTGGAAAACTATTGTATAGTTGCACGTAGACACGAAACTTTTGTCTCTATCTTAATACGGAATTATCGGATGGAAGTTGTTTAAAGTGCTTTTAATCAAGACAAAATTATACTATTTTAGTGGTAAAGCGAAAATTTTAACCGCACTTGTACGAACTTTCAAGTGGGACGTGATGAACTGACGGCACAACCGAAAATATATGAAAACTTTTAATAATCCATCAAGTCATCCCAAATGAACTTAAACTTTAAGATGAGTTATATTGTTGATACAACATCTCGCCAAGAAAAAGGAACAAGTCACAACAAGCATCATTACTTTTTCACTTGTTTATTTCACTCTTCAAGTTTGAATTAAAATCAAATCGATGCACTTATCACTAATGATAATTTTAATATTTTTTTACTAGAAAACAAATTAAGAATTACTTTATTCCATTAAGTTGAGTTTAAAAGTTTTACTGAGGAACAAGTTTTCCTTTTATATAAAGAAAATACAATTTGTATTCTTATAATGGTGTATGGTTTAAGTGATAAATTATTTCTGACAAAAGTCTAACCTGTAAGTATATACTTATTTTGTTTAGATTTGTAACAAGACAAAAGTTCTAATGGAATCTGAAAGTGCACGGCGCTCGTGTTTTTTATATTTGTCATATGAGTTCACAATAAGTTTGAGTTTACACAATATTTAATGGGGATTTTACGACGTTAATGTACATGTGACTGAGTTCTATCACAAGAAATAACAAAGAAAAAATGTACTTATTCTGATTTTCGGTCCTAGACCGGTGTGAAACTGCGGCAACAAATCGGATGAAATTTTTTTAAGGGCAATCGTTTTTTTTCTCGAAAGAACCTCTTTCAGATGAAAAGAGGTATTTCTTTTTAGAATAAAACCTTTTTCATGCTAGTAGAGAGATTATTTTCTAGAAAAAAAAACTTTTTCAGATAAAAAGAACTTATTTTCTAAAAAAAACTTTTTTCAGGTGAAAAGAAATAATATTTTCTGAAAAACAAAACTTTTTTAGATAAAATTGAGATATTTTCCCAGAAAAAAACCTTTTTCAAATAAAAAGTGAGATTAATTTCTAGAGAAAAATCTTTTTCAGATAAAAAGAGAGTTTCTTTTCTAGAGAAAAACCTTTTTCAGATGAAAAGAGATTTGCTTTCCTAGAAAAACACCTTTTTCAGGAAAGTAGAGATATCCTTCTAGGAAAAAAAAAATTCAGATAAAAAGTGGAATTATTTTCTAGAGAAAAACCTTTTTCAGATGAAAAGAGTTTCTTTTCTAGAAAAAAGCCTTTTTCAGGGGAGTAGAGCGATTATTTTCCAGAAAAAAACTTTTTCATATGAAAAGAACGAATATTTTCGAGAAACAAAAACTTTTTTAGATAAAACTGAGATATCTTTCTAGAAAAAAACCTTTTTCAGATAAAAAGAGTTTCTTTTCTAGAAAAAAGCCTTTTTCAGGGGAGTAGAGAGATTATTTTCTAGAAAAAAACTTTTTCATATGAAAAGAAAGAATATTTTCGAGAAACAAAAACTTTTTTAGATAAAACTGAGATATCTTTCTAGAAAAAAAACCTTTTTCAGATAAAAAGAGAGGTTCTTTTCTAGAGAAAAACCTTTTTCAGATGAAAAGAGTTTCTTTTCTAGAAAAAAGCCTTTTTCAGGGGAGTAGAGAGATTATTTTCCAGAAAAAAACTTTTTCATATGAAAAGAAAGAATATTTTCGAGAAACAAAAACTTTTTTAGATAAAACTGAGATATCTTTCTAGAAAAAACCTTTTTCAGATAAAAAGAGAGTTTCTTTTCCAGAAAACCACCTTTTTCAGATGAAAAATGTTTCGTTTCTAGAAAAAAAGCCTTCTTCACGTGAAATAAAAGTTTTCAGGTTGCCAGTTTCACACCGGTTGCCCCCTAGAATAAGATATTGAAAAATCCAACCAGCTCCAGGTTATTCACTTTGGCTCATCTTGTAAATAAACCGAATCCTATTAAAATGATGGAAATGGTCCGCTTGAAATAACGTCCTGTGTGTTTATTCTCCGGATGGAGATTGTGTCTCGGGTCACGTGCTCAGGATATGACTTTGTTTTGTGATGGAGCGGCCCGCGGTCGTCGCACACCCAACACTTTGGAACTAGTTTTGTCTCACGTCCATCCCATAACCGTGCAACTTTACCACATACACACAACAGCACATAACAATATGCTTTTTGTTGCTTCTGTTAAAATACGATGCAGCCATAGATGAGAATCGCCCTGCAGGTGTGCACCACCACCTAAATTAAGCAAAGGATGAAAGTTTCTTTATAAACGTACAAATTAATATCAACTTTTCGCATGTACAACATGAAAACTTTGACAATATTCCGCTCCCCGATTTGTGCAACTGTTTCATTCTCGTTTCTCTGCTCTCATTTGCGCCGCTGACAATAAAAATTCATGTCACTTTTTATCTATGTGTACATTGGAGAAAATCTGTGCACTTTTTCATACACACACACAATCGTTTCAAAAGCAAAACGGCGCTTTCGGCGAATTTTTTATTGCATTTAATTTTCAGCCCATTTCATTAGACAATATAATAGCGCACTTTTTTTTCTGGTGCACACAACAGAGTGGAAATGATTTTTAACGCGCGCCCCATATTACAAAAGTATCAAATGAAATACTAGCGAGAGCATCAAAAGGGCAATTTTTTAGTTTACTATTAAATGCCTCGTTCGCTTCGGTTCTATATACATCATGTTGGATAATTCCTCGTGCTCTTTTTGTGTGCCACTCGCACTTTTTCATTAAATATTTGATTAGAAATGTGTTTATTGGCCTTGCATGATGCTCATTGCGAAGAATTCCATGGCTCTGTCAATGGTAAATACGCAGAAATAATTCACACAGTTATCGGATTCCAGTCAATGGAGCAAAGACAAAAGGATCGAGTTTTAAAACGAGACCATCATCATTTAGCGCAGCACTAAACAAAATATAGTTGAACTTCAGTCGCGTGTAACTGCATCCATAATAGATAACAGAGAGAGGAAACATTATATTTGGCTTTTATGTATTGATATTGATTTCCCGTTTAACTAATACACAATGTAAAAAGAGCGACAAAAAAGACCATGAACGATGGATGTGCCATTGCATATAGAGTGTATTTTATGTCTTTTGTAACTGGAAGTTTTGCAAAGTGCAACAAAGGAAGCGCACAGGCGGTGGGTATTTTACTCTCAATTATTATAGAGTGAAAAAGGGAAGTGGAATTTATAATTTGTTGTAAAAATTAGTGCCTAAATTTGATGCAGCTATTGGTAACATGAAATAATTCCAGTCGGGTGCTGTGTTGTGTGCCAGCAAGCCATTAATATTGATTTTCTATTCTCTCGAATCAAACTATCCTTTTCCGTTATTTATTTCATTGTGAAGAAAGTTTGAAAAACATTTGGAATCTTTTAAGGGTGGTAAATTTATGTGTCAACATTTCAGGAATATTGATTGAAGGTGCGTTTTAGGCGGTGAAAATGATTTGGTGGAATATAATGTGTCGTTTAGGTAGTTTTTGGGGAGAAAGGAGCCGCAGATGGAATGGCAATGAGAAGGATGGCAGCACACACAGTGAGGATGATGGGAAAACAGAGGAGATTCAACAAACAATGCGATATTCCGATTTACATAATAAAAAATATATATTGTATATAATAAAAAGCATTTTTATGTTTCGGTTTTTCTTATTTAGGATGTTTTATATGTGTTGAGAAATGGCTTTAACAGCATTTGATGATTTTAGTCTCAAAGGAATTTTTTACTCTCTAAAGATGAAATACTCCAACTGTTACATGTTTCTAAGATGTATTTTTCCTACTCGGGCATTATTAAACGTGGAAATAAAAGAAATTTGTCCATTTCTCTATTGTGAATGGGTACAAGTAAAAGGATAAACTGCACATTTCTGTAAGGTACATAAAAAAAATACAAATAAATTGTGAACACACGTGGAAACAAATAAAGACAAGACTTGGATTGACTTTAGATGGAGAATAAAAAGCGAATGTTAGAAAAATAATGTATGTATTACATACTTACATATTTAATAAAAAAAATTAATACTGAGCAAATTTTCGTGTGTAATCTGCAGCTGTTTTCAAAAACTGCACGTGCTCGTTCTTATATTCTTTCGCTATGCTATCCATTAAGGGATCTTCTGGATTAGGGCTCTCTAACAACATTCGAACGGCTATCAATATTCCTTCTAAACTAATTGTCGGCTTCCAACTACCTGTTGGAGGCATTTTAATCAAATCTAAACAAATTCTGCCATTCTCATCGATATTTGGATGGTAGATTTTGGTGATGAATTTTATATTCGGCGGAGAAAATGGATAATTGTCCGGTATGAGTATTTCTATTGTGAATATACCGTCTTTGTAAGGGGAATTCTCTGGGCCAGTCAATTTCGCTTCCAAAGTATTAACATTGTCCTCTTTTTGATAGACACATATTCCAAGGGGTGGACTCTTCGACAATTTCATCAGTTCTTTGTTTAAACGCTGTTGTCTTTGCATTATTACATTAAATCACTTGAAATTGAATGTTGTAAAATTGTAAATAATGTTTTAGGTTAGAATGGACCCATCAAAAAAGAGTCCTTTTTTCCTGACAGTTTCCTACCTTTTTTACCAGTATAAAATAATAGAATGCAGCACTTGTACAACAATGGAAGCAGCGATAGAAATTTTCAGGAAGGGGCCGAATTGGGGACAAATAGGTAAATATCAATAATTAATTAATTAATAATTAACATTTTACATTGTATTTCATAATCAAATAAGATTTTTCTGTTATTACACTTAAATGTTATTTGGATCCATAAAATTAGTAATAGACAAATTATTTCTGATATCATCCCCAGTAAACTTGTTATCGGTATTGAAATAGATTGTTTTCAATTCATTTACTTGCAAAAATCCATTCTCTGAGAATTTCCCATCGATTCCCATAACATCCAACCAAACGAAAAGAGCGACACTGTCTGTTTTTGTAACAATTTCAAATGTTGTGCCATTTCCAACATCATTCACTGATTCAATCTGAAAATAACAAATCGAATAAAGATATGTAATAAAAATTGTTACTTCATATATTTACTGTTAAATTTGGCTGCGGTATTTGAGAATCTTTAAGTTTATTTGGAAAAAAGTAATTTGCTGGACTGACTTCAATACCATTTGCCATTAGTTGAAAATAGAGAAAACATGTTTCTGCAGGACAATTTGCAATTGTTAGAAGACTATCAAGGGTAGAAATTAGAATTGCTTGCGAACTGGCACCCTCCTAGAAAATGTTGAAATTCGTAAACTTGGAAAACGTACATACAAGTGTGTTTTACCAATTTAGGAACAGGGGTAGTTAAATTATAAACAGGCACCAAGGAACTGTAGTTGTAGAAATGAATTACCAATTCGATCGATTCAAAATCCGGTGTTTTAGTATCACAAACGGAATAAATCCGGAATAGTTTAGACACTGGATCCAGTTCAGCGGTAACAATAATGGGAGCAAAAAATTGTTTCGTAAAATATTGTAACATTTTCCATTTGCCTGTAAAATCTATAAAAAAAAAACAGTAAATCAATCACTGAACGATATTGAAAATTGAAATTAAAACAAACCTATTCCAGACCATGTGGGGGCCACCCAAACGTCATTCAATTGCCAATAAAGTGCACCCATTGTATAGCCCTGATTTGCATCATCCAAAAAACTGCGATGTGCTCGATAATGTTCAGTTTCAATTTTAATTGACATGGCTTGAATGATCTGAAAATTCCCCATCAATAAACCAAATAAACTCATATGAAAGATCGGAATTTTACTTGGGAGTAATAAATGTACGCTTGAACATTGTTCTCATTTGGAACATTCATTTGCTTACTCATAAGATCCTGCATTTGGAGCGTACCGTTCGGATGATGTTGACGTTGTTGAAACAGTTTCAGATCGGATGTGTCATTGGTGGCTGTAAGGAGAGCATCCATGCTGGACAACGATTGGTATCCGTATTCAGAGGCGAATCGTGGAATTGGAAATGTATTTGAATCGAAACTGTCCCTTGCATAGTCGTAAAAGTGTACTGCAAATGGGAGCAACTTGGTGAGTAAATGTTTATACTTTTTTCAATTGGAAATGAAACTCACTGTCACCATACATACTGCTGCCTGGCTCTTTGGCAACATATTCCTCTTGTATTGTCTGTAAACCGTTTGATGGACTTGAACTCACAAATATAGAACGATTTTCTGTAATACGATTAAATTCTGCTCCTACTGTGTTGATGTACAACGAGATGTAATCGTTTTTAAATTGATCAAACTTGTCCTTTGTTCCATACCTGCAAGAATTTAGTGTTATTTGTTGGAGATTATTATGTTGTGTTATTTTACCAATTGTCTGCTAGTGCTCCTTCGTTTTCGTTATTGCCTGCGAATAAGACGATGGACGGGTGGCTCTTGAGACGTTTCACTTGATGACGTACTTCTTCGATAACATTTCTATAACCAAATCGATTGTGATCTTGCAACGATTTATAATTGCATTAAGACATACTGTTCGAATTCATCATTTGCAGGGTACATTGCACAGGCAAACATGAAATCTTGCCATATCAGAATGCCATATTCATCTGCCAATTCGTAGAAATAGTCGGATTCATAAACACCGCCACCCCAAACTCTCAACATGTTCATATAAGAATCACGAGCATCGGTTAGTAATCTTTTTATTGTTGTTTTATTCTGTCCAAGTTCTGGTAGGATATTGATCGGGATTTCATTTGATCCTTTCATAAAAATGGGCAAATCGTTAACTTTAAAATAGAAAGTTAAACCTTTGTCTGAAACAATTAACTCCAATTAATGTTTTGATTTAAAATTGCACTGTTGCGTACCGGTTTTGTCTTGAACAAGTTCAATTTTACGGAATCCAATCCTTTGTGAAACACTTGATTCTTCTTTACTATCGTGATTTGAGAATGTAACTGTAAGATTGTATAAAGACTGTTCTCCAAATCCGTTTGGCCACCACATACTCGGAACACTCTAAAAGTCAATGATTTTTTTGAATTTCCATCAAGAAAAGTTCCATTTACATACTTTTGATATTGTTATCACTGAAGTGTACAGAAATTCTGAGTACTCATTCGGTGTAATTTCAATTTCCCGTGTTTGTCTCACATTTCGCAAATCCAAAGTCACATCTATCTGTCCTTTCACCCGTTCTTCTGTGTTGTTCGCCAAATATACTTTTATGTACAGTTTCCAATAGTTTTCATCATCTTCTGTTTCCTGAACATCGGCGACAATGTACCTTATCAGACTGCTGCTATAAGCTTCAATGTGCACATCTTTCCTAATAAGACAAAAGAATAATTTAATTAAGTGGATTTTGATTAAATTCGTTCTATCACCAGATTCCAACTGAAGGCAATGCCGGACCCCAATCCCACGAAAAAGACGCTTGCATTTTTCGTATCATGTTAACATGGCATTCTGCATACTCAGGATCAAAACAATCTGGTGGAATATTGTATATTTTGTTCTGTTCGTCTGCAATTTGGGCAGCCACTTCAATTGGCGACACAAATCGGACCTCAATTTTATTTTGGCCGATTTTTAATTGGCTTTTAATATCGAAAATGTATCGAACAAACATATTTGTACTAATTCCAACTTCAACGTCATTTATAACCACGGTACTGAATGTGTCCAAACCCTCAAAGACAATGTTGGTGTTTTGATTTTCTAGAAAATCCTCTGCAATGTCGAATGTTGTGTAGTAGGTCCAATTCTGTCTGGGAATCCATTTGGTTTCGTTGTAATTATCACCATAGAATATGTCTTCAATGACGTTATTTTGCATTAGGTCAGTATAAATACCTCCAGGCACAGTTGCGGTCAATTCTTTATATGCTTCAATGGAAAAAATGGTTTTTAGTTAGGAAACTTTTGTGAATTATGACAACTAACTTCCATCTTCACTTCGAAGATTCCATTTTCCGCCCAAATCTATGATTTGCTCTCCTTTTGAGAAAGCAAAAGAAAGCACCACTAAAAAAATTGTTAGACACTTCATTGTAGGATGAATTTTATTAAGTAATTTATTATTTGTTTCTTTCGGAGGATGTGATGATTAGATTAAAGAGATATCAGCTAATTTTGAATGATTGTTGTGATAGTAAAACACCTTGAGTTTCTGAGTGTTTTAATTTTGTTTATTTATCTGTGTTTGGAACAGTTTGATAATTGCAATTATAAAATTCTTATAATATACTTTAATCATTAACGAAATAAACAAAATACAGTAGATATAAAAAAATTCAAGGAAAAACTTCTTTAGATATTTTCTTTATCCATCAAATGGGTGATTTGTAAATTATTTTTAATGTCATCCAAATTAACAACATTCACACTGTTGAAAAATATGGTTTTCGTTTCTTCCACTTGTATAAATCCATTTTCAGAGAATTTTCCATCAATTGCCCAAATATCCAGCCATACAAATAGAGCAACAGCATCCGTTTTCGTTACAATTTCAAATATACTGCCCTCTCCGACATCTTTTACAGATTCAATCTGCAAACACATTTAATGAACACAACAAAAATCAAAATATAAAGGCTTTACTGTTAAGTTTGCCTGTTGCAAGGTTGAATTTTTCAGTTTATTTGGGAAAAAGTAATTATCTGGACTGATTTCAACATCATTTGCCAACAATTTAAAGTAAAAGAAACAGTTTTCAGCCGCTTTAAATGTACTGTCACATCCTGCATTTGCAAGATAATCGTCCACGTAAAACTCTTGAATTGACTGTGAAGTGCCACTCTCCTAAAAAACATTTTTATTATTTGTTAAGCAATTTAACATTTCGTCGGTTTACCAAATGAACGGGAATGGAGATGTTCTGAACGGGAACCAAAGACTCGTATTTATAAACCGAAATAATTGCAGTTGCATTTAAATCGGTTAACGTTTTGTCACACACGGTATAAATGTGCAATTGCCTTACAGCATCCATTTCTGCTGTTATAATAATAGGAGAGAAGAATTGTTTTGTAAAATATTGCATCATTTTCCATTTTCCATTAAAATCTAAACATTATGTCGAACATAATAATGAACTAATGGGGTTTATAATGTATGTTTACCAATTCCAGACCAGGTGGGCGCCACCCAAACATCATTCAATTGCCAATAAAGTGCGCCCATTGTGTACCCTTGATCTGCATCGTTCAAAAAACTTCGATGTACTCGATAATGTTCAGTTTCAATCTTAATTGACATTGCCTGAATGATCTGAAATATTTTTTCAATGAATTTATTGATTTGTCGAATAGATGTGGGGAATTACTTGGCCGTAGTAAATGTATGCTTTTATGTTCGTTTCATTGGGTACATTAAATTGATAGCTCATTAAGTACTCCATTTCCAGTCTGCCGTATGGATGATGCTGTCGATGGTCCAAGAATGCACTGGACGGTGTCAAGTCGGAGGTGTTATTTGTTGCGGTAAGCAGTGTTTCCATGCATGGTAATGACTGGTATCCATATTCGGAGGCGAATCGTGGAATGGGGTAGTAATTGGTGTTAAAACTATCCAATGCGTAATTGTAGAAATGGACTAGAAAAAGGTAGGTGGGTTTTTAAGGTTTTTCTTTTTTTATGCATGTAAAACCGACCATCTCCGTACATACTGCTACCAGGATGAGATGAAACGTAACCTTCTGAAATTGTCTGTAGACCGTTCGATGGACTTGAACTTAAAAATAAGGAACGGTTGTTTGTGATACGATTATATTCTGCTCCCACTGTGTCAATGTACAAAGAGATGTAATCGTTTTTAAATTGCGTGAAATTATCCTTTGTTCCATACCTGCAAGAATTTAGTGTTATTTGTTGGAGATTATTATGTTGTGTTATTTTACCAATTGTCTGCTAGTGCTCCTTCGTTTTCGTTATTACCTGCGAATAAGACGATGGACGGGTGGCTCTTGAGACGTTTCACTTGATGACGTACTTCTTCGATAACATTTCTATAACCAAATCGATTGTGATCATGCTACGATTTATAATTGCATTAAGACATACTGTTCGAATTCATCATTTGCAGGGTACATTGCACAGGCAAACATGAAATCTTGCCATATCAGAATGCCATATTCATCTGCCAATTCGTAGAAATAGTCGGATTCATAAACACCGCCACCCCAAACTCTCAACATGTTCATATAAGAATCACGAACGTCGGTTAGTAATCGTTTTATTGTTGTCTTATTCTGTCCAAGTTCTGGTAGGATATTGATCGGTATTTCATTTGATCCTTTCATAAAAATGGGCAAATCGTTAACTTTAAAATAGAAAGTTAAACCTTTGTCTGAAACAATTAACTCCAATTAATGTTTTGATTTAAAATTGCACTGTTGCATACCGGTTTTGTCTTGAACAAGTTCAATTTTCCGGAATCCGATCTTTTGTGAAATGGTCGATTCTTCTGTATCATTCAACCCTACATATGTCACTATAACATTGTACAAAGGCTGATCCCCAAATCCATTCGGCCACCAGGTTTTCGCCATGGTCTAACAAATGTTTTCGTCTTAGATTAAAGACTTTTTGGGGGAAAATCTACTCACTTTTGATACTGCTATTTGTGTGGAATACAAAAATTCTGAATGTTCATTTGGTCGTACGTTAAGATCATAAACTCGAGTTATTTTAGAATCCGGAAAATCCACCGTTATATCAATTTTACCAGTTATTGTTTCATCCGTATTATTGGCGAAATAAACGTTAAAATTTATATTCCACAACTTCTTTTCCGGCCAATCTTCAACATCAACTACAACGTATCGCAATAAACTGCTCTTGTAGAATTCAATGTGCACATTTTTCCTAACAGAAATTTAATCAGTTCCGTTCAATTAGAAAAAAATCTATTACCATATTCCAACTGAGGGAAAAGACGGTCCCCAATCCCATGAAAACGATGCTTGCATCTTTCGAATCATATTAACGTGGCACTCTCCAAAGTCACTGCTATAACAGTCTGGAGGAATTTTATAGGTTTTAGTCTGTTCTTCGGCGATTCTAGCGGACACCTCTATTGGTGATTGAAATCGAACTTCTATTGAATTGTTACCAACTTTTAAGACATCTTTTACATTGAAAATGTATCGAACAAACATATTTTCACTCTTTCCCACGTCGATGTCATTAACATAAACGGTGGCAAACGTGTCCAATCCCTCGAATACAATGTTAATGTTTGCATTTTCCAACAGATCAGCAGCCACTGCAAATGTTGTGTAGTAGGTCCAATTTGTCCTTGGCACCCATCTGGTTGTGTTATCGTTATATCCATAGAAAACATTGTCAATAATGTTGTTTGTCATAAGATCCGTGTAAATGCCACCAGGAACTGTTGCGCTTACGTCTTTGTATTCTGCAAATATTTGGTGTTTAATTGTGTATCATGCTACAAATTTAATAACTAACTTCCATCTTCACTCTTAACACTCCACTTTCCCGCTAAATCTAATATTTGTACTGCATTTATTTTTAAAATCAAAATGAAGAACACTAGTGTAGTACACTTCATATCTGTGCTTTAATAATCACTAAGGGAATGAAATTTGTTTGTTCAAGAGAAATTATGCAGTGTTTTCATTATACATATGCATGTATACATGTAAAACTGATTAGATTTGAAACGATCATGTTTAATTTTAAATCATTGTTATTACAAGTGTTTTGAAGTGAGTCAAAAGGTTTCAACAAACATTTGTTCGTGTGCTCACAATTGAATGATTATTCCTGCCGACATAAATGTTTTTTTCTATTAATAAGTATTGTTTTATTGAGGTTTGTTTGGTTGTGTGGTAACATTCTCTATTTAGTTCTTTATTTAGCGAATTTATCTAACAATCTCTTCATCTAACAAATGAATCACATTCAAATTATTTTGAATATCTTCTAAACCAACAACATTGGCACTGTTAAAGTATGTTGTTCTCGTTTCAGTCACTTGCATAAATCCATTTTCCGAAAATCTCCCCTCAATTCCCGTAACATCCAGCCACACAAACAAGGTGACCGTATCAGTTTTTGTGACAATCTCAAATACTGTGCCATTTCCCATATCATTTATTGATTGAATCTGAAAGTAAATCAGTGAGTACCAATAAAGAAATGTTCATAATTTTGTACCGTTAAATTTGGCTGTTTTAAATTTGAATCTTTAAGTTTACTTGGGAACAAGTAATTGTCGGGACTAATTGGAGCATCATTTGCCATCAGTTTGAAATAGAAGAAACAATTCGCAGTAGTACATCCGACATTTGAAAGGACATTGTCAACGGAGAACTTTTGAATGGCTTGCGAACTAGTGCCTTCCTAAACAACCATGCAATAGAATTTAATTCAAGACAATTATCAAAGTTTTACCAATTCCAAAATAGGCACAGCTAAACTATAAACGGGCACCAAAGAAGCGTAATTGTAAATATAAATGAATGCTGTTGCATTAAAATTTGATGAGACTGTGTCACAAACTGTGTAAACTTGTAATTGTCCACTTTTGTCCATTTCAGCTGTGATAATGGTTGGAGCAAAGAATTCCCTGCTGAAATATTGCAGCATTTTCCATTTGCCTTTAAAGTCTAAACAATTTCCAATGAATTTACGGAACAATTTAGAAATGTGTATTTAAAACCTATTCCGGCCCATGTGGGAGCGGCCCACACATCGTTCAATTGCCAGAAAAGGGCACCCATTGTGTAACCCTGATCATTGTCATCCAAAAAACTGCGATGTGCTCGATAATGTTCAGATTCGATCTTGACGGACATTGCTTGGATGATCTAAGACAATTTGCAAATTTTGATTAAAGAGAATAGACGAAATCCGATTGGTTTTACTTGTGAATAGTAAATATATCCTTGGACATTCGTGTCATTGGGCACATTCAATTGGTAGCCAATTAAAGCGTCCATTTCTTCGAATCCATTAGGATGATGTTGACGATTTTGCATAAATGCACTGGAACGTTGCAAATCGGCGGTATTATTTGTGGCTGTTAGCAATGTTTCCATGCTGGGCAACGATTGATAGCCGTACTCAGAAGCAAATCGCGGTGTTGGATAATTGGCTATGTCGAAACTGTCCAACATGTAATTATAGTAATGAACTAGAAATGGAGTGATGTGCGTGTATGACTTGTTCATGTTTATTTATTATTAACATACCGTCACCGTACAAATTGCTATTAGCTTCACTTGCAATATAACCTTCTGCAATTGTTTCTAAACCATTTGAAGGACTTGAACTTACAAATATTGAACGATTCTCCGTAATACGATAAAGTTCGGCTGCTATTGTATTTATGTACAGTGAAACGTAGTCTTGTTTGAATTGTGTGAAATTTTCATGCATCGCCGCTCTATTATGCAGATTAATATGTTGAATTAACGGTATTGGTTATTTGATTGATCTTACAAAGAGATAACTGCTTCATTTTCGTTGTTACCGGAAAATATGGCTATGGAAGGATGGTACAGGAGCCGTTTTACTTGATGACGAACCTCTTCTAAGACATTCCTGAAATTTTTTTTACATTATTATGCTTAGAGTTGCAGGATATTTGTAATACTGTCGAAATTGATCGGTTGCTGGGTAGAGTGCATCTGCAAACATAAAGTCTTGAAAAATTAGAATTCCATATTTGTCTGCCAATTCATAGAAATAGTCAGATTCATAAACACCGCCACCCCAAACTCTCAACATGTTCATATTCGAATCGCGGGCATCAGTTAACAATTTTTCTACTGTTTTCCTATCTTGGCCCAATTCAGGCAGGATGTTGATCGGTATTTGATTGGATCCTTTCATGAATATGGGCACATCATTCACTTTTAGATAGAAAGTCAGACCATGTGCTGAAAACGATGTTTAGTGGTGGATTTTGCATTCACATGTGTGTACCTGTTTCATCCTGAACAAGTTCAATCTTCCTAAATCCAAGTCTATGTGAAACGGTTGATTCTTCAGTTTCGTTTAGATCGCGATACGTAACTGAAACGTTGTACAACGGTTGAGCTCCAAACCCATTTGGCCACCAAGTCTTCGCTACAACCTAAATACGAAAACAATATTTGGATTTTCTTGGAAACGTTTTTGGTACTTGCTTTCGAAATGGTTATCGTTGATGTGTAAACAAATTCCGAATCTTCGTTTGGAGTAATTTCAAAACCTCGAGTATTCATTATTTTTTTATTAGTAAAGTCCAAACTCAATGAAACTGTTCCTGTAACTATTTCCTCAGAGTTATTGGCAAAGTACACTCTTAAATACAATATCCAATTATCTGCGTCCTCTTCTTGTACATCACTAACAACATAACGAATTACACTACTATTAACGGCGAACGCTTCAATGTGAACGTCTTTCCTAAATGGAAAAATGTCTATTAAAACATCATGTAACATATCCAAACTGTTACCAGATTCCAACCGAAGGGAACGACGGTCCCCAATCCCATGAAAAGGAAGCCTGCATTTTTCGAATCATGTTCACATGACATTCCCCAAATGCATTACTGCCATCGCATTCGGGAGGAATGGGATACAAGTTGGATTGTTCCTGTGCATTTTTGGCTGCTACTTCGATTGGCGACTGGAATCGGACCTCTATTGAATTATTGGCCGATTTCAAAGCGTGCTTAACATCGAAAATGTATCGTACGAACATATTTTCACTTTTTCCCACTACAATATCGTTGAGGACCACAGTAGCCACAGTGTCCAAACCTTCAAACAGGATATTGATGTTTGCCATTTCGAGCAATTCATCGTTTACATTAAATGTTGTATAATAGGTCCAATTTGTTCGTGGTATCCATTTGGTTGTGTTGTCATTGTCTCCGAAGAAAATGTCATCGATGATGTTGTTTCGCATTAGGTCGGTGTAAATGCCACCAGGGACTGTTGCACTGAGGTCTTTGTATTCTGAAATTGTAAAAATTTTTAGAATGAACATTGAAGTATAAGGACATAGACTGACTTCCATCTTCACTTTTAAATTTCCATTCCCCGGTTAAATCTAGTACTTGTTCGGTGTTTATTTTCGTAATTAGAACATAAAACGCTATCAAGAATGTCGTACACTTCATGTTGTTTTTTTATTCACTTGTACAATTTATAATAGCGAACTTTTTTTGTGTGGGTTTCTTTTATAGTTTTTTTAAATACTATCAGTAACACTGATTAGATCTGAAGGTTACATTGGAAAATGCTTGTTATTTCTCTGTACTTCAAATCTACGTTAATTTTGATGATTGATAACTCAATGAGCCTTTGTAATTCCAAGTGTATATGTTGCTATATAAATTATTAGATATATATTAAATAGATTCGGATGGATTATTTTTTATTTACCAAACTACACACATAATACCTAACACTTATTTTCCAAAACTCAGTGAGAAAAGGTTATTTAAATGTTTTCATTACACACAAAATAACATTCAATTGTATAGTTAATACGTAAAAGAGTTTATTTAAATATTTACATTATAAAAATAAAATAAACCTCCAATCAAGTGCATTGAAATGATGAGATGTCCCCTTCACAAGGCCCATTTGGGTTGCATATTTGATTGCCATTGTTATCAACACACCGGCAAACTCCTCTTCGACACTGTCTCTTCATATAATTACCATTAATGTCGCAAGTTGGCTTTTCCGGTGATGATATGACAGCAGTTGTCGCTTTAATGCACACTGCACAAATGGGAATTGTTAAAAAAATTTTGGTGTACATTTTTTTGTAGCAACTTACGACAGTCCATCTCGTCTATATAAGTTGGCTCAATACTTGGATCGCTTTTATCCAAAGCCAAAAGAACAACTCCCGCAGAATCAACGCAATATTTACTACAAAAATGGAATAAGCAATAAATTGAATAAACTCCAAACTGTTATTTACTGTGTTGAATTCTCTTGGACTGGATGATAAGTGCCGTCGATATCGCACTTTGGCATTGCATACGAAATCACTTTGTCGTACCCATCAGAAATGTCGTCGAATTGTTGTGATGCCACCCGAAAATCCTGTTCGCATTTCTTATAATACACATTCTCGGTATGCAAATTGTCGTCAACTGTAACACGAAAAATCGCTGAGAATTTCTTAAACCTGTGTGCATTTTCCAAATGATGCCTTACAACAAGCCAATGTTTTACTCGATATGGTCGTAATGTTAACTGGATTCGCATTCGGATCGATTGGCGTACCGTCCGTTGGGTCCACGCAAAAGCATTCCTCACCAATGCACTGTATTGGATCGTAATCGCCCGTTTCTGTGCACCGGAAAAATTCGTTCGGTTGCAGAATTCGGCCGAGAATGTCCTGCGCTTCTTGATGCATTCTCGAGCAAGTGCACTTAAATATCAATTCGGGAATGTCGGTGTAGTCGATTTGACCGAAAAGTCGTCTACCACTTCTATGTACACAATAACATCTGGAAGAAGAATGAGATGTGTGGCATTTTTCATTTATATGAAAACGTACGATTGTCCGGGAATGCATTGGTACGTATCGAAATCGCCGCTCCCGTCACAATTCGGTGGCAATTCCATTGTGCCCACGTTACCCAATTTCAATCTGGAGTAGTAATCTTCTCTTTGGATGGTGCATGTCGTTGACTTGACTGTAAACAATGCATTTAGGCAATTTATTAATTGGTTTAGAGGCGTGTGTCGGTTTGGTTAATTACTCGTTTCACATTCATTGTTGGAGTTGCAATACAGGCCGGGGCCACACATTGATGTCGGTGTTTTTGATTCCAAACTGCCAGTCGTGCATGGCTCTCCTTCGGCTATAAAATTAGAGTGGTATTTGTTAATAGTTGATTTGTAAATATTGTGCACACACACCCAAATATGTTATGCAATAATCGCAACAGTTGCACTTTTCTGGTGAAGGGAGAAATATGCCATTGTGTGTGGAATTTTGGATGGTGCAGTCATCGGGAACTGGATTACATGTTACCTCCTAATCGAGTTGATAATATATCGTAATTGGAATAATCTATGTCAGTTATTACCTCACATGTGGTTGGACTGCACAAAATATCTTCGTCCTGACATTTCAAAGAGGAGATTAGCAAACTGAATAGAAACACACTTTTTAACATTTTTTTTTGTTGTGTTGGATTGATTTTGTTATACGTTCATTTTTGACATTGTTTCGATAAGATTAGATTGTGGACGTGTGAAAAGGGAAATAAAATTAGATAAATTTTATAATTTATTTCTTATCTTATACATATAGAAAATTTATAACGTTTCATGTTTACGATGTCCTTTCGATGAGCTTGAATTTAAGCGCTTGTTCAGGTACATAAGTTGGCGTTATTTTGTAATTCAACTTTCCATAATTGTATTCGACGCGATATTTCCTAAATATCTGCACAAAAGAGTGTTATACAAATAATTCAGCATTGAATTCGAGATCATTATACCTTCGCTATGAGTATATTTAATTCGGTTTCGGCAAATCGTCTCCCCAAACACGACCGTCTTCCATAACCGAAGGGCAAAGAAACGTACGGATGTATTTTCGTCTGTCTAATTGGACAATCGTTTGTGTGTTTCTGTTTTAGCCATCTCTCCGGCAGAAATTTGTCCGGTTCAGTGAAATAATCGGCAACATTACTAACGACCAGATGAGGGAAGATGACGTGCGTCCCTTTCGGGACGTGGTAGCCGCCCAGAATGGTGTCACTCTGCAGATTGCGTCCATTTCCAATGATCACAGGATACATTCTAATAAACAGCACTTGGATTAATGAGAGAAATCGATCCGGTATGGAATGTACCTTAACGTTTCTTTGATGCACGCCTTTAAGTAGGGCACATTCTCTTGCACATGTGCATCCACTTTTGAGTCTGGATGTGGCATGAGATTTTTCAATTCTTGATAGAGTCGCTGCTGTTTGTCGGGATTCTGGGTGAGTTGGTATATTGTCGAGGCCGCTGCCACTGAAGTCTATAACAAGATCGCATATTACAACTAGAATTTATTATTGTAAGGGATTTCGTACCGTATCAACACCAACTAACAACAGATCGAGTGCCAAAACTGCAGCCAATTTGGGATTGCCGGTTTTTCTCAATATCATTTCAACAATCGATGTATTTTCATCCAAACTGCTTCGATATTCTTCGCTATTGATTTTGTCCATTGTTTGATTGATGTATTTTAAACATAGACTAGAACGAAAATGATTCTTTGGATTAATATCGCTCCAAGTTTTCGCAATTTCCTACTGTGCGTTTCACAAATCAACACTATAATTGAATTTAATTGCTGCGACAGTGGCATCCTACTATTTCTTAAATTAATTAACTGAAATTGTTGGTTTTGATTAAAATTCGCTACGTAATTGTGTGTCGTTTTTGTTGGGAAAAATCGACAAACTCTCACCGATTTCATAATCATATTTCGGTGATGGAAAGATTTTTCAAGTGGATTGAAATTGTGACATTCAAAAATGGTGAAAAAAACTCGTTCAATCGCCCGTAATAATGAAAGTAGGTAAGAAACACATTGACCGCTCCGCAAAAACGAAACTCACTTTTAGTTTCGTTCGATGAAAGTTGCCATTGACATTGAATTGTGAATATTTATTATGAAAATACGTTAGTCAAGGTAAGAGTCGCGTAATTCTGTTCAAATAGTATCAATGAATGGCGGAAATCGTTATTAAAGTCATCTTGAATTGTTTACGTACGTTCTAAATTCCTCCAGAGCTCCGATGTACTTCCTGAACGCTTTGTTCTTGTACACTCTCCAAATGGGCATTTTCAGCTCCACTTCGGCCACATTCCAGAAGAATGTGTTGATCGAGTCGATGATCCGTTGCGATTCCGAGTCTTTTGGCAGGTCTTTTTCCAAGCATCCCAAACGTGTGTCCAAAGCGACTCGTGCAACAGCTGAAAAATGCGTTACATATCAAAAAGGCGATTTTTATTATGTAATTAAAAATGAGTACATTCTAAGGCCCATTTGTAGATTTCGTAAAGAAAGTTGTCGGGTAATTCGTTGTTGTCGTCCAGCATTTCTTCCATTCTGGAATCATATGATAAAATGATAAATTCAGTAACGCAGCAATAATTGTACACGTTTATTACATATTCGGTTATCTAGAGACTTTCATAATATGAAAACTGTTTGTATCGATTACATGGAGCACAGATGTAGATCGAATTATATAAGAACAACAGCATAACATAAGACACAAGTGCATTTTATTAAATAATTCTGTTGACCTAAATCCATATGTGTGCGGTCACTTCCTTGTGAAAACTGAAAAGTGTATATAAATTATTCGATGGAAAAGAACTGGTTAACAAAGAAAAAAATCTATTACGAAGTATTGTTTGGAATGTAATATATGTGTAAATTAATAAACGCGAACAGATTTCCTAAATCGCATGAATTAAGAAAATGTTAATTAAACAATATGCGTGCATAAATGATTAACAATGCGTTCATTGTGTAGAGCAATATTTTGTTTAGCAAACAAATAAATCGCCAATCGCCATAAAATGTCGTTAAATGAAAAAGAAAGTATGTATATGGTTTGTAAGATGTGTAACTATATTATATAAGAATATTTTCAATGTATGTCGGTCAATATAATGGGGAATGATGTCGAGACCCGCGCCTTTGTATCGCATTTTCTTAACTCGAAAAAGGATTGTCATTTAGTACCTCATTAAAAAATCGTCAGCAATTATATTTAATGGCTGAATATATCGTTTTGCCGTTGCAGGGGGCAGAAGAACTTGCTGTACTTGTTTTCGGAAAGCGTCCCATTTCGGTCCGTGTCTAGAAAAAGCATTTTTTTATGTTCAGTGTTGGAGAAGAGATTGAATTGTAGTTTTACATTCCAATGACGCCTTCGTTGCCGTTAAAAAAGTCCTTTTTCAGTTGCTGTTTGTAGTAATGCAATGAAGGCATGGACGGTCTGTGGGGCATTTTCTCTTCTTGTTTAAAGACTTTTTGAATGTCATCACCGTTGAAGACAAACAGAAGATCGGGATGGCCTATAAGTCCACTAACTCGCACTATGTTGCCATAATCTTTGTGTAAACTCCACATGACTTTGTCTAGTTCGGCGATTTTGTAATGACCTAAAGAGAAGATGGTAAAATATTAAATATGTGGAGTGTAAAATTGTTAATTTTATGTTTTGTAATTGCAAATGTACGTAATAGAAGAACAATGTTAAATTAGTGTGATTGTTGCGCGTTTAAGCATTCATGTAGATATAACAAATCCACAACAAACTTACAATTTTTCTGCAATTTCCTAATTGTTTGACCTTGCATGTTTACAATAATTTTTTTAATGAAGGAAATTACTTTTTTAAACAAATACAATACATTTTGCAATAATCATTTCATTAGGAACATAATAAATCCAAATATCTAGGTGGATATAATTGGATTGCGTTTTTTTAAGCCACAATTGCAACACGGTCTCATGTAGGTCTTTTTTTTTGAAAAATTGCGTATGCTAATATTATTATGATGCGTATATGAGCGGTATTCAATGTATTTTCTACGATCAAGTGCGGAATTGTTCATAAACCGCGCATTGTGCAATTGGTAAATCGTCAATTGCACGTTCTTCACCGCAACAACAATAATAACCGGTCTAATCTATATAAAATTTCAACTTTTAAGTATATATGGATCTGTGAAGAGGCAATTATAGCTTGTCTACATTTAAATCGTGTGATTATATAACATTTACAACATTTGCCTAAGAGCAACCGCTTCGCGCGTCTTGACGACTATTCGACCAACATTTAAAACTTATTTCATAACAGAGACAGTCAAAGCCGAATGTTTAGTATTTAAACATTGATAATTTGCAATCTTTTGAGGATTTATAATATTACCAAACAATTTTTAAGAATAATTACCAATGAACGGTGCGAATCTCCATGCATTTCCAATCAATGGCAATGCTTTTGGTCCGGGAATTTCGGCGTATGCTTTCGGCATCGCCACTTTGGTCTCGTCTAAATGCACCGATTGCTCATCGTAATCAAACAATTCACTCACTAATCCCATTGATGTGGAATAGTTTCGATCCGTTGAATAAGATCGATAAATGGTTTTGATCACATTTGATCGGAAAACGAGTTTTTGAGCCATTTGTTCACTTTGTTAGTACTTTTTACGCGAATCTCATTTATTTGACTAATTCTGACTAAAAGTTTTAATAAAATTTATAATGTTCCTGTAAAGGAATATTGAAATTGGAAGGGGAATGGGATTTTTTTCATAATTGCTTCAATATTGTTCAAGGTGGGCGTAAACGCAAAAAGCGGGGAGGGTATAATACTTTTCATATGAAATTATGCAATTTCACAGATTTTATAAGTGGTAGACGTTCCAAAGAGAATTGTAG
This sequence comes from Silvanus unidentatus, assembly GCA_963930825.1. Lineage (NCBI taxonomy): Eukaryota > Metazoa > Arthropoda > Insecta > Coleoptera > Silvanidae > Silvanus > Silvanus unidentatus. The sequence continues at coordinate 129,201 of OZ005759.1, read as the reverse complement.
TGGAAAGCTAAACGGTAGATCCATTCTAAACTGCTCGCGAAGAGTTTACCAAAGCCGAAACTTGTAGTTTGTTTAATCTAGAATTGAAATGCTTTTTCATCAATTGAAGAGAAACTGTTTATGGATGTTTAGATAATAATCTACACAAACAGTATTTAAACAAGTTGCTTAATTTCTATTTACGATGAATCAATTGGAAAAGGAGTAACAAAATGAAACAATCACTGTATAACAAAAAAAGGTTTAATATTTGAAATTGCATAACTTTACAGACAATAAAAAAAATTAAAATGTATTCAGTAAATACAAATTACTAATGAAAATACATCATTTATCACAAACGTTATTTAGTTTTGGAAAATCCTTTCACCGCATTTCATTTTAAAATAAATCGATTTTAATCAAAGCAAAACATTTATAACTGTTTTCATTGCATAGAAAATGTTGTGTGTATAAGCTAAAAGCGCAACAGGACTAACGAAATTAATATCATATTTATACGTGGAATGTAAATCGAAAACGAAAACATTTATGTAGAATTGGTTTACGTTAATGATCTTGACTATTTCTTTGTATGTTGCACATTCTAATTACAAGTAAAAGAATTTCAAAATCAATCACAAATATTCGGTCAGCACACATTTGTTATGAAATTTGCTTAAATATATCAAGTGAGCATCAAGAAAGGGAAACTAAATCCATTAAACATTGGCACAAATTTTAATCTAAGACAGTTATGTTACTATAATGTAAATGGCTACAAAAATTCGAGGTATACGTGTGTGTTCGTTATGATCATCTATTGCAGTAGACCATTTTTGATAAATTGCAAAACGGATATAAACAGAACTTAAGTTTATCATAACAATTATTACAACTATAAGAAAATGTATAGATTTTAAAACCGAAATTAACAAAATTGATACATAAATACAAATTTGTATGTATAAGAAAGTTCTTCTACGCTACACACAAAATAATGCTCTTAAAGTATGATTCAGATCTAAGAAAGTCTTCAAATAACGTTTAGTACGTTTGATATAAAAGGTACTCTTTGAGTAATTTCGGCAATGGAAGAGATGAGACCGCCTTTTTGGTAATGTGTTGTAGAATTGCGTCTCGACAGGCCGCTTGTAGGGTGGGAACTGAAAATTATTCATTAATAAGCTGATTTTTGCAATATTCCCCATATTGTACATACCGACATACAATTGAATAATTCTAACTTTCTTCGTCGTACCATAAACGTCCACAACGACATGTAATGGTGATTTTGTGAATGGTATCCGTTTAACGCACGCCCCTTGATCTTCGCCATTAATAATATAGTGCATATCGGCTTCATGTTCATCAGTTGGAATGTACATGACACCAATTCGACTGCCCATGTCTGTAGGCAGGATTTCCTCTTTATTGGACCGTGTTGGCTTTAAGAGACTGATGGGAACAATTCCACGGCACGTTTTTATCGTACTACTATCGTTTGTCACTTTTTTCAGTCCCTTACGTAAACACATAATTTTACGTTCACTATCGTATTCGAAAACACTATTATGGGCCTTACTAATACCGTAAATCCACGATGTTCCAATGTCCGCTAAATCGGGCAATGCAAATGGGGGCATGGAGCGGGTACGGTAGATGGTTAATGGGTCCAATTGGGTCAGTCCTAATCGCATATAGCCACTCCATCCAGTTTCGTTTTGTTCAATTTCCAGGAGGAAAATTTCACCGGGCAAAAGGGGTTTTTCACTGAATGTTATTGCATTGGCAAAACTCTTCTTTCTGTAGGCCACTGTGTTGTCTTCGGACAAAACAATGTTCTCACCATGGTATGGATGGAAACGTGCGAATGAGTTCTTGTTGTTTGAGGACATCCTTTACGATCTACAAGTGGGGATTAGATAATGGAGGTTTGGTACTTGTATTTACAACAATATGGATTTGATTGTTAAAAAATCATTGGTTTTGCATCATTTTTTGTTTTTATACAAAATACAAACAACAAACACTTGACAGACGACATATTTAACAATACAATAACATGAAATCAGCTAGATAGTGGAGATGATCGATAGATGGGGCTATATAATGTCAAAGTTGTTGCATGATGTACAAGAATTAATGCCAGTGAAGCACATATTTATTATATTATATTGTAATTTTTTTTATAAAAACGAGCTTCTAGTTCCTATAAATTGTTTAAATAAACAAAAAATTTTTTTTAGTGCAAGAGTGTACTCGGAGTAAAAAAAAATAGTGTGCCAATGAAAAACTCTAGACATAGACGCGGTGGCTGTAGTTTTCTACTTCTCATTCGATTTTAAATATCAACACTCAACAACAGATGGCAGGCATTTTACTTTGTTTTTGTTATGGCGAAGCGGTTGTTTGTTAAGATTTTGATTATATTACCTTGTTAAACGTTAAATAACTATCATTTATTAGATTAATTCACACTAACACCACTATTTCTTTAATCTTTAAGTTATTAATTTGCATTGGCAATGAGCAAGACGTTCAATATCGGCGACAAAGTGTTTGCCAAAGTTAAAGGTTATCCTCCTTGGCCAGCAGAGGTAATTTACACAATTTTCCCAAAAAACACCAATAAATTCTCTTTTCTATTCAGATTCAAGATGTAGATGGTAAAAAATACAAAGTCAAGTTTTACGGATCGAATCAAACGTAAGTATGAACAGAATTTCAAATGGACCAAACTTTTGTGTTTTGATTCACTTAGAAATAGAATCAGAATCAAAAGTAAACGATCCTTACAGAAAAGAGTGAATTTGCCGACAAACTTTCGTTGAGTTTAGAAAGCTTGTGCGATTATTCAGTACAAAAAGACAGTTTGACATTTCCAACGGAAAATGTTCAAAAATCTTTACTCTTCTTTCAGTGGACTCGTAAAACCGGATGATTTATTCTATTTTTTGAAGAACAAGAAACGTGTATTGAAGCCAACCAAACGGAAAGACTATTGTGATGCTGTCTTGGAAATAGAGGAAGCTATAAAGAATAATAATGGATTTGATGGCGAATCTTACGATAATCAAATAGACGAGAATGAATCACTTGTAAGTCAATTACTCAGAAAAGATGAATCAACACGTTTTTTATTGAAATATGTAAATTCAGGAGACGAGTGCAACGAGGAGTGCTAAACGACGCCTGTCCAACTCATCAAGCGGTAGTCAACGATCACAAAAGGCTCGAATCGAAGGAAACAAATCGATTGACAGTAAGATTGAATATCTTCAATGATATTTAAAGAGCTAATGATATTTTTCAGATCAAGAATCGTCAGAAGAGCAATCAGTGGTTGAACCTGATGAACCTTTAGTCAAAGAGAACGAACCGTGTTTAAAAGATAATGTTACTGATTCTGTACCTGAAGAGAGTGTCGACCTGACAGTGAAACTCATCTCTAAAAAACAATTACAAAATTACATTGAATATGCGAAATATGTGAAAAGACATGAATCTCTATTTAAATGTAAGCAATTTACATTGGTTTCTTCTTATTTGTTCAATGATTGTTTGATTTTTAGCAAAATCAGTTGAGAGCCGAAACGATTTCAAAAATGAAGTCTTCCCAGTCGTTTTACCATCGAAAATGGTGTTTGGTTTGAGGTTGCATCGAACGTTCCCCGTGCCGTCTTTCGTAAACGAATACGAACGTGCTGTTTACGATGAAAACAGTGCCGAAAATGCATTAAGTCTAGCGGAAGCTCTTGAAAATGGCAGCCAATCTCCGGATTCGAATGCACACCTTTTAATTAATCTCGAAATGAATGAATCTGATATTTTAAGGCAGTTTGAAGAGGAGCGAGTTGTTCGTAAACAGGAGATAATCAATCGATTAAAACTTGAAGGTGAACTGATTTATATTGGACAGAAGATTCGTAGTTGTTTAAATTTGGATCGGGCGGAGCCAAAGAAAGCTGTTGATCTGTTAAATAAAATGTTAGAGAAAGAGTTTGATGAGCTGATTTTGAAGAAGCATATACACATTGTAGAGACTATTCGGCGATTAAGGTGTTATGTGGGCAATCCGAAACGATGGAATATGTCAGAGGAGGTACAAAGAAAGTTCGAGATTGATGCGAAAAATGTAAGAGAAGTTGCCGAACAGATTTATAAAAAAATCAAGGTTAGTTTGAATATCTACTAAGATTGATGTGATTGAGGTGTTTTTGATATTTTAGGAAGTAATGAATTTATCAGATTCGTCCGATTTTTGGAGTGATTTCGTTAAGAAGTACAACGAGTTTTATAAACGATGCAATGAATTGAATTTATCACATGAACAAAAAAGTGTACTCTGCAATGAACCAAGTAAGTTAATATGTGGTTAGTTTTATGTGTATAAACAGTAGATTAAATTGAATTCATTTTTCAGATTCTCGTCAGGCGTATTTCGATTATTTGAATGACGAATATTTGCTTTTGAAATAAATGTTGAATTTGAATTTGTTAATATTTTTAATAAATAATAAAAATAAAATTTAGTCTTCTTATTTCATATAAAAACTTAACTTTTACAGATTTCTTTAATCAGATGTCATTTCGGACTCGGCAAAATGACGCTGTTAAAATTTTCATTTAACAAAAATAAATTTTTATGCTTCATCATTTTTCCGAGTCTTATCCTTATTAAAGAAATCTGTAAAAGTTGAAATAAAAGTATAACTGGTTGCTTAATTATAACGTCATCACAAATCGTGCGTATTGAGGTTATATCTTCTAAAAAAAATAAATAAATATTCGCTGCATTTGTAATGTTAATTAAATTATTATTGTCTTCGCCTTGTGTAAAATATGAGTTATGTTAGTGATCTCTCCCAGTCAGTAGAATATTTAAGTTTTCGTAGTCATGTACCTTTACGACGAATCGTTGTCGATTCCGATTTAAATCAGGTAAAAAACCTATTAACAAAAAACAACAATGCATTAAACCTTTCATAGGGATGGAAAATATACGATTGTGGACCAAAGAAAGTTCGTTGTCCGTTAATATGTTTGCCCTCAGTGTCAGGGACAGCAGATATATTCTTTAAACAAGCACTTGCCTTATCTGCAAAGGGGATCCGTGTTATTTCCGCAGAAGCACCAGCCTATTGGAATGTGCGAGAATGGTGTGAGGGTCTGAAAAAACTGCTGGACTATTTGGAGTTGGACAAAGTCCATATATTCGGCTCTTCCTTGGGTAATTCACCAACCAAATCACAGAATCCCAATTCCAGTGTTCAACTTTCAGGTGGCTATTTGGCCCAGAAATTCGCCGAACACACTGCAAACTGTCCCCGTGTAGCGTCCCTTATATTGTGCAATACCTTTTGTGATACTTCCATATTCAATAACCACGATTCGGCCGCCTTGTTTTGGATCTTGCCTTCCCTAGTATTAAAGAAAATGGTGATGAGCAATTTCTCCACCGAGAAAGGGGACCGTGAAATGGTCGAGACCATCGACTTCATGGTGGAGCGGGTCAGTAACCTGTCCATCTACACTGGCACACAATTAATCGAAATGATTTCAGTTGGAGAGCCTTCCACAGACTGAACTAGCTAGTAGACTCACATTAAATTGCCTTAAAGGGTACGTTGAGGCCCACAAACTGTCCGACATACCAATCACCATGATCGATGTCTTTGACGAATCCGCTTTATCCAATTCGGTGCGTGAGGAAATGTACAAATGTTATCCACATGCAAAACTGGCTCATTTAAAGTCAGGTGGCAATTTCCCGTTTTTGAGTCGGTGTGGGGAAGTGAATTTACATTTACAGGTAATATCATTGTCAAATCGATAATGGAGATTGTTATTTAATTGTTTTTTATAGATACATTTACGACAATTTGATGATACCAGTTTGTCGGCCTCGGATCGACCTTTAATAAGGAAGTCTTAATTTGCATTCATTATTTATTGTGATGTTTTTCCATATTTAATTATAAAAAGACACTTTATCACTCAATTCTTATCTAGTCTTAAGACTGCTGTTGTACTGTAAATAGATACAATTATTTTTCAACATTTTCAATTGAAAAACCGTTATTTTGTATTCTTGATCCAAACTGGTACATTCCTAAAAACAAAACACTTTCATTAGTATTGGAATGTAATTTATAATGGAACTATTACAGTTTTGGTATGCAGTTGATGAAATTCACTCGTGTGTTAAACTGCACTGTTTCATTTTCCTCTTTTATTCTATTCATCCACTGTTTTGTTGGTTTCAACAGTCTCTTTGGATCCCTTTTACCCAATGGACAAGATTTACTGCGTACGGTTTTAGTGTCGGGCTCGTTTTTGGTTTTTTTGTTGCGGGAAACGAACAGATCGTCCTGTGAGCGGTAATATTTAATCATCCTGTTCGCCTCTCTGGCTCTGTAAATTAGAAATGAAATAATTTTAATAAAAATACAAGTTTCTACCTTCGTTTTCGGTCCAAATCTTCTGCTATTTGCATTTCCAGTTTGTGTTCTAAATGGTTTTTTGATTTTAACGATCGCCATTTGTGTACAATCTCTTTTAGTTGTTGGTTGCGTTTTTTCTTGAGCTCTTCTAAATGTCGCTGTTTTTCGCTGTTTAACAGCTCCAGTTTTCTTTCATTCCTGCTTTGCTCTTCTTTTCTCGCCTTCCAGTCACGTAGTTTCTCTTTTATTTCAACTTCAACCATTGGTTTTACTGTGGGTTTTTTTAAAATCGAAATTACAGGAGTGGATTGTGACTTTAATTTGTTCTCTTGCCATTGCTTTATCGCCTCTTTTTTCTTTTGATTTAATATAGTGAATTTTTTGTACCATTCTTCGTGTAATCGAATCTCGTTTTCGGTTATGTCAGGCAGAAATCGGTGAACCTGTTTGATAAAATCTTCTGGGGACTTTTGTTGAAGACTTTTCAAACGTAGCTTTAAAAACAGTTGATGATCTTCTTGTTTCCATCCGTTTTCCGGACCGCCACTCTTCTGAACAAAATCGAGAAATTCCTGCACTTGTTTATTAAAGTGTTTTGGATTTGTTGAAGGTTTTGGTTGAACTCCGATGTAATTTATGTCGTGTGACTTTAAGGGTTCGACCCAGTCTTCAAGTTTCATTTCATACAGCGTCATTTCTTCTGTTAAACATTTTTCCTCGTCTTCTAATTGTTCTAGTTCTGTGGAGGAATCGTTCTTTAAATTCCGAATCGAGTCTTGCAAAAAAAGCATTTCTCTTTTGAATGTTTTGAAATCTGAAACAAATCTCAGGATAATCATAATAGAACAGTTTTATAATTTATTACCGTTGATTTTGTGGAAGTTGTTTTGCTCTATTAAATGGATCTTTACTTGTAGAGGATTTCTGATATTTGCAATAGTGTCCTTTAGGGCTTCTTCCTCGAGTTCTCTAACAACAAATACAAAAATTGATTATATTATTTTATGTCGATCTTTTCGGAAAAACCTTCTATCCTCCATCTCCATCACATGATTCGAATTAATTAAATCAAGTCTATAAATCCTCTGGCAAATAGCTTTTAAATCATTTTCTATTTTCATTTGTACATTTGTAAGTTTTTTAATCTCGGAAATTGCAGACATTTTGAAATATTGAACAAACTTTCAAACTCGAAACGATTCCGGAAACGAACCCATTTTGACAGAGCTCTACTTTGCGTTTGTCCCTAACTTCACGTGATTAAAGTTCTACTTCTTCTTACCATCCCGAAATTTTTAGGTTATGCGGCTATTTACAAAAAAATATTTTTAAAATGTTCTCAAGAAGCTTATTAAACCAAACAACTCGACTAGTGTTAAAAGTGAGTATTTTCTTAATATTCCCTTCATCCCTGAACGATTTCTTTCCAGAATAAATCCATATCAAATGTGGTCCGAACAGAATCAACCAGACATAGATCGTATACACCAATAAATACAGTCATCATGTTTGTCCCACAACAAGAAGTAAGTACAACACAGTCTAAGAAAAGATTCGCTATCAACTGATTTCCTTCAGGCGTGGATTGTGGAACGTATGGGCAAATTCCATCGAATATTAGAACCCGGTCTGAACATCCTAATCCCAGTAGCAGATCGAGTGAAATATGTACAAAGTTTAAAAGAAATTGCCGTCGACATTCCCAAACAGAGTGCAATCACATCGGATAATGTTACATTGAACATAGACGGTGTTTTGTATTTACGAATTGTGGATCCGTATTTGGCCAGTTACGGTGTGGAGGATCCCGAATTCGCCATCACACAATTAGCCCAAACGACAATGCGTTCAGAATTAGGCAAAATATCGTTAGACAAGGTGTTCCGGGAACGTGAGAACTTGAATGTATCAATAGTGGAATCGATAAATAAAGCGAGCGAAGCATGGGGCATGACGTGTCTTCGCTACGAAATCAGGGACATCAAATTACCGCCGCGAGTGCAAGAAGCGATGCAAATGCAAGTGGAGGCAGAGCGGAAAAAGCGTGCCGCCATATTGGAGTCGGAGGGTGTGCGAGAGGCGGATATTAATGTGGCTGAAGGCAAACGACAGGCTCGAATTTTGGCCTCGGAGGCCGACAAACAGGAACAGATTAACAAGGCGGCTGGTGAAGCGGCAGCCATTTTGGCTGTGGCCGATGCACGCGCTGGTGGCCTGAAATTGGTCGCTGAAGCACTGCAAATCAAGTCGGCACCTAATGCTGCGTCGCTTAGTATTGCTGAACAGTATGTGAATGCATTTAATAAACTCGCCAAGACGAATAACACTTTAATACTGCCATCGAATGCGGGCGATGTGTCGAGTATGGTTACACAAGTAAGAAAGTGGAGTTTCGGTTGAATTCGATTTTTAATGGAGCTCATTTACAGGCAATGACTATCTACAAGAATTTGTCGAATGCTCAAGAAGTGAACAGCATGCCAACATCTCAAATAGCCACCGGATTTAATAAACCTCATGCCGATTTAGCGGAATTGTTTAGCGACGAAGAAGAAGCAGAACATCATAAATCAAAATTCAATGTTTCTACCGTACAGCCTACAAAAAAATAATGTATTCCAAATGTTGTTGATTTATTTATTTATAACTTTGAATAAAAATAAATGCAGAATATATTTAGAATTTAGTGATTTGTGATTATGAACAGTGCGACTTTCACCTGTCATGAAAATAATAGTTTTTTTTTCTTGTTTTTGTGGAGAACGTCATTCATTATCGAATTGTTATTTGTTGATAATTTTTTTCTTGCATAAATTGAATTCAGTGTATTCACATTCGATTAACATTTCCAATAAGTGGTAATTAAAAATTGATCAGTTCTCCCGCTTGAATTTGATTTGTAAAAATCTATTGATTCCGGTTTTGTTGGCCGCCATATTTGATCGCCATATCAAGCGCGTGCGCATTACAACATTCTACAGGGACAATTTCTCTTTACGTGAATTGAAGAAGCATCCGAATTTTGTTGAGAGAAACTCGTGTGCAGTGCTTTTTTTCAAACAGTAAAAACGTAAGTTAAACAATAATTAATTAGCCATTGAGAACAGTTCGAACGTAAATTGTCTAAATGCGTAGGTAACTTTGTAAATAACCGAGTAGATTTCTGAAGGTTCTTCATGTATTTTAGAAATTTTAAAAATATCCCTATGGTGGGTTTGTTGTGTGCATTGTGCAATATTTTGTTGTGTGCAGTCACAATCAAATTCCTACATAGAAATCCAGTGAATAATCGCAATCAGTTTGAATTGTTTTTTCTCTGTAAAATTCAGTTACGTGTAAAGGAATGTGAGTTTGCCACAAGTCCGTTGACCCCCCTTTAATGCCGTTATTTTCACCAAATTATTCACATTTTCACCAATTTATTAAAATTACTTTAATTGCCGATTGTTATAGAAAAAACGAAAACATTTTGTGTAACCTTCCAAAGCACGCAGAAAACAACACGCTTTTAACCTTGTTACCATTTGAAAGCACTTTATTTTCCTGTTAACCCAACAATATGTTCGAAACTGTATCAATTCTATTCGATTCTTTGCGATTGAAGTGCGTTTTTTTCCATGGGATTGCAGAAATTTTTGTATGAGTCAAAAGGTAGAAAAACCAGTCCTATCCGGTCAACGCATCAAGACCAGAAAAAGAGGTAAAAATCACCACCGAAATTCCATTCACCTTGGCCCAAATATTCACAATATTTTCATTTGTTTCCAGATGAAAAGGAAAGATACGATCCAATAGGGTTTAGGGATGCAATAATCTCTGGACTGGATAAATGTAATAACGATTTCGAAGCAATTTCACGTTTTTTGGATAGTGCAGGCAGTAAATTAGACTACCGTCGTTATGGTGAATGTCTGTTCGACATACTAATTGCTGGTGGTAATTTAGGTGAGTTTAATTAACGCTCAAAAATGCGGTTATGTTTTAATTGTGTGTTTTGTAGTACCTGGAGGCACACTGTCCCAGGAAGGCGATGGTCCCCACAAGACGGATGCATGCGTTTTCAACGCACCCGACGACATCGACGTGGAGATAATGAAAAAATGGGAAACCGTATTCCTAAAGTTGATACGTCGTTACAAATATTTGGAGAAAATATTTCAAGTAAGCAAAAAGAACATTTGCATTGTTTATCGTATGACTCATTCGATGATTAAGTTGTGTTGAACAATGAAACGATTATTAATGCACATGTTTCAGGATGAAATCCAGAAAATCTTACTATTTGTTAAGTATTTCACTCCTGCCGAAAGGAAAAAATTGTCTGTGATGGTAGGATTATGGATGGCGGATAGTAGCATTCCATTAAATGCAATATTAACATTGAACAATGCACACTTAATCAAAGACCATTTAGCACTGGACTTTCTCATTGACGTGTTCAAATATTGGCGTCAAGATAAAGGTGAATATTCGCTCTTGTCGGCCATAAAAAAGTCCAACATCGATTTGATGAGCTTCATACCCGACACGAAACAGTCACAAGTGTACTTCCGCACTGCGTTCAAAGAGAACGGTTTAGGGGAAATATTGAAATTGTACAACGACCAACACCAGCAAGAGGCCAAGAAGCAATTGCAAGTATTATTGGCGGACGCATTGCAGGAGAACAAACCGCAACGGGACATAATCAATGAAATCAAAGAGATCGCCACCAGGGAGAACATCAAGGATTATGAACTGATTTCGATTATATGGGTGACGGTTATGGATATACCCGAATGGTCTAAAAAGGAGGTGAGCATTGTTTTAATCTCTACCAGTTTTCTCTTCTACGATAAATGTTTGTTGATGGTTTATTATTAGAGAAGCTGGTGATATTAAATGACACAAGTACTGGCATTCAACGGTTGAAATTATGTTGAATGTTATCGTGCGTTGTTACAAATACACGATGATTCAATGGCGACTGATTGATTGAATATTGTTTTCGTTTTAGGAACTTGTCACAGCTCAAGCTGTACGCCACTTGAAGCAATACACAAGTCTATTTTCCGCATTCTCGCAATCGGCCCGAGCCGAAGTGTCGCTGTTGTTGAAAGTGCAGGAATTCTGCTACTCGAATATGACATTTATGCGTGCATTCTTAAAGATTATCATGCTCTTCTACAAGACGGACATAATATCAGAACAGACCATTCTCAAATGGTACAAAGCGGATAATAATACAAAGGGAAAGATGATGTTTGTGGAACAGATGAAGAAGTTTGTGGAATGGTTGCAGAATGCCGAAGAGGAGACCGATTCGGAGGGCAGCAGTGACTAGGTTAGTGTAAATAATTTTTTTTGTTTTTTATTAGATAAAGAGAATGCTTGTTTGTGTATCGTAGATACCTATGTAAAGAGACAAACAATATCAGTGCCACCACAACAACAACAACAAAATTACTAAAATTTATCATTACCCAAAACAATACCATTTTTTCCAATGTGAATTTTTTAAACATAAGGAGCTATATATATAAATATATATATATGTTTTATATTAATATTTAAAATAACAAACATTTCTGGTGCCTTACTCTCTGTATTGGACGATGGCAGTCAATAGTTTGAATTCGGGGCTATATGCAATAAAGACCCATGTTTTTAGTATGTAAATTTTTCGTTTGTATTATGGAAATAGTTATGAAAATAGAAAATTGTGTGTATGCATCGGAAAAAATGATATTTGTATCAAAAATGAGAAAACAAGTATCGCCAATCAACAAATATTGTCGAACTCAATGTTACATAAAGAATATGGTTTATTGTCAATTTTTTTAATATACAAAAAAAACTTTAAATCTCGTTTTATTCAAACGTTTTCTTATCATTTGTTGAAGGTAGTTGAAAGGTGATTCAATTCCCAATCATAAACAATCTGTTAACAATTTACTTTTTATTCATTTAAATCCTTCATGTATACAATTTACATTTGATAATAAAAATATAACAATTTTTTTTAATACTATTTACTTTTATTTACTTTCTCCATATGTTAACATTTTGAATGCATCGTTCGTCTTTTCCCTTGATCGAGGAAAAAAACGTGCATCAACATTGCACAGGCCATTTTTTTTGCATAAACAAAGATTTTTCAGTTCAATTGCAATTTTTATCACACTTTCAGTTTATTGACTATCACAAAAGAATGGAAACAAAATATATAAAAATAACTTCAATCTTAAACCCGTTTCTCAAGTGCAAAATAATCATGTTTTAAAGCTGTGTTACCAAGCAAATCAAAAATATGTATAAAATATAAATTATCAAAGTAAAAAAAAATAGAAATTCGTAGAATTGATATTAACATTATCATGATGTGCCATACTTTCCATTCTCAAAAACGCCCCGTTGGAAGAACGGTGAGAAACTGATTAAGGCCGCTTTGGTGATCGGACCACCATACGCTAATGGACAAGACGTTAAACCTCTACAAGTGTCTATCAATCGTCGCAAATACAATTCCAACTGTCGTTTACGCGTCTGTGCCACCGATTCCGTATTGGCAAACAATTGTTTCGATGGAAATGGAATATTCGCCACCTGAAAACACACATCCGAACAATTCGTACTCCAACTAAGGCTTCTCCAAGTGACGTCACACGCTCTGCGGCTAAGTTCAGTTACCTGTTGCCGCGCATGCGCAGTAATGCGTTTTCATTCTGTCAAATATTCAGTTTTCGTTCACTTTTCATGACAAAATTTGACACTTATTTTGTGTATTTTACTGAAATTTTGTGAACATGATCTCTGAAGACGTACTTGGAGAAGTTTTACTGCATTAAAATCGTACCTTGTCCTTGTATCGAGCTTTCATTGCAATATGAAGATCCCGAAATCGACTGTAACGTCTCAAAATGCACCATCTATCGTCCGATGTGCGTATTCTCACTTCATATTCGTAATGTGTTTTACTGCCCGCACCACGGAGACAATAACTCGTTATACTAATCACCGAATCGCATTCACCATCTAAAAAATCTAAACATAATTTAATTTCAAAGTTATTCCAAGTTTTACCTGTTGCAATCGAGGGCATTGACCGATAAATCGTTTGATTGTACGGAGACAAACGTTGATTCTACAACAATTCAAACATTCATAAAAAAAAACTCAAAAAAAAACTGTTCAAATTACTTGTAATGATGGCGAATATAATGCCGACGTTGAGCCGGTATGTAACGGTTTCACCGGACTCGGACTATCCACATCCTGTAATGGATGCTCAATGGCCGGCGACAATGACACCGTATTACAACTACCAAATTTCATTCTCATATATTTTCGTTGCAATTCTTGCAAAACACCAATTTGCACATCTAATTGTGCCTTTGAACAATTATCCAAATTCTGTACAATTAATTGTTTCTGTTGTGTGATTCTTTGATTTAATTTCCGTAATAATTCATTGTCACGTTTCTTTTTTCGTTGCATTGGCGACGAACGATTCTCAATGGAACTAGTCGACTGTGAGTCGCTGACAGTTCCCTACAAACAAAAACAAAAAACATCAACAAAATAAACAAACAAATGACAATCACAACACACTTTATAATCGTCATTGCTTGATGTGTCGCTATCTTCATGTGGCCGAGAAGCCGGTCGCAATTCCACACCACTATCACTCATCAAATAATCAATATTCACAATTGGTGAACAATCACTGGCCGCTGTATGGTACGTGTCACTACTTAATGTCGTCTTTTCTACACTACTTAACGTATAATTCACTTCACACGAGTTTGGACTCTCCACCGAATTGATACGTTTCAAATTCAATGTTAAACCCTGTTTTTTCTCTTCAATTCGCTTCAATTCTGCATCACTTCTACGTGATAGAATCGCTTTTAAATCGTTAAATTGAACTGGATTGTCTGTTTCTAGATATGTTTGTTGTTCGACCAGTTCCATTAATCGTTTATCTAAAAGTTTTACTGTCTTTTGACGTTCACAAAGTGCTTCAACACGTCTACTTAATTCCGCTTGCATTTCGGCCAATTCTCTTCTCTGAAAATGGGAAAAAAGTTGGTAAACGATCACTTTGTAAATAATTTATGCATACATGCTGCACAACCAAGTCCTGAATTATCGATGTTCCTCTCACATTATTTATTAAATCGACTAAATGGTCGGATTCTGTGTCGGACATAGAATTTGTTTCGCTTTTTCTAAACAATTCCTGAAAACATTATCAACATTTTTAGTGTCTGCATTCATTAAAGATGTTAAAAAACGAAATAATAAGAAAAACAAATCATAAACCAACCTGAAATACTTGATTACTGTGCACATTTGGCATTAGAAATTCATTTTGATTGGCTTTTAATAACTGGTAGGTGGTATTAAATTTAATAAAAAAATTCGATCTAATATCTTGCACTTGTTCAAAGTCTAAATTAATCTAAATAAAAAAAATAAATAAAAACAGAACAAGGGAACATGTTGGAGTGATTAACAAACCTCTCCCAAAATGCGACCTCTCTCCTTTTCCAACTCTTCTCTTTTCATGATTAAATCATGTTCTTTCGCTTTCAATTCCATCTCCCTTTGGCGCTGTTGTGCCGACAGAACATCCCAATCTTGTTGCAATTGACGTGTCTAAAAAGAATCCCGTTTTTAACTTTTTTCTCGTATTATTTCATTTTTTTCCACCTGTTCAGCATGCTCTTTTTGCACACTCAATTTCTCCGCATCCAATTTCGCTTGTGCCAATTCCAATGAGCGTTTCCGTTGCTCAAACGCCTCTTGTCGTTTCTCAAACTCCTCCTGTTCCTTCTCAAACTGCTCTTTCTCCTTTTCCAATGTTAATCGTTGCGCTTCAATGTCACTTTTCTCATCATCTTGTATACGAAAGCTTAAATTCTCCGTGGACACAGCCAAATCCGGCGTGGACCAACTCAATAAACTCAAACGTGACAAATTGTACGTTCTTTCACCTTTACGTAATTCAGCCGCTTCTGCTGGATCATTGAACCTTAAACAACGACAATTTCATAAACAATTCTCCCACAAACAAACAAATCCACCTAAAAACGTGCGCTTTCCCCAAAAATATAATACAGCCTTGTGATAGTCTCGCTGGCGATTCAATAAGTACATTATTAAGCATCACATGCGCCCCTTGGCACGGTGTTAATGTGGCCACACCCTTTTCAAATGTGATCACACAATGTTCCGGCTCCATTCCGGCCCCTTTCAGTTCAATGTCTTGCTTCACTTGCGCCTCTTCCGTGCCGATGGACGTTTGTCCCTCTTTCAAATGATACAAAGTCACACCAGTACTCAACGGATCGTCATCGATTGCCACCAGATGCGGTCGATCCGAGTCCAAAACGACACCCGGTCCCGATTTACGGAGCCCTAATGCACGTTGTTCACGTAGAATCGCTTGAGCCTCTCGCCATTTGCCAGCCCATTCCTCAGTTAATTCCTAAATGAATAAAAAAACCGTTAGAAAGTTCAATAGAGTTGTGAAAATTCATTTGGATATTTTTAATTAGTTATTGAAACAAAGTTTAAATTATGTAAAGTCGCCGTTGGAATCACGTGAGTCTGACGTAGTTACGATCACCAAAATGGTGGAAAGAGTTGTTTGTTTGTTCGTTCCGAAGTATAATTTAACCTGAAATCGTGCAGGTAGAGTACAAGTTCAGGTACCAACGAAAAAAGTGATCCACTGGGGTGCGTTCAGAAATTCAGAACGTTCGTTTACACTAAAATGTTATTTTTTTGAAAAGTGGCTAAAAGTTGTTCGTGACAGTCCGTCATTTTTAATTTAAAAATAATTAGGGCTTGCGTTTTTCATCAAACATCTCAAATATTAAGCAATTAAGGGTAAGAAATGTACGAACATTCTGTATTTCTGAACGCACCTCTGTTTACAAGCGACAGAGTTGTTCCATTTAGAAAATCGAGTGTTTCCGATAACATGCCGGATTTTTAATTTTACGCGAACATTATAAACATTTAGCCTGTTTCAAATTTCATCAAACGTTCGATATTTTACAAAATTAATTTACAGTTCTATTTGCAACATATTTAAACACACAACTCACCTTTTCTCTTGCTTCTTTCTCATGCAACTGTGCCAACATATCCGATCTCTGTTCACTAAACATCAACGCTTTCAATTTACTGATTTCATCACGTAATTCTCTTATCAATTTCACATTCGGATCCTCATTAACCGTTGGTTTATTGATTATATTCTTTGCACGATTCGCATAACGTAATGTGCTCAATGTTTCACCATAATTGCAATCTATTTTCAATTGGAAAAATCAATTAATTCTCTCGTTATCTTTTTGTGTTTATTGATTACCTGCTGGACTGATTGCAGCTATCATAATAGTTTTCGAATTACCACCTAAACTGTCTTTCAACAACCAAGTGAGCACCGAATCGCGATATGGAATAAACAGTGCCGCTTTTCGATTGCCGTTGCTCTCCACTGCCAATTCGGCTAATGCCGATATAACCGAGCCCAATGTGACCAGTGATTTATTGATGTGTGCGCCTTCTTTGAGCCGTTGTCCCGTCGCTCCTGTTGCATCGGCACGTTCGCTGCCCGCCAAATCGACCAAATGTATCTAAAATGACGGTGTCAAGACATTTTCTAAAAACAACGCACTTTTGTTACCTTGGAGACAGTCTCACTGGGCACCCCGTCACAGTATCCAGCCTGTACGAATGTAATGGTGAAAATGGCATGACTCCGACTACTGACATCATTCATATTCGTTGCCGCTGTGGTCCGATTGGAATTTCCTCTGCTCATGCATTCCTGAATGTGTCCGTAATTTGTGACCAAGCAAGTTGTGAGTCCCTGCACATACGGGCCCTTTTTCGGATGTTCACGGACTTTGAGGGAGTTGGTGTCGCGACCGCGCAACAAATCAGCAACACGTTCCTGATAGATTTCCAAATAGCTGACTTGAACGCGATGTGTGATTCCCCGTTTGGAATTCTCGGACATTTTGTCGAACAATGCCTTGCATATACGTGGTATTAGGCCCTGGTTTTCGGGCGAGCCCATCATTGTGAACGTTTTCCCACTGCCAGTTTGGCCATAGGCGAAAACGCACGCATTGTAGCCCTGAAAAGCGCAATCGATCACTTCGGTGCCCAAATCGGTGTAAACGCGTTCCTGTGAGGCGTAATTGTCGGATGTGTCGTCGTGCGACCAGTATGAATAGTCAAATGTGAACTCTTTGTAACGGATATTTTCGTCTCTTGCATTGGCCTGAAATTTTACATTGTTTTGTTGGACTTTCTAAAGTTAATCAATTAAAAGTATGTCATTACTTTGCAGTTTAGGATTCCGGTGCTTTTTCCTTTCATTTGTATTATTAATTGAGCATTCATATCTAATTCCCTAAAACAATAAATATGCATACAGTAAATAGAAATTAGTTCGTTGATCTCAAATTCTCATTGTTTAATCAGCGGAGCGTAGGATTTTTTTTTACCTTTGGTTAAAGGGTCTAACCCTAACAGCTACTTTAACTGATGCCATTTTGATATATTATTCACCTATTCACAAATACAAATCATTCTAATTAGTTAAAAATAATTATTAAAACGCAATAGTTATTTAAAAAATATTGTTTTGATTATCAGCCAGCTGTCATTTACTTTTCCACTGACACTGGTGTGAAACTAGCCACACAAGAACTGTCAACTGTGTAACTCAGCACGGTCGGACGACAAATCGGATACGGACTCGGGAAAATGATGCAGAATAACACTTCACACTACCAAATTTATTCTTCACTCATTTAACACAGAAACACTTTGATGTCCTTTGTTCTTTGGATTTGCTATTCGGGATCCGAACTGCAAGGCACGTTTAGTTAATGTTGCAGCATTTTTTAGTCCCAATTTGTATGCTAAACTTCTTAAAAGGATTTTTTCACCGAATCCAGCTTTCACATTCGGCCATGTCCTACAAAAAGAATTCTGTAAAATATTTCATAAACACTATTATTTTGAAGCTTACTTTTCCCATGGTGGAAGGTTCCTAACAAAATCAACTACATCTTCGTCTAAATAAGGAGTCCGCAATTGTCTGCCATGATCAGAAACAACTCTATCATCTCTTCCCAAATTGCGATGCGGCAAATTCTCCCAATCTTCATTTAAAACGGCGTTCAATGAAGGCCATCCATCTTTTGCGAATGCTTGTGCGTGTCTTCTGTATCCGCCAAACAGCTCATCGGCTCCCATTCCCACAACCAACACCTAAAATTTCAAACTATCCTAAATATTTGAAAGAAACAGTCCACTTTTCCTACCCTGGTTGATGAAGGACGAGATAATTGGCCTCGAGCCGCAAACCACAGAGCTCTGCCTAAATCGTAGTCCATCACTGTGTCCAAGGGATGTATTAAACCACTAATATACTTTGTTTGATTCGATAACTCGTCCAAAGACACATCAACTTCCCTGAAGCTCCATTTTCTCTCAGGGTCCAGTTGTTGGAGTTCATGTAAAGTTTCCCGTCCAGTTTTACGATCTGGTGTCTCATAAGAGCCGTTCTTCTCGAAAGCGACATTCAACAAGTCTATCGGTCGTTGGTGATCGATAAATTTGCTTGTTAGGAGAGCTAAAATTGCACAGTCCACACCTCCAGAGAAGAGTACTCCAGTTGTTGCATGATGACACTGTTCATATGTACGAATGCAGGTTTTACAATAAGTTGGTTGTGCATTGATCCTCTTTCTTACGGCATTCTCTAACAGTTCTTGTAATTTCTCTATTCGAGTGCGCCACTCCACGTTTTTTAACAATTCTTCGAAACTTCGTACGTTTTTGTACAATTCCAAGTGCTCCTCTGTCGGTTGTGTGAATGTACGATGCTCAATTAACGGAAATTCACTATCAATTACTTTAAGATCAAATTCGTTTAAAAATTGTTGAAAGTCTTTCAATTTCGAATGGAAATTCTTATTTCGACTTTTCCACGGAAATAGTGATAACTGATTACTATTTAAATCCAAACAAAATGTGCCTATTGCAGGCACTTCGATGCATTTAATGCCAGTTTCAGCAACGCTTGTTAATACCAACTGCTCTTCTTGTTGTCCAACAATTAAACTACGCCGTCCAAACTTGTCCCGACCAAAGTACAATTTACCTTCACTAACGTTTAAATAAATAAATGCGTACGGGCCATGAATGCTTTCTAATGTATCACAGAGAGAAATCGAAGTCGCTTGTTGCACACTTCTTAGAAACAACAAAGTGTCTCCAGTTCTGGTGCGTTCTTCATCTGAAATCGAGCCACCGAAAATGTCTCCATTGTAAACAAGAATACAGCCATTTTGTTCGACTGGTTGACGGGTGATTGCTTCCCCCTGAAGCCAAAGCACACTTGCAGTTAACAGCAACGACTTGTTTTTGAAAATAATCCATTTATGATCAAGTGGGTACGTGTCGGGTCCTCGGTTTACGATGCCTCCTTCAAACAATTGAAACTAAAACATGCAATATAAAAATACTGTAAATATGTTGAGGAATAATATTACAAAATTATGTAAAGCTGTTCGGCTTTTATTTCCATTGGAAACAACACAAAATATCCCGCACATTTCTCTTTTTGAAAATTAAATAAGGTTATAAAAACAAAAATCTAGTGACATTTTTCTCAAACAACAAGTGTCATGAAAAGTCACTAGAATTGCTAGTGACTTTTACTTTATAACCGTTTTTGATGACAGCATTGTGACAAGCAGTAAAGAAAAGTTGGCCAGTTTTTTGTCATCATCGTTAATATTGTTGAATTGATGAACGTTTTGCCAAGTATTTGCCATTAAAATTGCACGCATTTAATGCACATGCATGTGTACTGAAGCTAAAGACGTGGTGTGTTGAGGGTTTTAGTAAACGGAAGACGAGGTGCCGGCGTCACCATGTCGGACGAAAGTCATCCAAAAACATTATATGTAGGCAATCTGGACTCGACCGTATCCGAAGACCTATTGTGCACATTATTTGGACAAATCGGACCAGTGAAAGGTTGCAAAATAATCCGTGAACCGGGCAACGATCCATATGCCTTTGTTGAATTCACAAATCACCAATCGGCCGCCACTGCACTGGCGGCAATGAACAAACGTGTGTTTTTAGACAAAGAAATGAAAGTGAATTGGGCCACAAGTCCCGGCAACCAACCGAAACAAGACACATCCAATCACCATCACATATTCGTTGGTGACTTGTCGCCGGAAATAGAGACTGAAACGTTAAGAGAGGCCTTTGCCCCATTCGGGGAAATATCAAATTGTCGCATTGTTCGCGATCCACAAACGCTCAAATCGAAGGGCTACGCGTTCGTGTCGTTTGTGAAGAAAGCCGAAGCGGAGAATGCCATCCAAGCAATGAACGGACAATGGTTGGGCTCCCGTTCGATTCGCACAAATTGGTCGACAAGGAAACCGCCACCTCCACGCACCGAGAAACCGTCACAGCGTGCCAAACAGCCCACATTCGATGAAGTGTACAATCAAAGTTCACCGACAAACTGTACGGTTTATTGTGGCGGCTTTACCAGTGGCCTAACGGAGGAATTGATGCAGAAAACGTTCCAGCCGTTCGGCTCAATACAGGATATACGAGTGTTCAAAGACAAGGGCTATGCATTTATCAAATTCGTCACGAAAGAGAGTGCCACACACGCCATCGAGTCCATACACAATACGGAAATCAATGGGCAAATGGTGAAATGTTTCTGGGGTAAGGAGAATGGCGGAGTGGGCGCTGATCCGACAACGGCCGCCATGACGCCCGGCTCCTCGGCAACACCCACATCGGCACCGGCCTATTCGTACGGCTACGGGGGCTACTGGTATCCGCAGGGCTACGGCACGGCCGCCGGCTACATGCAAGCCGGCTATCCGTACCAACAGTACCAGTACCCGGCGGCAGGCCAGCAATATTGCATGGTGCCACAGCAAGGACAGTGGACCGCCCAGCCGGGACAGCAGCCGAATGTGCCCGTTATGTACAGTTCAATACAAAAATATCCCACACAATGAACGAAATATTCAACAAAAAAACAAGTTTACTTAAGTGCGAATTCCATATTTCATAGTGCTAACTGATTCATTAAGACAGAGACATTTTTTAATTGTATTACAAGTTTATGTAGCTGTAAAAACTGAACATTGTAATGCCATTTTAACTACCATTTCCACTTTGGATGGCACAATGCATGCATGTACACGTTTTTCTATGTAAAACTATCTCATTTTTTCGTATGCATGTAAATAAT
Organism: Silvanus unidentatus; assembly: GCA_963930825.1. Taxonomy (NCBI): domain Eukaryota; kingdom Metazoa; phylum Arthropoda; class Insecta; order Coleoptera; family Silvanidae; genus Silvanus; species Silvanus unidentatus. The sequence goes on along the minus strand of OZ005759.1, from coordinate 107,463 downwards.
CCCATATTAGTTTTCATTTGTGGTGCTTTCAAAGTGTGATGATGGTATTTAAATGCAATTCTGGTGATATATTATTAAAAACAAAAGAGAGAAACACGATTTCATGAAATATTTCATTTACTTGACAAGTCAGTGAATGAGTCGAGAGCTTTTTGTACGTTTGAAAAATTTTCTAGGTTTCGAGACTGGTCGACAATAGTTTTTTTATAAATGTGTACATTTCAGAAGAGAAATCATCATGGTAGTTAAATGAAGTTTAAATGTAGATGGACTATGTAAATTAGTAGTTATATAAAATAGTTATTAAAGTTAATAAAAAAAAAATAATGTAACCATTAAGTAAATATCACGGCTATCAAATTACACAGGACGGTTTTTTGATTGACAAACGAATGATCGAATTTCGGAAGATGCTCATGGAGGAGAATGAAATTTTATATAAAAACAAATGTATATTCTAGTTGTTAATAAAAGTTCAGGTCTGGGTATGAGCGATTTTCTTTATTTCTTTAGCATATAAGTCGATTAAACTGAACAATGCATTCAGAGAATGTTTTAAAAAAAATGTAAAAATTTGCTCCGTTAATACTGGTTGCAGCGGAATGAAAAAATTCGGGGAGAAAGAGGAAGAAATGCTAAGAAAAAAGTTAGATTCCGTTTTTTCATTATTTCTTTTAAAAAGCAGAAAAAAAATAAACTTTCTCAAAGACACTCTGAACTTTTAACACAAAAATTCAAAACACTGAATCTAACAAAAGTTAGATTAATGTTTTTTCTTTCTTGTTGTGAAAAATCAGCCCTGAGTGATAACTTTAAAATCCATCCTTTTAAAGCATTGAGATTGGATGAAAATGACCTGCCAAATTTCAGTTATAATTACAAAGTCGGATTTTAACGGCTTCACTTAACTTTCAGGGCTCACATTTCACAACAAGAAAGGAAAAACATAAATCAAACTTTTGTTAGATTCAGTTTTTTGAATTATTGTGTTAAAAAAATGTATTTGATGTGGAAAGTTGAAAGTGCTTTTCCGAGTGCTGATCTGTCAAAAAAACCGCAAGTTTATTTATTCTTTTTCTCTTTTTTGAAACAAATAATCAAAAATCTGAAACTAACGGGTTTCTTAGAATTGCTTCCTCTATCTTGTTGATTTTTTTCATTTCGATGCATCCAGTATTAAAGGAGCAACTTTTTACCGACCTTACAGGTCACTATTTTGGAACTCTCTATTCATGTGCCTTTTTTAATTAGATGCGTCTAGAACTTTAATAAAAATTTCAAATTATGCACAATTTTCGGCAATTTGAAAATGTTTGGTGCACACTGATTGCGCTTGCCCTTTGGCAACAATCAATAGATTCGAATCGCACAAGATTTGACTGTCTCAAATTGCAGCAAACGAACATGAACTAAAAATAGACACCGTCAAGTTCATAATATTGGTGGCCAATTTTAAACCTAGTGACAAACTGCTAAAATTGACATTTTAATCAAACAATGAAGTGCATTAAATTATCGAATGCCAACAACATTGAGATGCCCATCGTCGGTTTGGGCACATGGAGGGCCCAACCGGAGGAAATCGAGAACGCCACCACGGACGCCTTAAATTACGGTTATCGCCACATAGGTAAACTAAACATGCGACTTTCCAAACAGTTTTACATAACAAATTTACTTACAGACACGGCATTTAATTACGGCACAGAAGAACCGATTGGAAAAGTACTAAAGAATTGGTTCGACACCGGAAAGATGACACGAAACGATATTTTCGTAACGACTAAAGTTGGATAATATCAAAACCGACTTTAACATTTTCATTAATTACAAAATACTTTCAGTTGCCAAATTGTGGAAATAGAGCAAACGATGTGGAGCGCTTTTTAAAAATGTCATTGGACAAATTACAATTGGCCTACGTGGATTTGTACTTGATTCACATGCCGTTCAGTTTCCATTGCAACGAATCGAATTTCAGTCCGGTCGTGAACCAAGATGGCACATTCAGTCTGGACATAGACAGTGACATTACCGACACCTGGAAAATGATGGAACAGCAAGTGAAAAATGGCCGAACACGAGCCATCGGCTTGTCCAACTTCAATGCTGACCAGGTGCAGAGAATCTACGATTCAGCCGAAATAAAACCGGCCGTACTTCAAGTGGAATTGCACGCCTATTTACAGCAAACGGCTCTCCGCACCCTTTGTCGCAATTTAAATATAGAAGTGACGGCGTACGCTCCATTGGGAAGTCCCGGGGCCAATAACCATTTCAATGCGAAATATAACTATGAGTAAGCATTTCCATGTGAGTCATGCAAGAGATTGACGGGATTATTTTCAGAGTACCGCACTGTCCCGACTTGTTAAACCATCCATTAGTCTTGGAATTGGCTGAAAAATACAAAAAAACACCGGGACAGATTCTACTGCGACATTTGGTCCAACAAGATGTGATTGTTATCCCGAAAAGTGGAAATCCCGACCGCATTCGAACGAATATACAACTATTTGACTTTGTTCTGAGCGATGAAGATATGACGAACATTAATAATCTAGATAAAGGCGAAGATGGCAGGATATTTGACTTTTTATTCTTCAAAGGTGTTCAACACCATCCGGAATATCCATTCAAACACTTGATAAAATCATAAAACCCGCCATTATTGAAAAGTACACATGTTTAATTAATTACATGAATAAAAATCACAATTACATTGTGCGCATCAGCATTCTCTTCTGCATTCTATGCTGCAATTGTCCTCTGGCCAACATCGCATGGATCACCTTCTTCACAGCCCGTTCCGAGTACTGTTGCTGCACAAAATCCTGCACAATCGCATTCTGCGACACCAATGTCCCAATAGCAAACCGCCGTTTCAACTGTTTCTCAATCCGTAAAAGAGTTGCGTGCTCCTCCTCCGTCGTGAACCCTTCAGCACCTAAAAACCACCAATTCAACCCTCTCCCAACTCGAAATCCATCGAATCTCACCCGCCAAATTGCCCGACATCGCAGCATCCAGCGTGGACACTTGAAACAAGCGCAACGCTTCATCCACATGCGTTTGCGTGGCGAACGGCTGCAATTGCATCTTGGCCAACGCCTCCGACATCCGAATCACCGCCTCCAATTGACGCACTGTTATCGGAATGGCACTCTTACGGTCCACTTCTTTCTCGTGCTGATGCGAACCGCTACGCATCAGTACATAGCGTTTTTTCAGCGATTCACCCGCCTCGCTATTCAATCGGGGACCGCATCGAGTGCGGCAATAGTGTATGTACTTTTTGACGGTTTCCAATGCGAATTCACCCTGTTGTTCGTCCTCTGTTTCTTTGCCGGCATTCATGTGTACGCTGATCACGTGTTTGGCCAATGTCTGCAACATTTCGTACATGAAAATCGACTCGAGGGGCTTAAAAATGGCGAAAACCAACCAAATCGCGACTCTCCTTCTGTTCATCTTTGACAATGAAAATCATATCGAAACGGGACAAGATTGTTGGCAGGAAATCGATGTTCTCATCGCCCTGTGGACAGATTTCAGATTTTTTACATTTTTGTGAGTGACAAATTTATGAGAAAACACATTTTCACTGAATATTTAAATATTTGGCTTTAGTTATAACGAAAAAACTTTTGGCTGCTGTCAAAAAACAACAAATTCAAACAAACTTAGTTGGCTGTAAAAAAATGGCCGACTCTCGATTTTCAGATTCTGGGAATATTTTGAATGTAACAAATTTACTTTTGTGTCGTCCCAACGGCCGAAAGTGCTGTTAGCAGCGGCCAAAACGGAGCACCTCGAGTTCAATGTGGTCGTAATTCCCGCCTTGGCAATGGATATCGTTTGTTGTTCCATCGCTTCGTGAATGGCGACCCGATCATCTTCACGCATTTTATCGAATTCGTCAATACAGACAACACCACCGTCCGCCAGAACCATTGCACCACCTTCCATAATGAAATTCCGCTAAACAACATGGACATTAACAGAGAAAAATTGGAATTTTGTTGGTAAATGTACCGATGATGGATCCCGAATGACGGACGCTGTTAAACCGGCAGCCGAACTGCCCTTACCGGACGTATAGACCGCAATCGGAGCCACTCTTTCAACAAATTTCAGTAATTGCGACTTGGCTGTACCAGGATCGCCCAATAAAAGGACATTGATGTCACCTCGCCGTGTTAAACCGTCCGGTAAACGTTTTCGAGACCCTAAACACATTTATTCAGATTGTCAACAAATTTTTTCAACATTCATCGTAAATTACCTCCAAACAACAGACAAGTGATCGCCTTTTTGATGTCAGTGGACCCGTAAATGGACGGTGCTATACTGTTGGCCAGTTTCTCGTAGATGTTGGCCGATGAGGCCATGCGACGGAACAGATTCTCCTCTTCCGGTGTGAAAATTGTTGAGCCACATGCACTCACACCCTCCGAATGCAGTTGCATGCCCAACACTCGCATGTACGATGTCCGAACACCGGTGATTGCCTTCTCACGGCCATCCCGCTAATCAATTACAATTGTTAATGATATTGTACGTTTTTTTGGTTAAATAATTGTACCTTTGATGGTCGGCCGCCTTTCTTAATCGAATAGATTCCCAAAACGAACACTTTGTTGCCGGGTACAACGCGTTCGCACAAATAACGGTCACAGAACAGGGTGATATGACGTGGTATTTCGCCCTGTGGAATGCCATCGGGCAGTTCTTGCAGTTTCAACACTTGGTAATCGACACACTGACATTTGTCGGGCATTATGAAGAACGGATCGAGGGGACAGCTTGGCTTTCCGGTTTGTTCTCTGAAAAATTGTCGAATGTTTACCGTTTTTTTTGTAATTTTGAGTTGTTCTCACTTTGTGCACTTTCGGGGCATGACGTAGCCTTCGAAGCCGGGCTTTACGGGAAGATTTGGAATCACATCCTTACAAGATCGACATTGGATGGAGATTTTGGTGGTCTTTGCTCGTATTCCCGATGTACTGACAATGATGCCAGGGATTTTGATGAGACGAGACACCACGTCAGACTGGAAAATACAAAACAATAAAATTGTTGCTTTTTGGGATTGTTTGGTACCTTCAAAGCTCGCATGCTGGTGGGTTGAGAATCGGATGATAATATAATTTGTATGTCTTCCACATTCTTCTCCTCCTCCAATCTGGGTTTTGTTAATTCATCAGCGACTTCTTTGGCAGCTTCCTCGAATATAGGCAAATATTCAGCTGGCTGTTTGTACAATTTGTCGGCAAGGGCTTCATCAAAACTGCCCACATCTTCGATATTAACATCAAGATAATATAATCGTTGCTTGTAATTAAGAACCAGATTATCTCTATAAAACAACAGTTTAGTAAATGAATATTTAATGCCAGACATGTCGTACCTGTATTTGTAATTGAAATTTTCTGTATGATATTTTCGGATGAATTCACTGAACGTTCTTTTAATTGCTTGCAAATTAATCAAGTTATCATCAGGTGGATTTTCGATGTCTATATTTAAATTGGCACTAGAGAAAATCGCTCCAGAATCAAGACCTTCCATTATAAATTAGTTTAAGGAGAAAATTACAAGTTTTGTCTGAAAACAACACAAAGCACGCCAGCCATTAGCATCACAAAATTGGCGGGATTTAACAGTATCTAGGGTTTTTCGTAAAATAACTAACAAGTTCACTGTCAAACTGGCGACCGAAAGTTAGCAGGGGTGCGTTCAGAAATTCAGAACGTTCGTAAATTGCTTAATATTTAAGATTTTTGTTCAAAAACGTATGCCCTAATGTTATCACCCCTATCGCCCTAATGTTTCAACCACTTTCAAAAAAATAACAATTTAGTGTAAAACAAGTATGTCCGATCGCAAATGTTCCGGATTTCTAAACGCACCCCCAACGAATCCGCAGCTATATTCAGTGTTCAGTAAGGACAAAAATTGAAATGCGCGGCGCCGCTGATGCAGACTGAACTTAGCTGACGTACTTGGAAAAGCCTAGCTAACTTCAGTCAATTATGTTCGTTTACAAAATGGCCGTCTCCTTTGATCATATGTGAGATAATTTTTTCCCATCCAGTTTTTCTCCATAAAAAAATGTAGAATTATCATTACGATCTGTTGTTAAACTGACCACAGATACGTAATCCCAGCATATAGACAGTAAGTGAAAAAAAAACACCTAGAATTCATTTCATTTGACATCGAGGTCAAGCACTCTCGTTCTTTGTTTTGATCCATCTAATGTGGACAATGTGTTTTCAGCTTGAAGAAGAAATGTTACGACAATTACTCCTGATGTCAGGACTCACCTCTAGCTGCACTAGAGACTGTTCGGGACGTGGGGAATGTTACAATGGCACATGCATGTGTGATATTCGTTTTACGGGTGAACTATGTGATGGCCCCAATTTGCCATACCATGCTGGCATTGGGGGTGTCTTCTTTCTCATTGGATTAGTGTGTGCTATTCAGTTAATTATGTGCATAGTGTCCGAATACCAGAGACTAAAAGCGCCCACCTTCTTGAAAGCCTGCCGAGTTACCAATCAAAAACTCATTTACTTTGTTATTTGCATTGCAAGTCTGATAAGAGGAGCTTACTTTATAACACCTGTAAGTGTTTCATGATATATTCATTGTTCTCAATATCAACGTAGTCTATTTACTATGTAATTTGTTTTCACTGATAATTGTGATTGTTTAAGGATGCATTCGAGGATGCTTGGTCCAAAAGTCTACTCTCATCCTACTATCCATTGTTGATGTCTTGCGCCTCGATAATCGTTTGCTTCTGGGCTGAGGTAAGCCACTGAATTTATTACAAAGACACAAACACTTAACAAATCCCCATTATGGGCATGTAAATTCAATTCAAGGTGAAACGGATTTTTATAGTTCGAAAAGCATTCAATTAATGCACAGTACAAATCGCATTGTTTTTGTTTTAGGTGTTTCATTTGCAAGGAATACGTTGGGAACGGGCACAATTTCTCTCGAAATCGTTTTTGGGCTTTATAACCTTCAATGTCATCAGTTTTGGACTGCTATTAGCTCAAGTAATCACCACACAATTGGCCGAACCACCAATCGACGATCCAAGTTTATTTAATCATTTATTTAATGGCTGTTATGCTGTTTTAATGTTTATTGTTGTTGTGTTCTTTTTAATTTACGGCATCGAAGTGTATTTCAAAGTGAGTAATTGTCGATTTTTATTATGTGAAATGATTCATGTTTCGTGTCGAATTTCAGGTCCGTGGCGGATTTATGACGAAAACCTTACAATTGGCCGGCAATAATACAGTCGAAACCGAACCACTCAAAGCGACACCATCCGACGACTTGCCACCACAAATCAATTTATCCCAACTACACCAATCACGTATCGGTCTATTGAGTCAAGCATTAATGTTGATCACAATTGCTGGCTTTCTATTCTCTGAAACATTGTCCGAATTTTGGAAGACCAAAGTGCCGATAAATTCACGCAATTGGCACGACATTATATTCCGTGTGGTGGAGATTGGTGTTGCTGTTTGGTTTCCGGCCGTTTTGTGGAATTGTATGCAGCCATCGGAATTATGGATTTTGAATCCACGCAAATTGCTCGCCAAATTGGACCAGCAATCTACGTTACATTGCAATGTGGAACAGTCACTTGAACAGCATTTCGGCAGCGATGATGAGATACACTTGAATAAACGGGAATGTTGGATTTGTTACGATGGCGAGAAGATGGAACCGTTGATACAGCCGTGTGCTTGTACGGGCGACGTGTCCAGTGTGCATCACGAGTGTTTAAGAAGGTTTTTCTGTTGTTTGGTGTGTTGTAGTTGAGGTGATTAATTGTGTGCTGTTTCAGATGGTTAATGGAGAGTTCATCGTCGAGCACAAGTGAACCATTGAAATGTAAAGTGTGCAAATATGAGTATGAGATTTGTAGTAGCAATAAATTGGATTGGGATCGAGGCTTTACGGCCAGACATTGGGGCAGTACGGCACTGATTGTGACATGTTTGTGTGTGGCTGTCGCTGTGGCTTGGATTGTGATACAATTGTACGATAATTCGTATATTCGGATGCTCAGTGCAAGTGTGGCTTTGTTGATTATCTACATTTGCATCAAGTGAGTTTCTGAGGTTTTTTTTATGATGTTGTTTGATGATTTTTTTGTTGTAGATTTTTGGGACAGAATACATTGAGTGCTTATCAGCGGGCCAAAGTGGCGTCCCTGAATATAAGTAATGTGACCACAATAAGTGGGAATGTGAATGGAGATTCAAGTGATTCTCAAACGGTTCAAGCTTCGCTGTAAGTTTTGTAGGATTTTTTAGTTGATTTGTGATATTTCTCTTACGAAGCATGTATTTAACTGAGTATGTTCAAGTTGTGGATATATTTTTTTATTATAAAATAACATTATTCCATAGGAAAAATGAATTTTCTTTCCATTTATCTACATATATTGTTGTACCTAATAGATTTCTGATTAGAGTGTCCAATAGGCGTCTCTTTGTGCACACTAATGTAAGAAAAATGTTTAAGTAAACCATATATTTACTTAGTTTATAAGAAATGCCAAATATATGTAACGTACTGTACTGTTTTTCCTTCATTTGATGTTATTATAAATCTAATGAAATTACCCGTAAGTATTTTAATTAAAATTACATATACATATAATAAAACCGTGTAAATTTCTCCTTGTTAATGTGTAATAAAAATGATTTAAACAATGTTGATTTGTTTTTATTGAAATTACAATAAAAAGTCGCATTTTAGCAATTATATTGCAAGTGTTATTATCGTGTTTACGTTGAATTTGAAACCTTGAAAATATGAATAACTCTAATTCGTTGTTCATTAGATTATTTCATCAGAATTTAAAGAAATTGTTACGATAATCTATAAAAACATGACCTGTTCAGTGTATTTATTATCCAAACACATTGCAAACATTTATTGCGACTTTATTCCACACACCTTTGTAATGTTTTATGCTAATTTTGTCAAGAATGTTATTATAATTTTCTTACTGATAATTAAAATAATTATGTGATTTTTTCAAAGATAATTAATACACACTCTCTTTGGAATTTCTATTTTTATATGCATTTTAATTATTTGATTTTCCATAAAAACTTTCAACAAACTGCAACAATAGAGTTGTAAACTATGTTTTGAAATGTATCTATATCCAAAGTATGGTGAATACAAAACATAATGGTATATTTGAGAGGGGCTAAATGTTTATCATTTTCGCGTAATTAATTATTAAAAATTAAAATTTCGACAACACTCGAACTTCGAGCCGATTTGTTCGTGACGTCACGCTCGGTCCTCTCAAAATCAAACAACTCTGTCACTTGTAAACAGTGGATCGCTTTTTTCGTTGGTACCTGAACTTATACTCTACCTGCTCGATTTCAGGTAAAATTATAGTTCGGAGCGGACCAACAAATCACTCTCTCCCCATTGGATGTTTGAACGTGATGTCGACCCCACGTGGTTAAAATCGCGGGTTTCGTTAAAATATAAACTTTGTTTACATTTCTTTTAATACAATCTATTCGATTAAGTGGTTAAAATTGCGATTTTCCAACTTAGTTTACAACCTACAACTCTATTGACCTTCTAAATGTTCGATATTGGAGGTTGATGGACCGCAACAGTCCAATTTACACCACAACTATTAAATTGGTGTCAGTAGTTTCAGAAAAAACGATTTCTATTGAAAAATAAATATATTAAGAGGAAATACACATTAAAATTCCCAACTTTCCACCCACTTCAAGCCGTACATTGTTGAATTTGGATCATTTGCTGATGGTCCACTCATACCGTAAGCAAGTGGTGAAAATAAATAAAAACTGTACACAGTACCAGCCAAAAATACTCCAATCATCGAATGGACAAGGACACATGCATTTATGAGCGATTCACCACAGAATATCAATAGCGATTTACCAACTATGTTCATGAACAATGCATCCAATAAATAGTCCAGCAAAATACCTACAAAAAAATTATACTTAACAGTTTACAGACTTGATTTAATCGATTTGTACCTGTTAACATTGAATTAAATAAAACAGCCGGAAAATAATGATGGAAATACAGAACACGACCCATTGCCCAGAAAGGTACATAATGCAAAGACCAACCGACAAACAACCAAACGCAGGCAATCAACGATTTCCGATGGTGCTCTAAAATCGCACAAATAAAATTCGTTTTTGTCTCATAAACTAATCATACCTGTATCCGGTGAAACAAATCCATACCCACGTTCACTTTTAATCGCATCAAATACAAAAATTACGAAAAATACCAAAAGGAACACCAAATTTCCCCACCAAATCACAGGATTTCCAAGTAGATAAATTCTGTAAGTAGATCCAGAGAAAAATTGCCCCTACAAATTGGACACACATGAAATCGAATGAACTTTAAAGTGTATAAAAGATTACTCTATAATTGATTGGCCATTGCCACGGTCTTGAGGTGACTTCGCCCTCTTTTGGCTTGAGTCCCGCATTTCCCTGGAACATAACGGCATGCGATTCCAAAAATCGTTCCTTAAAACTTGGAGCGTACACTTCAAAACTGACCTTTGGAACTGTAATAAATAAATCAGTATCTTTTCAACTTGATGAGTTTAAATATTACGTTTATCGAATATATTCTCCTCAATATTCCACACACCATTCACATCTCGTAGATTCGGATTACAAGACACTTCCTGTTGTTCGTACGCCCATTTTGGCAATTGCTTTCCACTCGTTGTCAAAACACACGATTGCAAATAATGAATAAACTTTAATTTACTGCTCACTGCAGTCAATTCAACACCATCCTTCTCACCAACAATGATCACCCTCCAAACATCGTTTGCATCTCCGGTACCATTTTCCCCATACCCCGTTACTTGATAGTGCTTTTTTGTAATTGGAGCTTTCTCTTTGTGTGAGTGCAAGTTTCTTCTTGTTGGCATATGCTCCAAACGCACCAAATCACCACTTCTCACCAGTTCCACATTTTCATTATTCGGTTCCATGTTGTATTTTTGTATTATCCATTTGTTGTTGTCATCTTTGTGGCTGTAAGTTGTAATTTGTTGTTGGCGAGCACCCACTCCCTCTGGATACAAATGATAATGAGAATGCAAATATCCACCGCCTGTTTTATGGTTTTTTAATGTGATTACAGCCCCGTATGCTACATGTCTTGGCATACTGGCATTGTGCAAACTATTACCAATCAATTGCGATTGAAATGCAGAACTATAGAAGCCATCCCCATTTCCGCTGGAATCAAAAATACTGTATTAACTGTAAATAAATTTAATAAATGATGATTACCTTCTATTTAGGATTGCTAGATGAATAGCAAAGAAAATTACATAAAGTGTTGTGGGCCAAATGATGAGAAAAATTGCTCTTGCAACAAATTGTTTTACAGTGTCCATCTGCAACAAAGTTTCAAATTTAAAATTCCCGCTTCTCGTAGGAGGAGCTAATTTAATGAGTACAGAAAACTGTATTTACAGGAATCTTGTTTTTTGATAAGAATGTCAAAATGATATTTTTCAAAGTACTATGAAATGATATAAAATAATAGTCACAATTAATAACTATAACGTGTTCTATCACGATGAATATAATATAAAGTTCCCGATATATCAAAAAAACCAAAAATGTTATTGCTACGATCATTAACACCAGCACTAAGATGCTGTAATTACCAAAGTAAGGTTATGTTGAAACCGTATCATTTAGTTAATTTCCAATTCAACACAAAATTAAAGTCTACTACACTCCACAATATCAAAGAAAACAGTGGCCAAACACACCATAAAACGGAGAATGTAAAACTAGCCGCAAAAATTGTTGACAATCTTCCCAAACCGATTCAACCCTATTTAAAACTAATGCGAATGGACCGTCCGATCGGTACATGGTTACTCTACTGGCCCTGTACATGGGGAATTGGATCCGCTGCAGTTGCAGGCACCTTACCCGATGTCTCCATGTTGGCCCTATTCGGCATGGGAGCGTTTGTGATGCGAGGAGCTGGTTGTACAATAAACGACATGTGGGATCGCGATATCGACTCCAAAGTACACCGGACCACAACTCGACCACTTGTCAGTGGCGAAATAACCATGAAACAGGCGTACGCTTTCCTATTCGCCCAATTAAGCATCGGTCTAGCCATATTGTTACAATTAAATTGGTACAGTGTGATATTAGGTGCCAGTTCGATGGCGTTAGTAGTGACATATCCATTAGCAAAACGATTCACTTATTGGCCCCAACTCATGTTGGGTTTCACATTCAATTGGGGCACCCTTCTAGGCTACAGTGCAGTTAAAAACCATGTGGACTTGAGTGTTTGTCTGCCATTATATTTCGCCGGTGTTTGTTGGACGATTATTTACGACACAATTTACGCCCATCAAGATCGAACCGACGATTTGCGACTGGGCATCAAATCGACCGCCATCCGATTTGGTGACCACTCGAAATTGTGGTTAAGCGGCTTTGGGGTTGTTATGATGAGTAATTTAATTGTGTCTGGATACATGAACGACCAGACGTGGCCATATTATGCTGCACTAGCGTTAATTTCAACACATGTAGCCACACAAATTGCCACATTGAACATAAACAACGCCCAAGATTGTTCCGAGAAATTTATATCAAATGCACAAATTGGTTTGATATTGTTTTGTGGCATATTGGCGGGCACGTTGTTGAAAAAGAAACAAAACGATTGTAAAATTATACCGATTGTCGGTTGAATAAAACAATTATTGTGATAGAATTTCAGTTTGTCTTACCACTGGCCTGTTCAGGTCTCCTAAAATGTTCCACAAATCGACGATTGTTCGAATACCGACTAAGAGTACAGCAAACAGTCCGACGAATTTCACTGATGTACAACAGGAGAGCATTGTGCCGGTGAACCAGAGCCAAAACCACCACTTGGCCGAGTATTCTTCGGTGCGTTCTGATGAGACTTTGACTGCGCCTAAGAGTGAAGCCATCATGAAGCCCAGAAGCAGTGGATCGAGAAGAATGTATTGGGATAACGTGATTAAACCGACATCTGTACAAAGAGATATCAGGAATTGTTCAGTTTGAATTTACATGCAGTTCTAACCAAATAAAATTAGAATTGAAGAAAATAGCGCAGCCCTCGTGGACCAGGTCATTTCGTCGACAATGAGATAAGTTGAAGGCACTAAGGTGGTCCCAATTGCGGCACAAAACTGCAACAAAAAGCGATGGGTTTATTTGGACTTGCGGTTCGTGTTACGTACAATTCGCATTCCAATGTAGCTTGTGTTTTCGTATTTGTCTCCTGGTTTGTCAAAGGCGAATGTTCCATCGTATCCTGTTAAATATCCAGACAAGCCAATTAACATCTGAAAAAATATTTGATTGTTTGGTGTGGTTTTTGTGGGGGCAATAAAACAAACCTTTCCCAAAGGGGGATGAACATCAAAGAAGAATGTTCGATTGATGTACCAGCTTCCCATTTTACCGAAATGTGTTTCATCCCAACTGAAAAACAGTATTATTCACATATATAGCAGTTTTTTTTAATAATTCAAGTAAATTTTCATTACCATACATGATCCGGCTCGGATATTTTATAGAATCTTGTTACAATTGCAAGGATTAAAATAAAACTGAACAGCCACCAGTTGCTGAAAAGGAGAATGTTATTAGAATTAGGGTAGAGAGTAACAAAATATACTCACGTTTTGAAGTCTTTTGGATGTAGAGACATTTTTCTGATTAAATCATCTAATGATTATGTGGCAATAGAGAATACTGAGAATAGATTATTCTCGTATCGTTTTTCGTTACACACTCCTCCTTTCTTTTCTTGTAATAACGAAAGCATGCAAGAACAGATGGATGAACATCGGATGGCCCTGCTCAAGGCTCATTGAACTTGAACCACCTGATAACAATTTACCTTTGCTAAATCAGGTAAATGCATTTTTAATTACATTTCTAAATACATGAAATTAAGAAATTTCTCTATATTCTGCATTAAAATGCATAACGGTACATTCAAATTCAAACATTTGGCAAACCTAACCTCATTTTTTCAATTAAAAATTTTAAAATTCCCTTGGTACAAATTTACAAAAAAATTATCAATACATTTGAATGTTCTCATAAGATAAGGCTATTTTGGTTACAAAAAACATAATGAACGATCAAAACACTTGAAATATTTTAACTTTAGAGATAAACGTACATTGTACATCTAGGTATATAAGTCCAGATCAAAACAAATAAAGCTTTAGATATAATATTCGGTGAAAATGAATTTTCTGTTCTTCATTTCGCTGCTTATAAGTTTCACTTATTCGACATACTCTTACGATGTTCTGCCAGGCCCAAGAGTACCAGCAACCAAAGGAGAAGTTTGGCCCAAACCACAAAAACAAGCCAAATTAAATGATTATCTTATCCTCAGGCCACAAGTATTCCAATTCCAAGTATGTTAAAAAGCAAACATATTTTGTAAACAATTTAATGACTAAATGATTTTCCAGATAACCAACAATTCGTGCAGTCTCTTGGAAAATGCCGTTGCACGTTACAGTAAACTCATTTCCAGTTCAAATTCATTGGATCGAAGAGGCCGTTTTGGAGAAAGGACAAAACCGTTGAAAAAATACTGGAGAGACGATGAACAATTTAAAGGCTATTTGGACATTCTCAATGTCTCATTTACTGGCATTTGTGATGGCAACGAATTTCCTTCGCATAATATGACAGAAAATTGTACCATTTACCAACATTTATCAATTCAACAATGTTTATCCTTTTGTCATTTTACAGATACATTAACAATCGACTCTGCCACTTCGGCCCAAGTCGCATCGAGCTCCATTTGGGGTGTTCTTCGTGGTCTGGAAACGTTCTCACAACTAATCCATTTAGGAGAGGACTACGTGAGCGTATGAAACACATTCAACCAAAATCGCACACTGTTTAATCCCCAATTTGTTTAGTTACAAGTAAATCTGACATCGATCGACGATTGGCCCCGTTTCGGTCATCGTGGTCTCCTTCTCGACACCTCAAGACACTTTATTCCATTATACACAATCTACCAAACAATACAAGCAATGGAATACAATAAACTGAACGTATTCCATTGGCATATAAGCGACGATCAAAGTTTCCCATATAAAAGCTACACATTTCCAAGTTTGAGGTAATAAACAGCGCAATTCTAGTTCACAACACGATAAATAAATTCTATGTTCATTGAATTGACAGTGAAAAGGGCGCTTATCATCCCGTTTCCAGAGTCTACGAACAAGGGGATATTAAAGAAGTCATTGAATATGCAAGACAAAGGGGAATACGTGTTATTGTTGAATTCGATACGCCTGGTAACAATTTTCTTTATAATTCTCGATGTATTCAACATGTTTGTGTGCATTTCAGGCCACACCAGATCGTGGGGCGAAGCATATCCTGAACTATTAACCGAATGTTACACAAATGGCGAAAAAAACGGTTACTTAGGCCCAATGAATCCAGCACCGAACAGCACATACACATTTTTACAGAAATTCTTCGAGGAAATTGTCCAAGTGTTCCCTGATCAGTATATTCATTTAGGAGGCGATGAGGTTGACTTTGATTGTTGGCAAAGCAATCCGGAGATTCAGAAATTCATGGCCGATCATAACATAACCGATGATTACAGTGCTTTGGAAAGCTATTACATTCAGCAATTAATTGATATTGTGGACAATTTGAATGCTAGTTCGATTGTGTGGGAAGAAGTGTTCGCTAATGGAGTGACATTGCCGAATTTCACCGTCGTGCATGTGTGGAAGGACAAGTATCAAGAGATGTTACAGAATGTAAGCTGTAAAATAAGTTGAAAATTCCGATTTGGGTATATTTAATTTGTTATTAAAACAAAATTTAAATTATATAAAGTCGCCGTTGGAAGCGCGTAGTTACGATCAACAAATGGCGGAGGGAGTTGTTTGTTTGTTTGTTCCGAACTGTAATTTAACCTGAAATCGTGCAGGTCGGTTTTTTAATTAATTGCGCTAACATTATAAACATTTATCAAATTTTCTGTAATTTGATTGAATTCGGCATTGTTTCAGGTAACAAAAGCCGGTCAGCGTGCATTATTATCATCTTGTTGGTATTTGGATCATTTGGGCGGCGTTGGAGATTGGCAGAATTTTTATAAATGCGATCCACAGAATTTCAGCGGCACCGAACAGCAGCATTCGCTTGTGTTGGGCGGTGAGGCGTGCATGTGGGCCGAAATGGTGAACGAGAACAATGTGGTGTCCCGTGTATGGCCCAGAGCGAGTGCGGCTGCCGAACAATTGTGGTCGAATGTGGATGGAAATTCAACGGAACAATTAACCGATGCCGCACATCGAATCGAGGAGCACACATGCCGATTGAATCGTAGGGGAATTGCAGCGGAACCGCCAAATGGGCCGGGAGTCTGTTTATAAGTTAATTTTTTCTGTAATATTTTAATAAACCACGTCCGATAGAACGTTTTTTTACGATTCAATGAGGAAGTGAGCTAGGTTGGAAATTCACAGAAATTTCTATATAATTCGATAAAATCGGTTAAATGATTAATACTGAATGTAACAGTTTCTTATTTCAGCGCAGAATTTCTGAAAAAAACTGAAATTAAAAAGTGCCTGAAAAGTTCAAAATTATCACATGACCTTTTGTTTACAATTTTTTATATGACTTCGGTGACGTAACAAGCGTATTGGTCAGAGCTGCGTATTTTTAGTGGAAATAAGCGGATATGTATGACGGGTTGCGGCAAACTGCAATAATTTGTCATTTTAAATAGTTTATAAGTCTATTTTGAAATCAAAAGTATCATAGACTAACTAATTATATTTTTCTTACATTTTTATATTTGTTTTCCACCCTTGAAAGCCTCCTAATTAACTATTTTACTAAGAAAAATACTAATAACCATCTAGTAATACTTTCTTGAACTAAAAAAATTGCACAGTGGACATGGCGGCTAGGACTGCAGTAAAAACGCTTGTAAATTTTCGATTTAAACTTTGCAATTTTTTTGCAAAACAAAAACAAAACCGGTCGCTTCTTCATTGTACTCATAGAATGTTTATCATTAAATATCCAAGTACGCTTGTAATTTGCTTGTTTGTCAACAAATTTCATGTAATCATTTTTTGTGTGTATAGAAATTTGACGTGTTTTTCCATTCATTTCTCAGTGTGTTTTTGTGTGAAATAAAATCGAGGAAATTCCTAGTGTAAAAATGTAAGTATAGTGAAATGGATGTAGAGCAGAATTATTTAAAGATCAAGGCCATTTATGTGTCAATTGATAAATAAGTCAATGTTGAGCGGTTTTCGGGCTGTTTGCGTAATTTAAATAATTTTTTCCATTGTTGCAGAGAGAATTTTACGCTGTATGAAAAATTGAAATTGGTGCAAAAGCGTCTCAGTCGACAATAAAAGTCGGAATCGAGGACAGGATAACGCAAACATAGCGACGTCGTAGCGCCGCCACTATCTCTGTAATCACACCGCGCCCCGCCGACGTTTCAGCCAGCAATCAGGCAGGCAGGCAGCCAGCAGCCACTCTACAGTTACGGAATAGGACGGAGCGTTGCGGTAATTTGTGCGCTCGCAAAACATTCTCAGTCGTCCACCAGCACAGCACTCTTCGCAGTTCCCCATCATCAATCAGTGTGCGTGTGCCGCTCGGTTTCGTGTGTGACTTCGGCTACTGTTCGTGTTTGAAATTTTTTCGAAAAAGTCACTTGATTCATTTCGACATCCAACACACAGACAACACGATTATTCGAACCGGACTCACTTGTTCCCGTCAAAATCGAGTGTGTTTTGTGATATGTCCATTGTGTGTGTATGTGCGTAACGAGTGGAGAACAACATTTTCCGTACCGCTCTATACTAATGGACAATCGCAAATATAATTTGTAAGATGGCTGCCGATTCGGGAATGGACACTTGTCCCTCACCAGAGATTGCCGATTCCAGGAAACGGCCATTAGACGGTGACACTGAAAACGGGGACACTAAAAGGTCACACTTTAGTTCAGGTAAAAATAAAACAATTACAAAACACTAAAAATAAATTCACCTACATAATTCTCTTATACAATAGATTTTCGTGTACGTTTTTTTCTCTCTGTGGAATTATATTTTTTGGTTGGCTGTGATTTGTTTATGCATGTGTCAAAATTGCACTGGCCTCCTTGAATTTTTTTTTTGCTCTGTTTCTCTGGAAACGTGTTCCATTTTCGTATTTGCCCGGGCAAATAAATCAATTGTCGCATTATTCGACGGACTGATTTTCTTGAACAAATATATGTATATTGATACACATTTTATATGAACAATATGTGTACAGTTGTGGTTTTCTGATGTATTTAATCAGCTGATAAAATTTCGAATGTAGGTGTTACATGAAATAATAAACAATGCATTGAATAATAGAAAAAAAAGTGAAAAATTGTTCGGCGCGTTTCCATTTGCGCAAATACAAAAGAAAAATATTGCACAAAAACAGTGAACATGTTTTTGACGTTTTATAATATTCTGTACTCTTGATGGGTAACCTCCTCTTTTTTCTGTTTTTTTTTTATTATAAAAACGATAATAAAATCCATACATTTATCAACCATATGGTGATAGATATATTTTTATTTTAGATTATTCCATAAAATTTCTGTTTCATATAAAACATTTAAGAATAAATGCAAAATCATAGAGCATTTGATAGATTTTGTTTATGTGGTTTAAGGAATTGTTTACCAATCAATCCAGTCACCATTGGTGGTGAGTTTATGTTTCTCCATTGGTAATGTGATTCTAATAATTCGGGGGGAGGTCAGGTTGAATTTCTGTTCTGCTTATTTGCAAATGGCTTTCACTAAAATTTTAATCAAATGCACATTTGCCACATCATCAAACATATTATTAAATTATGCACTTGCAACAACATAATTTTTTTGAAATCATTATTT
This sequence comes from Silvanus unidentatus, assembly GCA_963930825.1. Taxonomy (NCBI): domain Eukaryota; kingdom Metazoa; phylum Arthropoda; class Insecta; order Coleoptera; family Silvanidae; genus Silvanus; species Silvanus unidentatus. The sequence continues at coordinate 88,380 of OZ005759.1, read as the reverse complement.
GTTGGAAAAGGAAAACAAATATGTATAAAGAGTGCGTGTGTCTGTAGGTAGAAAAAAATATGCTAGCAATGGAGGTTGGATTATATCATCAATTTTATACAATCTGAAGGTCATTATTTGTTGATGAGTTGTTCATTTGTTTTGTTAGATTTGTATGGTTACCGAATTATGTTATTATTGCATTTTAATGATGATTTAAGAGAGAACTTTTCCTAAACGATCATATTATTTTATCTGCTTGTTTTCCATCACTATGAAATCATTTAATTGATTACTAATGGCAGTGTTTCCATTGTTGTTACGTAACCATGGAGAGAGAAAAAAACTGATTTGCTTCTCTACGGAATTATTTTCGCAGATAGCGAAACCCGTCTACCTAGACCCACTAACATAGTTTGTAAATTGTAATTAATAGCGTTTAATAATTGTATATGACCTCATAGAAATAAATGAGAGTGAAGTTGAAGCATTTTATTATGTATTTTGTATTTGTATGCGCATTTGCAATTTTCCTATTACATTTATTTTTTTTTTGGTTCAATTTAATTTTAGATATAGACATTTATGTGCCAAATAACTGTATGCACATGTGTTACAGTAACAAAAACAAAAATATTGGCATATAAATGGGCGAGAGTACAGGTGGTTTTTCTGCATCTTAAATTCGCTCTGATCACGTGGTCAACCATTACAATTAAACTTATTTATATACTCGCTTTATAAATTGATTTACATTCACAAGTGTTAATAATCTGAATTTGCAAGTAAAACTAAGGCTGGATTGCACTTTGAACGCATTTTTTTATATGTTTGACAGCATTTTTTCTAGGTTTCGGGTAAAGGTAAAATTCGAATCATTTCTTTTTATAGTTGGCTTGTGTTTATTGACGTCACGTGAGAATGACATGATATTGTGAATTAATTTAATTTCTATAATTGTGAAAACGTATTATTTCGAATGATAAGAAAACAGCATTAATCTCAGCTTGGTTATTATTTCAATTTGTTTTGCAATATTTAATAAATTTTGTTGTCAATGAAAGGTTAGTGTTAGGTAGGCAACCCTGACAACGAAAATCCCTAGATTAGGTGGCCTACTTGTGCGGTTCCTTGATTTTCGAGAAACTTGAAACATTTTGTGTTTATAATTGTATGCAGGCATTTTTCGTGTCGATTCTGGTTGGTTTTTCACTGTTTTCAATAATTACCATACGAATTTCAGATAAACATGTAATTTTGTTTATCGTTATTTTATCTATACGTAAATAATTTTTGTTGAAGATTGCAAACGTATATTTTTCATGCTTAGAAAATGTAATTTTCCAAAGAAGAGAAAAATTAAACTGGTTTCCAGTTTACGTTGTTTATTGAAGGTCTGTCGATGATAGCGCTTTAAATTAAACGTTGTTTTTGTTAATTAGAATTTTATATTGTTCATTACAAATTGTATTGATTAGTTGGATATGAAAAATATTTTTTTGAATTTCAGATGGAGGTTCAGAAGAGGGAAACGGAATGACAGGTGAATATGATAAACTTTTGTTTTTTATAACCTCTATTTAAAAAAAAATCCATAAGTTGTAATTCTGGTATTTTTCGACTTGTTTGGCCAGTTTAATAGTGTTAGATAATTTTGTGATTTGGATGGGGAATAATTTTTTTCACTAGTCGATCTCTTTTAAAATTTTCTGTACTTTAGGTTGGACTTTTAGATTTTGAAACGACCTTGAAAATCGATTTAAAAAGTTATTCAATAAGAGTTTCAAAGTGTGCTGTGTTTTTGCATTTGAATAGTTTAAAAAGGACAAACATGTCTGCTGTGACTGTCATCATCATTAATGTTTAAACAACAAGGTTTAAACGAAGAATGTGCATGTTATTGAAAAATACAAAACGTTTTTTAAATATTTAAAATTATCACGTGATTTGGAACACGTCATTATTTTGATTTTATTACGATTTGAAGCCATCTATTATAGCTACGAAGAACTAGATTTTACATAAATGACGTAAACTCGCCATCTTCATTTTTTTTTTGCGAAAATGAGTGGAAACATGTTTAGGGTCAAAATAAATTAAAAAAAAAAGAATACATCTTCTTATGAACGCGATTATAAAGGCAAACATTTTATAGATGAGTTTGTTTGGCCCAGTAACCTAAATTTTCCCTTTCAGTTTGAAATTAGTTAAAACTAGAATTGAACTTGAAAGTGAAAATTTATTATAATAAATTATGTACGTGTTTATATAATTTTATTGGCTGGAAATTGTGCTTCCTTATAACGTAATGCAAAATTACTTATTGATTAATTGTTTCTGGCAAGATGAAATGCTCTTCTCACACACATAGAAAATAACCTTAACCCACTTTTCAGTGTCGTTTCGATGGAATTTTCTGTAGGAAGTTGTATGGTTTGAAAATTTAACAGCATTTCGTATTGTTAAACTCTCTGTAAATTGCTTTTAAATATTTATTCATTTATTATTTATGTCCTGTTGAAAATTCAGTGAGTGACGGAAATCAATTCCTAAGCATGTTATTACATACATTAATGTATATGCTTGTAATGACAAAAAATTAACTATAAACATTCTGTTATTTTATTGGATGTTTTTAATGTAATTAGTAGGCGTTCGTGACAATTTCCATTTACTGTGCCATCATTGATAATCGATTGATATAAAACAAAAAACAATCAAGTGTTCCATGTTTGACGTTTCCCATCGTCGATTTATTTTTTAAACTTTCTATTATTACGTTTTTGTATAAATAATGACCTTTAGTTGCACAATGATTAATGTAAATAACTTTTAAATTTGACTAATGCATTATTAACACCAAATTATGTGCCTATAAACAGTTTTTCTGTTATTATAACAAGGCAGCTGTTTGAAAATGCATAATTGGAATATTTTCACGATGAATTCGATGTTTTCAGGTGCAGATGGAACATATCATTTCAAAGTGTTGGTGCCCAGTGTGGCGGCAGGTGCAATTATTGGCAAAGGGGGCGAAACAATTGCCCAATTACAGAAAGAGACTACGGCCCGTGTGAAAATGTCCAAATCGCACGACTTTTATCCCGGTAATAAAACGAACACGAATTAGGCTTCTCCGAGTACGTCATCAAAGCTTCGTACCTAACTTCAGTTGTCTGCCTCTGTCACAATCAGCTGACAGTTTTTATTTAAAAAATCGCTGGAAACTAAACAATTTTACATGAAAACAGTTCAGATATATTCAGTTAATCACCCTGAATGAAAAATGTAACGAATATTTATTAAAATTCATAAATTCGGAAAAGTCAATTGCCAAATTGTCATCTGTTCTTGACAGAGGCAGAGAACTGAAGTTAGCTTATAGAGCTGTGTGACGTCACATGGAGAAGCCAATACAAGAAACTCTTCATTTTGTGCTGTTGTTACATAATGAATCAATTTTTTTTCTAAATTTCTTTTATTGGAATGTTGTTACACAATGGCAAAATGCGTTCTTCTAACAGTTCCATCTTTGTACAGGTACGACTGAACGTGTATGTCTTATAACTGGCAGTGTGGATGCCATCATCACCGTCATGGACTTTATAATGGACAAAATCAAAGAGAAACCGGATTTAACGAAACCAATAGTGGAATCTGATAACAAATTGATGCAAGATCGTGATAAACAAGTGAAAATTTTAGTGCCAAATTCAACGGCAGGCATGATTATTGGCAAAGCCGGTAACTACATAAAGCAAATTAAAGAGACAAGTGGCTCTTATGTGCAGATCTCTCAGAAGGCCAAAGATGTGAGTCTTCAAGAGAGATGTATAACTGTGATAGGTGAGTAAAATCAGTCATTGAGGATGTGTTGAATCCGTGTTTGATGGAATTAAAGAAATCATTTGTTATGTAATGTTTTTTACAATTAAATACCAGTAGTTATATACAGGGTGTTTCAGTTAAAGTGGGCAAAAAAGTAATGAGATTCTTCTAACTGTCCTGATTCCGAAAATCTATAACACTTATGCCCGGAAACGCATAATAACAGGGTTAGAGGCCTTCAAAGTTCTTGAAAAAAAAATCGAATTTTCAAAATATCTTCGTACAGAAAAAAAATTTACAAACCAAATTTGGTACACTTATTTATATCATAATGACATATCTTACTGCAAAATTTAAACAAAATCGGCCGCCCCCAACTCCACTTTTTGACAAAGGGGTGGTTTACCACCTTTGGCCATTTGTGTGGGGGATGTCAAATTTTAATTCCGTTTAATCCTATCGATAGCAAATTTAATAAGGAAACTTTTTTGTCTCTTGGATTTTTTTCGTACGACGCACCGTTTTCGAGAAAAATGCAATTTTATTTGAACTTGTCAAGATTTTTCGAAAATTTCTTAAGTTTAGTGGTCCACAACTTTTCAGTTAATGAACCGAAAAATCTAAAAAAATTATTCAAAGATCACCATAGACTCCATAATATAATTTTCAATAAATTTTTGTTCTAAACTTTTTTTAACATGCCGAAGAAGTCGAAAATCCAATGCGTTTTCGACTCAGGGTGACCCACCGAATGTACCATTTCTTTTTTGCCCACTTTAGCTGAAACACCCTGTATAAGAATTTTACTTCTCACGACATTGACTTAATAAATTAAAATAGAAAAAAGACTAACCTTGAATTTAATATGAATTGAAGGTCTGCTAACGTTAATTTAAATAAATGTTCATTTTTTTGTCTTTAAAAATATCCATTACGGAACTAATTTATGTTAATAAATAAACATTGTTGTTGTTTTAGGTGAAAAGGAACAAAATAAGCAAGCATGTCTAATGATAATAGGGAAAATAGTTGAAGATCCACAAAGTGGTACATGTTTGAATGTATCTTATGCGGATGTGAGTGGTCCAGTGGCGAATTACAATCCAACTGGATCACCATTTGCCCAGCAAAATGCCGGTAGTGCTTTTAATGCTTCCACAGCAAGTTTAAATAGTGGTTTAAGTACAGTGTCACAAGGTATAATGCTCAATGGAGGTTTAAATCTCAGTTTAAATTTAAATGCGCCTGGCCAAAATATGGGGACAGTTACAGCTCAATTACTCGAAAATATTAAAGTAAGTGGTGTTGAATTTTTTTTTTTTTTGGTTGTTTGTTGTACTCTCACTTTTTTTCCACATAAGGTTAAAGGTTTGCTTTTTTGGGTGAGAAATGACGTCATATTTATACCTTATCTAATCTAATATCAATCGATTTTCAACATAGTTTCCTTTAAAGGGATAGGAAATTTGATATTAATTGGAGGAGGTTTAAGGTGGTGTATAATTCGGAAAGTTTTGCATTTCCATATAAATACGAGAGAACTGGATTCATTTAAATATTGTGAAAATGTTGTTTTAGCGACATTCTTTTGGTGTTAATTTAAATTCGATATATTTTTTTTATTTGTTTAGTTTCTGGAAATTCACTGAAGCTTTTTATTTTGAATGTCGTACATGACGTTAATTAAAAACTCGCTTTTTTCAGTCAACAATGCAGCTTTAGTTGGATTAATTTATAAATAGCTTGATTATTTTGTAAAGCTTGTCATTGATTGATCCTAAATCCAGTTCTGTTGAGAGAACAGTTTAATTAATTTTGTAATGAGACAAGTTTATGTCTAATATTTTTATTACACGTATATACGAAAATAAATTTGTAATTAAAATCATGTCAATAATTGTATTGGATGTTTATGAAATATTTCCAATGAACATTATGTTGTGTAATAAATTTAAAAAAAACATTTTCTATTTCAGATACAGTTACGAAATTCCGGTTTCACTGAAACGCACATTGCAGAAATATGCGGTGCTGTAACAGTGTTAGCGAAATATGGAATATTGGCTGTTGGTTTGGGTTTGGGTGGTGCCCATGCGGCCGCTGGCCCCTTACCAGTCTCCAGTTATTTGAGTGTTATGGACCAAACTGGCGCTACAAACGCAAATACCGGCGTGTTTGGTGCAATTGGACAAGTTAGTTTGGGTGATTGTTTAGGTATGTTGAAGAGATTACAATTTGGTGGTCAGTAAAACATGAATTTGTGCTTGTAGGTGCAAGTTCACCCACACCGCGCACCAATTTAGAACGTTACGAATCCGCATTCGATCCATTCCGACATCAAAGTTCCCCAGCAACTGCTCCAATATCGATAAATAATAACAGTTTCGGTCTTGGTACTGGACAACAAATGGCTGTGCTTAGTAAAAGTCCAACGCCGGCCGAATTGAACGGTCCCAAAGATAGTAAAAATGTGGAAATTGCCGAGGTGATTGTGGGTGCTATTTTAGGTGAGTAGGCGAGAACGTGTATTGCTGGTTGTCTAAATTATTTTTTTGTTTTTGAACACTGTGTAGGTCCTGGTGGCCGTTCATTGGTCGAGATCCAACAAATTAGTGGCGCCAATATTCAAATATCGAAAAAGGGCATCTTTGCGCCGGGCACACGAAATCGCATTGTCACAATAACGGGCAGTCCACATTCAATCACAACGGCCCAATATCTAATTGAGCAACGTATTAATGAGGAAGAAATGAAAAGGGCTCGTAACAATGGCCTCGGTACGTTAACAATGCAGTGATAATATCATTTTTAACATGCATTCGATTTGTTTATGTGAAGTACATTTAGATATATATTTGCGTTACTATCAATTTTCCTAATCATGCCCATTTAATATTGAGAGAATACATAGAAAAAAAAACACAATTTTTTGTCATTTTGAATAAAAACAAATTGGTGTGCAAAAGAAAAAGGTGAAATGAGAATTGGCTGTTATTGAGTAAATTTTGTTACCAAACGTTTTTTTTATATTAAATTGTGCATTTAGAAATGTGCAATTTAATGACATTTGTTATTTGTTTTTAGTCATGAATTTTATTAAAACACACACACGATATAAAGTGGAGAAAAAATGGAAAGAAATGTATTAATAGTCTATTTTTCTAGGACATACAATCTCAGAAATGATAATATTAAATAATAGTACGTACAAATTGTATGAAAAATGGAGAAAGTGACGTGCTTAGAACCGTTTTTCTTGCAAAACGGTTTATGTAGTGATAAAAAAGCCATTAAGTACCTGCATTGAAAACCTCAATAGAGAAATATATAAATTAACTTATATAAAATAAGAGAGAACATTTTAATAAAAAATTATGTGAGAATATAATCTGGCTAGTCAATAATAATGTCCATAAAAATTTTTGTTGGAAAATTGAAACGTTTTTCTGTTTTCTTCCGTTTCCGAAACATTGTCTAGTTTATTTTTTGAGGGGCATGTTCTTTATTTTGTGTATAAACATTTTTCTCACAGAAAAAACTCTGTTATTCCTTCTAAAAAAAAGAAAATGAATAGATCTATTATATAATGACTAAATATATTAAAAATATATATTATATTTAAGAGAAACAATGGAAAAGAATATTAAATGTAACTCAAAAAAAATTATTATACATATATTATATATATACAATTGTTGTTATATCGCATGTTGTTAAATTGTTAATGTTTGGAACTACACACAATTAAAATCACACATAACGCTGCTATTTTACAAAAAAAACATACGGAAAATTATGGAACCGGGTAACAAGTTTTCGTTTTCACATTAATTTTCTTCATTCTTCTTATCATTGTATATAATTTGGTTTGTGCATTCCGTGTCTTATTACCTCGTTGAATAACAAAAAAAAAAATAGGGAAATTTTATTTTTATAACACTTTTGTTTCTTCTTGTTGATTCTCCAACATATAATTGACACATAAATCAATCAGGTGCCGTAAATAAATAATAAAATCCAGTTTAAAATTTATAGTTATTGTCTAAATGTTTGTGATTGCCATTAAAAAATGAAAAAAATAACTCGTTGTTTTACAAATCATAATAATGTTGTTTATAATCCCTTTTTGTAATGAGAAAAACCATAATGATGGAAAGTTGTAACTATTTAGTATGCAAAAAGTCTCTAACATTGTCCTTTTATGAAAAATCTTTACTAATAAATAAGCAAAATCGTTCAAATGCATAAAAATTGGCTCGAGTTGGCTGTGAGTTGCAAAAATGACATTCATGTAAACATTTTGAATGGCTCGGACGCGCGCACTAGATTAAAACAATTTCAATAACAATAAAATCGCTCTTTCATCCAAAATTCAACTTGAAGTAGTTTTTAATAAATTTTGAACGGCTTGAGAGATGTTTTGTTTTTCCTTTCATCTTGATAAACAAATTGGCACCTAAAAACGATTTGTTTACAAACTAATTCTTTAAATAAATATATAAACATTACTTATTACTGTGATATACACGATTTTTAAAAACTATCCAAAAAAATATATGAGAAAATAGTGCATAATGTTCTTCTATTGATGGAAATCTATATAGTTTATTTGTTGTTTTTATTAATTTTTTTGTGTAAATGCTTGTTGATAGCCAAGAAAAGTATATATTGTAGCTAGTTAATGAAAAATAAAAAAAATACTGTAATTTAAACAAAAAAAAGGAGAATTGAGGGCTTCTATAAATCAGTTTCCATATTTGAGAAATTTTAACAGAGAAAAGAATTTTCAACCAGTTGAAAAGTATAAATATAAAATTTGTTATATGTTATTAATGTATATATTTTATTTTTTATATATAATTATATAACAATATGATAACCAAAACGATGTAAATCGATTTAATTTGTCATCTATTTAACGTTTTTATTTCCACAATTGTATAATTTCTTGTAAATTGTCGTAATTATATTTTGAGGTGGCCTATAGATTTTTATTTTTACTATTGTATAATTTATTTTAAATGTCTATATGTAATTTTTGTTGATTCATTTCTATATGTTATTTTTTAGCTTTACGAAATTAGTTGGTAAAATGTATACAATGAAAATGATATTTCAGTTATTGTAGCTAGAATTTAAAAGAAAATGTTTATTAAATATTCGGGATGGGCTGGAACTCTCCTAAACGATTTGTTATCATGTAGAAAATGAGTATAATTTAATTACAGCTCATTTTTTAGTTACCAATTTAGAAATTCGCATCGTTTTCATTTCTTTGTATAGAAAAAAAAAAACAATTAACCAATTCTTCGCACTTACATTAATTAAAGCACTACATTTTTAATTATTTGTGTATATTGCTATTTTATCTTTTTATTTTTAAGTTTATTTTTTGTTTTTTTTTTCGTTTTTTTGGGGGGGTACTGGAGGGGTCAGTTATGGGCATTGAATGCGCCACAATGAAGGGTGTACACTCAAAAAAAAATACTAAAAGTAAAATAATATGTCTACAAACAATATTAAACAAATTTAAAGAAAATTCAATGTTTTGGTAAATATTGTTTGTAGTTGTATAATTTAATTAAAAAAAAATAATTAATTAGTCCACAGCATTGTCAAAACACATTGTAACTCAATAAAATTCATAGTGCCATATATCGTATTATTCATGAAAAGACCTCATTTAGTTCACCACATAAACCATTTTTATTATTTCGTTCTTTTTTATATGTTTATTAGAGAAGGGACATTTTTCACATGAACAAACGTTAAAATGTTCCTTCTGTAATTGAATTTCGACAAATTCGACAACATAAACTGCCATTTATTTTACATTCCCACCCTCTCTTTCGTTTTTAACAAAAATTCTGTAAAGTTTTGTACATTTTTTATTTTAGTTGCCAAAAGAGAAAACAATCAAATTCTCCGTCCATTCAATTTTCTTTGATATATTTTATAAGTGAAATTCTAGTCAGTTTGTTTTTAATTGCCATCGATTTTTTTTTTATTTTCTGCTATTGGAAATTGTGATTATTGTACAAATAAAGAAAAGGCTGATTAAAATGTAATAAAATGTTTATTTAATATGATTATTTTTTCACAAAAACAAAATGTGGACACAGAAATGAAAAGGTGATAATCCCTTTGATAACGTGGAACAATAGAGTTGTAAACTAAGTTGGAAAATCGCAATTTTCACCACTTAATCGAATAGATTGTATTAAAAGAAATGTAAACAAAGTTTATATTTTAACGAAACCCGCGATTTTAACCACGTGGGGTCGACATCACGTTCAAACATCCAATGGGGAGAGAGTGATTTGTTGGTCGGCTCCGGACTATAATTTTACCTGAAATCGAGCAGGTAGAGTATAAGTTCAGGTACCAACGAAAAAAGCGATCCACTGTTTACAAGTGACAGAGTTGTTTGATTTTGAGAGGACCGAGCGTGACGTCACGAACAAATCGGCTCGAAGTTCGAGTGTTGTCGAAATTTTAATTTTTAATAATTAATTACGCGAAAATTATAAACATTTAGCCCCTCTCAAATATACCATTATGTTTTGTATTCACCATACTTTGGATATAGATACATTTCAAAAAATAGTTTACAACTCTATTCTTTAAGTAAAAATAGACAAGAATGTTTATTTAGTTTGAATCATGACGAAACGAAGGTCGTGTTGAATTGTTGGGTACATCGGATGAAGGTGACGTGTTTCGGTAGTTGTCCGAGTGTTTGGGCCCCAACATAGGTGCAAGCACTGCGAATGCCGCCCAAGATGTCGTCCACAGTCGCTTGGACGTCGCCTTTGTAAGGCACTGAAACGGATCTGCCTTCGGACGTTTTATACTTCGAAACGCCGCCCAAATGTTTGTCCATGTATTCAGTGGACGACAGACCGTAAAATGTTTTGAATTTGTCTCCATTCTGGTCGATGATCACTTCGCCTGGACATTGATTGTGGCCGGACAGCATGCCCCCCAACATGACCAAATCGGCGCCGGCCGCAAACGCTTTCACCACGTCCCCGGGACAGGTGCAGCCTCCGTCCTGTATAATAGCAAAATTGTTGAAAATCAAAGTGACCTGGGTGGCGATGACCGTGGCCTACGGGGATTAATGTCACTACCGCTCCATATGGCCGTTGCACTCGCCTGAATTTCATTGTTGAAATTGATTCCGAATAACCTTAAAATTTCGTCGGGTAACTAGCGATCCCTAGCGGTTGAAAAATTGAAAAACAACTCAAAAATGAACGATTGATACATAATAACCAAAAATTTCGTCCTGAGAGTAGCTCTATCTGTCGGTCATTAAACTGAAAAATCAAAAAACATAAATGATTTAAACGCTGATTACAGATTCGTACAAAACTGAATCATTTTAGTTTATATTTTTTACTTAGGGGGAGCCAGTTACCCGACGATTTTTCGAGGCGTGGCCTACGATGATTAATGTCACTGCCGCTCCATATGGCCGTTGCACTGGCCTAAATTTCATTGTTGAAATCATATACTTTTACTATATACCGCGTATCCTTCATTTTAAGCAATGATTATGAGTGAGCCGCGCAAACCAAAATTAGATAGGTAAAAGATCCGAGTTACTTGTGCGCATGCGTCGTAGCTTTAAATTTGAAAATAAATCAAGTTAATCTGGGTTCCTAGTTCATAAAAAATATATATTGACATTAGTTGACAGTTGCAGTAAACATTCAAATTCAAACAAATGGTTTAATCTGCTCAGTCGTGATTTAACGCATGCGCATAGATGACTCGGGTCCTTTTGTATTTGCATCTTTTTTTTTGTGCTTCAATGCGACTCACTCATCAGCGGTATATAGTAAAAGTATATGGTTGAAATTGATTCCGAATAACCTTAAAATTTCGTTCGGTAACTAGCGATCCCTAGCGGTTGAAAAATTGAAATACAACTCAAAAATGAACGATTGATACACAATAACAAAAAAATTTCGTCCGGTAAGTAGCTCTATCTGTTGGTCATCAAATTGGACAATTATAAAACATAAATGACTTTAAAGCTCATTACAGATTCTGACAAAAGTCGATCATTTTAGTTTATATTTTTCAGTTAGATGGGCCTAGTTACCGAACGAATTTTGAGGTTAGTCGGAATCACTCAAACAGGGCGAGTGCAACGGCCATATGGAACGGCAGCGACATTAATCATCGTAGGCCACGCGATGACATTTGAAAAATTACAGGAATCTTCCAAATTTGAAAGATTCTGGACAAATTTTCGAAATTTAAAAAGAAACTCACTGAAATGATGTGTGCACCGAGTGAATGTGCCACTCGGGAGCATTCAATCACAGCGGACAGTTGCGGATAGCCGACTCCCGTTTTAATGCGAGTGGTGCACACACTTCCCGATCCCAAACCGACTTTGACAATGTCCGCTCCGGCGGTGATCAATTCGTGAACCATTTCGGGTGTTGCCACGTCGCCGGCCTGACACAGAATCATCAAAAACACAAGATTTCATTTAGATTTTTCAGTCTCTTACGATTATTGTGTGATTCGGGTACAATTTTCGAATGTTTTTCACATGCTCCACCACAGATGCACAATATCCATTAGCGACGTCCAGTGATATGAATTTGATTGCGGGAAATTTGTGTAAAATGTTGTGCAGCTTTTCCACTTCACCGGGATGCATTCCAATATTCACTGAAACGTATTTTAAAGTGTTTTGATTTTTATGAGCAAAGTGATTCCATTCGTCCAGAGTGTAAAATCGGTGGATGGCTGTTAGAATTCCACACTGGAACAAGAAACAGTTATTGAAAGTTAATGAGCGATTTCTAACTTACTTTGGCAAGAGCATTTGCCATTTCAAAAGTTCCAATTGTGTCCATTTGTGAGGCAATTATTGGAATACCACTAAACACTTGTTTAGAATATTTAAATTCTAGATTTTTGTTTAATTTCACATCTTTACGACTGGTTAAATACGATTTTTGAGGTCTTATAAGGACGTCTTTGAAATCGAGCTTGACATCGTTAATGATGTGAGCCATTTTCCAGAGATTTTTGCTCTTACAGTCACACGATACGCAGTTTTATATGCACAACTCAGACGCATAATCTAGAGTTAATGCAAATGTTAATAAACAATCAACATGTGCAGTGATTAAATGAATACGAATCAAAACAAATACTAATAATCAGGGCTATAAAATTAATTTACAAAACAATAAGATTACTTCTTTGCCCAGTTAAGGAAAATTTATTATATTAACTTATAAAAAGAAGAAGAATCTGTGTTAAAAGTATGATATTTATGCAATATTAGCTAAGTAATCTTTAACATGAGAGGGATCGAGTCTTCTAAAGCCGCTCGCATCACAAATTCCCACTTCAATGTTATCAGCAGTCATTTGACCCTCGAAACTCTCCTTTAGTGTTAGAATGGCCGTGTGTACGGCATCGTCCAATTCCAAATCGTCGCTGTACCTATTCAAATAGTACACAAAATGTAATCATTATGAATTGAAAAAGAAGAGAAACGTCAACTAACCGTTTCTCTAAGAACGTTTTGCCATTGACGTAATTCTTGCCCATAGCAGTGGCACGCCAAGCAAAGTAAGCTCCAGATGGATCGCATTGGAACAAGTACGGTCTGTCGTTGTCCCAGCCGCAAATTAATAGAGACACGCCGAAAGGCCGAACACCGCCGGATTGTGTGTATTCTTGCATTACAGCAGCCACTCGTTGTACTAATTGAACAGTGGGTATTTCCTCACGATACACAAGATAGTATTGTTGGGCCATTTTGCGGGCCTGTTTCACTAGAAGACGATAATCGGGCCCCATTCCCGAATAAATCATGCCAATGTGTTTGGTGATCATCTCCACTTTGTGTACACTGTGCTCGTCGTAAAGAATGGATTTGTGTTTGTTTTCAGTTGCAATCACCACGCCATTGGATGCTTTTATACCAACGGATGGGGCCCCTGCGGCCACAGCCGCTAGGGCATACTCTATTTGAACCAATTTGCCGGAAGGACTAAAAATTTTAATATTTTACTTTTACAATGGTAATACTGTATTTTAATTTACCTAAATGTAGTTAAGGAGAAACTGTAACGTTCAGATGCCATTTTAATTCACAAATTTCGAGCAAAATTTAATTTTAATGCAATGTTTCTTGGCAAAAATTTATTTGAAGAGTCACGAACGTCAAATGTCAAAAAATGAAGCAACGAATGTGAAGTTAGCTAAATGGGTATTTGAACTACGATTGTTGTAGGTAGTTCACTGTTATGGTTTTTTTTTCAAACGAAAACCGATGCTAAAAAGCAAACATTTAGAAAGTAAACATTTACCAGAGCTTCATTCAATTTGTTTAAATATATAAACAAATTGGTTTTAGTCAAAAGTGTACTCGGAGTAAAAAAAAGTGTGCCAATGAATAGCTCTAGAGAAGGGCGCACTAACTCCAGAACCCTGTAACTCCCACTTGCAGACATCACACACAGAGGGCACTTTGAATGAAAAAAAATCGTGGCCTACGAGGATTAATGCCACTGTCATATAGCGGCAATGACATTAATCCTCAAAGGCCACGAAAAAAATGTACGTTTTTTAAAGAAAATTAAAACCAAGATGGTGGATAAGAACGTTCCAACAAAACAACTTAAATTATAATTTACTAATAAATATATTATCTATTTCAACTGCATCATTTACAGTAAATGAATGTTATGTATAAAAGTATCATAATATACATACATATATAAATTAGTTCACCATAAATATATAAAAATAATTTTATAAAGAATAATATAATTAATCATTTATAATACATATCACATAAGTACAATTGGTACAAATAAGTGCGATGGTTGCACTGGAACTCTAAGATAAAATTGAAATTTCATAGTAAACATTCGTATCACAATTAACTAACTTTTTCTCTATTACTTTTAAAAAATGCACACACATTTATAGAACGCTCAATGTGAAAATGAAATCGAAAAACAGCACTAAAAACTATCAAACATTTGTGTGTGTAAACAACGTAACAAAAACTGAACGTGTGTCAATTTAGAATCCAACGTAAGATTCATTTAAATAGACTAAAAAATAAATAAATCGCTGAACAGAAAAAAATGTTCAGGTGCTGCCGTATTTCATACTGTTGTCATCATGCGTTAAAACAATGCTACCAACCAAAGCGACCAGAGCACGATCCAACCATGTCACCGGATTGGGATGAATCAAACCGCCCTCATAGAACCCCAAATGGCCCCCATGCGCCAATTCCAAATAAAGCGTCTTTGATTTGCGACCTAAAAATCACACAATTCCACAACAATTCGCATGTTAACATTACAACACTCACTAGAAATGTCCTGTATTGGCTTAACTAACGCCTCAGGCACCAACGGATCATCTTTTGCATTTATAAACACCATCGGCAATTTAATATTATCAATATAATTTATACTCGAACACCATTTGTACAAATCGGTGATGGAATTGAAGCCATTGATGCGTCTGGTGTACGCCTCATCCAATTCCGGCAATGTGGCCGCCGACACAATTTCATGTTCACTTAAATTGTGCTTCAATTTCATGTCTTCGGACAACAACATTTTGCGATGCTTTAAAATAATATTTTTCATATTCTCAGTCATTACATATAAATAGAAACGACGGAAATTTTGCCAATTGAGCAACCATTTCGTGCCTCTGCAACAAAAAACACATTTTTACAAACTGTTTATGGACGTTTATTCGCATTTGCTCACTCGATGGCACAGTAGCCTTGACAGATTGAGATGCCACCTATGATACATTCGGGCAACTGACGGTCCTTTTCGCCCAAATACTTCGTTATCAAATTGCCACCCAAACTGAAGCCAACACACACGATTTTCGTGCTCTCATGACGACTTAGCAAACTTTGCACCATTGCATGGAAATCGTTCGTGTTGCCATAGTTGAAGATACGCGGCGCTGTCACTTTGACACTTTGCAAAGCGCCCACATGATTCAATACACCGCACCGGTAACCATGACACTGGGCCATATGGACGAATGTGCGAATGTAGACGCTTTCCGATGTATTTCCAATGCCAGGACAAATGGCAATTGTTATATCATCTGGAATGAAGGAGAAACAGTTTGAAAATGGGCACATGGATCTCTAGTGAAAATGGCGGAACTAAATTTTCAAAAAAAAAAACAAACGGTAGCGCCCTCTGGAGGAATTTTCCGAAAGCTGTTGCAGTTTTTCAAAAAATTTTTTGCTGTTTTGCGACGTTTTGCGATTTATTTGTCATTATTCATTTGTCAATATTAATTAATGTGTGTTCTGCATATTTGGGCATCATTTGGCAATGATCGTCGTTTGGTTGACCATTTCAGTCTTCACGATGAATTAAAAAAACCCATTTTATATTTAAATTTTGAATTGTTTTCAAAAAAATGCTGAATTTGCACAATTAGACATATGCGCTCTCTGAATTCTGAAGTAGACGCAGGCGCACTCTCTTAAAATGTTGCGCAATGTACAAAAATTTCTCGCCAGCGTGGCCTACGATGATTAATGTCACTGCCGCTCCATATGGCCGTTGCACTCGCCTACATTTCATTGTTGAAAATGATTCCGAATAACCTTAAAATTTCGTTCGGTAACTAGCGATCCCTAGCGGTTGAAAAATTGAAATACAACTCAAAAATGAACGATTGATGCACAATAACCAAAAAATTTCGTCCGGTAAGTAGCTCTATCTGTTGGTCATCAAATTGGACAATTATAAAACATAAATGATTTTAAAGCTCATTACAGATTCTGACAAAAGTCGATCATTTTAGTTTATATTTTTCAGTTAGATGGGCCTAGTTACCGAACGAATTTTGAGGTTAGTCGGAATCACTCAAACAGGGCGAGTGCAACGGCCATATGGAACGGCAGCGACATTAATCATCGTAGGCCACGCTCGCCAGAATGTTTATATAATAAAAAGTGTCAGATTTCACTGATAAAAAACTGATTTTAAGAACAGCAATTGACCTTCATGGCTCATTTTTCACAATAAGGAAGAAAAAACACAGATAAAAAGAATGTTAGATTTGGATTTTTGATTTTTTGTGTTAAAAAAAATTTTACTTGATTGGTAAGTTTATTTATTTTCTTTCTCCTCTTTAAAAGAAATAATCGAAAAACGGAAGCTAACGTTTTTCTTAGAATTTCTTCCTCTATCTCCCTGAATTTATTCATTTCGCTGCAACCAGTATTAACGGAGCAAATTTTTACAGTTTTTTTATCGACTCATGTGCCCTTTTGAAGGGAGTTTTTTCGTGGTGATTGGATGGTTGATAAACTCACCGGGAAAGCTGGTATCTAATGGTAAGTATAAATCGTAGGTGAGTGTGGTGCCATCTTGGAGATTCAAGAAGACTCGTTCCCCAATGGGCCAGGGACATTTGACACGGCCAATTATACTGTGGAGGACCGTTTGGACGTGTCCACTGAAGCCCCAAAGTCTTGGCGGAATGTATCTGTAAATAATGACGGTTTTTTTTAAAAAAAAACGAGAAAACAAGAAATTTGCGAAAAATGGGATAGTTTTGTTTTGGGTTTCGAGACAAGACTTTTTAAATGTGTTGTAAAATGACGTCATGAATTGAAAAATCATTGTCTACTTCAAAAGGTGCATAATAGTACAATTTAAGTACAAGTGGTAATTATTTGTTGTAATTCTTTTTTCAGAAAATGAAAATTTTTTTATTTTCTAACTCACAGAATGAGGAAGTGAGCTAGGTTGGAAATTCACAGAAATTTCTAGAATTCACAGAAAAAAACTGAAATTAAAAAGTGCCTGAAAAGTTCAAAATTATCACATGACCTTTGGTTTATAATTTTTTATATGACTTCGGTGACGTAATAAGCTCTGATTGGTCAGCGCTTGTCCGAGCGTATTTTTAGTGGAAATAACCGAATATGTATGACGGGTTGCGGCAAACTGCAATAATTTGTCATTTTAAATAGTTTGAGTTTATTTTGAAATCAAAAATACCATAGACTAACTAATAATATTTTTCTTACTTTTTTATATTTGTTTTCCACCCTTGAAAGCCTCCTAATTAACTATTTTACTAAGAAAAATACTAATGGCCATCTAGTAATATTTAGTTGAACTAAAAAAATTGCAGTCTACATGGCGGTTAGAACTGCAGTAAAAACGCGGGTAAATTTTAGATTTGCAATTTTTTTTGGCGAAACGGGGCAAAAAAGGTCACATGTGTTATATCACATTGCAGCATTTTTAATGTAGATTACAAAAAAAAACAAAACCGGTCACTTCTTCATTTTGGTAAGTTTTTTTTGGTACAAGAAATCTTGCGTCTTGTTTATTAAATTAATTATTAAACACTAGTTTATTTGAAAAATTTGTATGATTTTCGATTGGTCGTTTCTTAGTTCCTTATTGATTTGTTGCGAAATTCGTGGAAAATTTTCACGGTATCAAATAAACCTGTCATATGTCTGAAGATAAACGGTTTGTTATCGTTTCATTTGCATTAATTATACTTATCGTAGGCCGTAATTAAACATATGAGTCACCGTAGATTACAATTGTGTATTATTATGTAAATCAAAGAATGGAATTGGAATCCCATTATTAACACTTTTAAAATAACATTCAGAGAAGAGAAAAAATTTATGGTTTAGTAACTTACAAATATTTACATTTAGTAAATAAAATAATTCGTGTTAAATTCCGCATTTTATGTATGAGAAAAAAGGAAAATAGTAATTTTTTTATCTAAAAACAATAACATTTCGTGACCAAAGTATAGAATGTTTTGTTATAATCCGAAATCTAATCGCCACAATTTATTGTTTTTTGTACCCTGGCAGAAATTGTGTTAAATTTAGCCAAACTAAGAATTAGTTTTCAAAATTTTATGTAATAGTTATCTGAAATTATTGTTTCCTTACACACAAGCCTCATTTTCCCTAGAAATTCTCAAGGATTTTATAATTATGACTTAATAATAAAAACGAGTAATAAAAATGTGTCGAATATGAGCTACGGATTCAATCATACTTCGAGGAATTTATTTTAACGAGGTGCAAAGTTCTTAAATAATCAATAAAAATACGATGATTCATCAAATAGAAAACATATTTTTAGGGTTTTTAAAGCCTAATTAAGTGTATGTCCGTATTTTTTTTTTCAAAAAATAACCAGACATTCCCGTGTAAGTGAATACAAACAAAACTAGCATGCATTGACTAAATGAGCAAAAATAAACCGAAAAAAAATTGATATGTAATACGATTTGTTCGTGATTGATAACATTTGGTGTTGGTATTATCGAAAGAGCACGCACTTTAAGATAAACTAGATTCTAGAATGTTTCCTTGTTACATCCTTTACTTTCTAAGATAAACATTCATTTCTTCCAGCTATCCAAGTTGTCTGCTCAATTTTCTATTAATCCTCATCATTAACACCAATATTTAATATTGCAAAGAATCGATTTTAGCCGTCCAAATAACTAGTTTCTTTCTATAAAAACTTATTTCAGTTTTGTCAACTTTTCTGCTCTAGATTTTGTGTTACTTTTGATAATTTTATTCCAGTTTGGTCCAGGAACTAAAAATCGATCTATGCACTTTTGAGTATTTTCACGATAAAAAGGTTGTGAACTTAAAAATGACGTTACTTTTTACATTTTAATATTTATTCATTGATAAGAATCGTTTCTCAGTAAATAATTATGTAGTTATTACCTCGTTACCATCCAGTTTTATCTATTTGAAAATAGCAAAAACGAAACAACAATGGAACAATTAATAATGTCGGGTTTTAATTGAAATTTTAGCATCAAGTGAGCAAATTGGATTGTTTAAACGTTTGCATGAATGGATAATAGCAAATCGAGTCCGACAGGACATTCTAATCATATCTGATTATTTTATTTGTAATTGAATCAATAAACATGCATTTTGCTATTAAACAGGGGACATTTTTTATTCAAACAATTTGCAAAACTGAACATCCCAAAATTGACTGTGGAAATTTGGTTAAATGACCACAATCAGTAAATAAAAAATCTAATTAACTTTCTACTTTTTGACATGGGCGCTTTCTTGGTTATTTACTCTTAAATAACAGAAAGAGTTACCTTTGATAATATTAATAAGATCGCTGTTTAGCTTTCATTTGTCATAGAAACTTTTCCATAACAACACACACGTGATTAAAAAATGGACTACCGAAAATCGATTACTTGATTTATTCAGCCGCAAACATAGAAAATGATGACAATCTAATCGAATTCCGGCCACTTTGGATTATTTATTCGAAATGAAAGAACTTGCATAAATTTTTTTTAAATTGCCTTGGTCAAGGTTGCCCCTCATTCAATAATTGACCGTTGAATCATTTAATTCTGTAGCAAAAAACGATAAAGAGACACAAATAAATATACTTACGGTTCGTTTAATAATGGTGAAATTTTCAATATATTATCTAGGAATTTATTATCACAACACCATATTGTCGGCTTTTGGGGTTGACTGTTTACATTCAGTATCCGGAATAGAATGCACAAAATAACAGCAATTGCAGCAAGTAGAGCCGTCGACATTGTTTCTATTGACTAGTGAATCACTCAAAATGCACAATTTCCAATTTTCCAAACGCTCCACTAACAATTAAATTGTCGATTTGTGTTTTGTAGTCATGTAAACGACGGGGCGTGACGACGAATCGCACTTTTTCACGATTACAAAACAAGTGAATAGCAAACTGTTCATGGACTGCTCACAAGTGTGTGGTGGATGAGCACGACGGTCGGAGAGGAAGGCGGCCGTGGCACAAGCGCGTTTCTAGAACGAATACAGATGGAGACTGCAAAAATGAGATCTCTTGATTTTGAATGGAAATTTAAATTATGACAGCGAATGAAATGTGACACAAGCTAACTACGAGTTTATAAATTAAAAATAGGTTTTTGATTTTTTGACATATGTAAAAATGAATAAAAACTGTTCAGGAATAATTTTAAAAGAGTTTGATTTTTTGATGTAATGAATTAATGTTAATTTTGTATGCGACAATAATGGGATGATGAGTTGATTGATGTGCGAATGATTAAATTGGTTTTGAATGTAGGTTTCTTGGTACGTTTTCTCTTCCTTTCAATTTTTTGCTTATTATACGCATTTTTTAGAGTATAATTAAAACTGTTAAAGGACATTCACTTGTAAGTGCGGCGATGGCCGCAATACACTCAACTTTATGTGCCATTAGTCCATTACAATGTTACATTAGCAAAAATAAAAAGTGCGAAATGATCGAAAAAATTTATGCAGAACATGAGATTTGTTTTATTGGGAAATAGTTTTAGAAAAAAACTTGTTTACAGTTCGTTCCATTTTATATACAAGAATACACATTTAGGGAAATATAAAAACGCTTCCTAAAAAGTGCCAAATGCGCATATATATTTAAAATATTAAAATGTCCATAATTTATATTAAATTAAGGATTTTTTAAAATAAAAAAAAAGAGCCCTGTCTGTTAGTTCAGCTTTCCACCACCATGGGGCGCCACTTACCTGCGGATAAATAGCAAACTGTAATGCTGCTTGTTCGTGTTTAACCTCAATTTTAAATGTCAATTTTGGCATTTCTTCGCCAGTGAAGAATACACGTAAACGTGTTTAATTATTGCATCAGTTGTGAAGATCTTTCAGCATGGTGCTCGATTTAGACTTGTTCCGTACTGATAAGGGTGGCAATCCGGACAAAATACGAGAAAATCAAAAGAAACGATACAAAGATGTTGGACTGGTGGATACAGTTGTTGAAAGAGATAGCACATGGCGTCAATTGCGGCACAAAGCCGACAATTGGAACAAATTAAAAAATATTTGTAGCAAAGAAATTGGGGAGAAGATGAAGAAAAAGGAGCCGCAAGGCGATGCCAACGAAGCTGTTCCCGACAATGTTGTGAGCCAATTGGAGACTTTAACCGGTGATTTACTAAAAGCTTTAACAGTGAACCAAATCAAAAAGGTACTCAATTCAACGTAAAATCTTCCATATTATAATCGAATTCAATTTACAGGTTCGTACTCTAATAGATGAAGCGATAATTAAAAATGAAAACGATTTAACACAAGTGGAAAAGGAACGTAACAATGCATTAAAAGAAATCGGTAACCATTTACACGAATCCGTGCCTGTCGACGATGACGAGGATCACAACAAAGTGGAACGGACATTCGGTGATTGTGAAATGAAGAAAAAATACTCTCATGTTGATCTAATCCACATGATTGATGGAATGGACGGTGAAAGGGGCACAACCGTGTCCGGTGGCCGTGGATACTATTTAACTGGTCCGGCCGTTTTCCTGGAACAGGCACTCATCCAGGTCGCATTACAAACGCTGCACAAGAAATCGTATAAGCCGCTGTACACTCCATTCTTTATGCGAAAAGAAGTAAGAGAAACGAAACTGTAATTTTTTAAAAAAGTGTTTAAAATTGAGGTTAAACTCGAACAAACAGTTTTCTGTTTATTCGGAACTAGGTGGCGCCCCATGGTGGTGGGAAGCTGAACTAATGGACAGAGTTCTTTTTATTTAATTAATTTAATTTCAATTTTATTTAAATGTATATTCGTTGATTTAATTTATTATGTATCTGCAAATAAGTTCTCTTTCAGTTACATTTTGATATTTTAAAACATCGTTCTTTTTTCTGTTGTAGATAATGCAAGAAGTGGCACAATTGTCCCAATTCGACGAGGAACTGTACAAAGTGATCGGCAAAAGTAGCGAAAAGTCCGATGACAAGGAAGTGGACGAAAAGTACTTGATAGCCACATCCGAACAGCCGATTGCAGCTTTTCATCGTGACGAATGGTTGGCGGAGAATGTGCTTCCGATCCGGTATGCCGGCTTGTCGACGTGTTTCCGGCAAGAGGTCGGTTCACATGGACGCGATACACGCGGCATTTTCCGTGTACATCAATTTGAGAAAGTAACAAACACGATTCTATTCATAATGACTATTGTTGATTTGAGAATTCTGTTAAAAGGTGGAACAGTTTTGCATTACATCGCCATTTGACAACAAATCGTGGGAAATGATGGACGAGATGATCGCCAATGCGGAACAGTTCTATAAATCACTCGAAATTCCGTATCGGGTGGTGAACATTGTGTCGGGCGCTCTTAATAATGCAGCTGCAAAGAAACTGGACTTGGAGGCATGGTTCCCCGGCTCGTCGGCGTTCCGGGAACTGGTCTCGTGCAGTAATTGCCTGGAATATCAAGCTAGAAGACTGTTGGTGCGTTATGGACAGACGAAGAAAATGAACACGGCTACGGACTATGTGCATATGCTGAATGCAACGATGTGCGCCACGACGAGAGTGATTTGCGCCATTTTGGAAGTGCACCAGACGGAGAGTGGCGTTCGGGTGCCGGAAGTGTTGAGGAAGTACATGCCGGAAGAGTATCAGAACGAAATTCCGTTTGTTAAACCGGCACCGATTGAAGTGGAACAGCAGAAGAAAGGGAAGAAACCGAATAAAAAAGGGGGAGATCAGTAGTGATTCTGGCATTTAAATCATTTTTTTATTGAAAACAATTTATTTCTGCTTTGTTGAAATAAAACTATAAATAAAATATGGAATAATTAAAATGGTGTTTGACAATCCTTCTATACATTTAAAATTAAACGGGTAACACATGAGTCGGTAAAAAAAACTGTAAAGATTTGCTCCGTTAATACTGGTTGCAGCGAAATGAAAAAAATTCAGGGAGATAGAGGAAGAAATTCGAAGAAAAACGTTAGATTCCGATTTTTTATTTTGAAAAGCAGAAAAAAAATAAATAAACTTTCTTTAAGACTCTGAACTTTTAAGACAAAAATTCAAAAAACTGAATCTAACAAAAGTTAGATTAATGTTGTTTCTTTCTTGTTGTGAAAAACCTTTTAAAGCATTGAAATTGGATGAAAATGACCTGTCAAATTTCAGTTATTATTACAAAGTCGGATTTTAGCGGCTTCACTTAACTTTCAGGGCTCACATTTCACAACAAGAAAAAAAAAACAAATCTAACTTTTGCTAGATTCAGTTTTTTGAATTTTTGTGTTAAAAAATGTATTTGATGTGGAAAGTTGAAAGTGCTTTTCCGAGTGCTGATCTGTCAAAAAAAACCGCAAGTTTATTTATTCTTTTTCTCTTTTTTGAAAGAAATAATCAAAAATCTGAAACTAACGGGTTTCTTAGAATTTCTTCCTCTATCTTGTTCCATCCAGTATTAAAGGAGCAACTTTTTACCGACCTTACAGGTCACTATTTTAGAACTCTCTATTCATGTGCCCTTAAAAAAACATTCTACCCCAGTTGAACAGAGCGATTTGATTATTCTTCAGTTGTTTTATTTTTCGTTGCATTTTTGGCGTTCTCCTGCTCGATTTGCTTGTGCTCCTTTCTGCACAGTTCCATCAGTTCGTCGAGCAGGCCCATTTTCTCTGCCAACAGTTTACAGCCTTCGTCGCATTCGCCCAGCCATGCAACGTCTCGAGTATTATTTTTAGCATCGAAATTCAAACCACCAGCGCCAAAGAGGGCCAACAAACCGCTCGACTGGCCGGCTTTCTCACGATTTATCAGCAATCGGGGCACATTCGCTTTGACACTGCAATTGAAAAAATGTTATTTCCAATTTTATTTTAGTGGCTGAATAATTACTGATCGGTTAAGGATGCGAATGGCTGCACCACCAACGAAGATCCAAGTATTATTAATAAATCACATTGATCGAAATCCGATTGTACACTGGTGTAAAATTTGTCCGGTAAATTTTCACCGAAGAAAACAATGTCGGGTTTCACAATTCCGGGACATTTTTCGCATATTGGAATCTCATCGTCGAATATTTTATCTGGAATTCAGATGATATAAGAACAGAGCAGCATTGTGAACATTTTTCCCACCTCTCATCCACTCTAAATCGTACAAATGTCGACATTTGAGACAATGGCCGGTGTAGAAAGTGCCATGAGCCTCGATGATTTTACTTTCCGGTATTTTCGCTACTCGTTCAAGGGTGTCAATGTTTTGCGTGTAATGTCGAAGCAGCAGCCCCTTTTCGGCCAACAGTCTAATAAAGTAGTGACATACAGTCGGTTTAAAGCAGCCGGGGTACAATTCCTTGGCCAGAACGAAAAACGGTTTGGGATTTTTCTTGAAATAGCCCAATTCGAAGATCGCTTGCGGATGGGGCAAGTCGTATTTCTGGAGATTGTCGTAGAGGCCGGTGCCGGGCGATCTGAAATCCGGTATACCAGCAGCTAAAATTCATTTTACTAGAAAAATGTTATCGGACAATGTGATGGTTTTATGTTACAAGTGGAAATTCCAGCGCCTGCCATTGTTATGATATTTTTACACTTTTTATTTTTGATGTACTGCGCTATACCGTCAATGCTGACTTCATTGAGCACTTTGGGCTTTTTGGTGTCGCCTTCATCGTGGGAAAAGCCCAATTTTTCCGCAAAATATTTACTCAATGCTTCCATTTTTGACAAATCTTCTGCGTCCGATTCCGACGCACTTGATTCTGATTCAATTTTGTTGTCGTGCGATTTCGAACTACTTTCTGCCATTGTAACCAATGTTCTTCGTATTAATTTAGAATGTTGTAAAACTAAAAGCATGCCACAACGCGAATTTCACACACAGGATTTTAAAAACACTCGAAAAGTTTTGAATAAAAAATTTTTGTAGGTAAATGTCAAAAATCCAAGTTCAAGGTTAAGGACCTCCATTTTGACAGCTTGCAGATTTTTGACAGCATTTGACAGTTTGTCGTTTTTATTTACCGATTTTGCGATTATTTACAATGTCTATTACACAAGGTAATTCAGCATTTTTAAATAAGAAATTATTAAAATTTGTTTATTTTAGATAATCGTCCGGAATTGTATGAAGAAGTGAAATTATATCACAACGCCAGAGAACGAGAAAAGTAACCTTTTCAATTCCCTTCTGAGTCATTCAACTGTAATGCGAGTTTTTTTCCAGATACGATAACTTGGCCGATCTGTATGCAGTGATAAACACTTTACAACAGTTGGAGAAAGCTTACATTAGAGACTGTGTCACCCCCAAAGAGTACACGGGTGCATGTAGCAAACTTCTGGTGCAATACAAAGCAGCCTTCCGTCAGGTGAAAGGCGATGAATTTCCCACAGTCGATGCATTTGTGCGAAAATACAAGGTACACTATGATGAGATTGATAAAAAACAGATTGTCAGTGATTGATTTTAGCTTGACTGTCCCGCTGCCTTGGAACGAATCAAAGAGGATCGTCCCATAACGATAAAAGACGATAAGGGAAACACCAGTAAATGCATAGCAGACATTGTCTCATTGTTTATAACAATAATGGATAAATTGCGTTTGGATATTCGTGCCATGGATGATTTGCATCCCGAATTGCGTGACTTGGTGGATACAATGAATCGTTTAAGCATAATTCCGTCTGATTTTGAAGGTAAACAAAAAGTGACCGAATGGCTAAACACATTGAATTCAATGCAAGCATCGGACGAACTGTCCGAATCGCAAGTGCGACAATTGCTGTTCGATTTAGAGAGTTCTTATAGTGCTTTTAATAAATTGTTGCACAATTCAACGTAAATCCACAAGATAGCAACTCATAATCGATCTAAATTGTGTAATAACCATAATATTAATTAATCATGTTTTACTTTAATAATAAATACAACATTTTATATAGTAAGTTAAAGAATTACATTAAAAATTGAATTTAGAAAAACAGTTTAAACGTTTATATCACAATATAATTGCACTAAACGAAAAGTTGTGGACGAATTTAGCAAGAAATAATTTAAAGGACGGTTAGAAATAAAAATGAGTTGATGAATTTTACGGGAAAATACCATCAGCCTTTCTCTCATCTTTAAACCTGTATTTTCACTTGTTTGGTGTTTGTATTTTTTAATCGCATATTTTTCATGCACGCTTTCTCGCCCATTAAATGCATCTTCCAGCACAGTGCCTCCTCTTCGATGTTTTCATGGCACAGTGGACATCGGACACATCCTTCCGTCAACTCTGCAATAATCAAACGCCATAGAAAATCAGTGTGATGAATGAATGGAAAAAATTCACCATTGCATTGTGTTAAATGCTGTTGATAGTTGTTGATTTGAATCGCTTCGGTACATTGAGTGCATTGCGAGTATTTCTCATGTTGGTCGCATTCAATCAGTAAATGTTCGGTGAATGTGGCCACTTCCACCACTTGACTGCATTCCATGCAACGAATCAGCATTGGACACGATCGCCAATAGTGCGAATTCATCGAATTGTTTATCTGTAAAATGGTGCTCTCCATTTGATTGCAGAAAATACATTGTCTGGAATGAAAAGTGGTTTATAATCGGATGAATAAACAAATTGTAAATTTTTTACTTTTCGTCGTCGGTGGTGTCCCTTTGCGAATGGTTACTGGGGGTGGAGATTTCACTAGCCGAACTTGAATTCTGTCTCTCCTCCATCGCCTTACCGTTTCCATTGTGAACAATGTTCGTACCACTCGAACTTTTTGTTAAATTGTAATTTGGTTTATGAAGAGTGTCATTAGATGTAAAGATGTTGTTTGTGCATTTGTTTAGTTCTTGATTTGTTGGGAGATGCGGTTCAGGACTTTGTACTTCAGTTATATTACCACTTGGCATAGAACACTGTTGGATTAGTCGATTGCGTTCCAACATGGCCCGTTTTCGATCCATGTCGATTTTGTCGAACTCGTGAAACAATTGTCGGTATAGTAGGTTTCTTCTTGTAATGTCATCGTCTGGGGGCAGATTTTTGCGCACTAATCGAGCGTTTACCTTGTACACCAGCACCAGGATACGTTCGGACACTTTACGTACCGCTTCGGCTGGATGGTGAAGACCACTAGAGCCGAATTCGGAGAGGGTTCGACATGTTAAGCCACTAAAAATGCAATGTGTTGTGAAATTTAGCCGTATGGTGTATGGAAGACTGTGAGTAATTCATTTATTGAATGAATACCTTTGTTTATCTGTTGAAATTCCGTGATTTAGAATGAGTTGTTCAACCATTTCAGCTCTACTTAGCGCTAGTCTAGGATGAGTACTGCTACTAACAGGCCTACTTAAATGAACGGGTATTAAATGTAAATCTCTACAAATAAAAAAAAATCTCATTTTTATCTAAAGACACACTAATAAATACATCAAATTAAATTTGCAATGTAACATTTTAAATTTGAACTTTTTAGGTTAGTTTTTAAATGTCAGATTTCGGTGTTACCAACAGAAAACTAGTAACTAAAAAACATCACCAAAAACTAACCTAAAAATGTCTACTGATTTTTTGTTTTTCTGACGCGTGAGAAATGGAGTGAAAATATTTGTAAAAAACAATTTTACCGAACATTTTTACAATCTGCCATCGTAAGTATCGTATGTACTGCCATGTGATGTATACGAGCACTTGTGTCACCGGACTTTGTTAACAATTCAGGCAACAATTTGTCGACACTACGAGAAACCTCTGCGGGAGAAACTCTAAAACCCATAAAACATTCGATAATAAATCACCAATTAGAGAAATAACAAATTACCTGCCAGGCACAAATTGTACAAAAAACAGTCGTATCACTTCATTCGCTAAATTATAAACGGAAAAAACTTTGTCCCGTAATGCACGATGCAATAAAAATATGGCAGCTCGTGCCGTTTTATTTGGTGTATGCATTCTGTTATTATCATACGACAGCAAATCTTCCTTCAGACAATTCAAGCCGTCCTCTTTGTCACAGTAATGTTTCGAATAGAATTTCTCCACCAAATCACTGCCAAACACGAGAATTGGTAAAGCGGCTTGTTTCTTTTCACGTTCAGTTAACTTGGAAACTGTCCTTACATCCGGCTCCATTTGGCACTCACGCAGAAACTCATTCGTTTGTGAACTAAAAAAGCAACCTCATCATCATCATTCTCAACAAAATTCCTCATATTTACTGTCTCAGTGCCGGTAAAGGCTTGTCTTCGTACATTTCATAGGTACTTTTGACAATGGCACCAGCCGATTTGTTCCGTCTTCGAAACGAGCCTCGTTGCTGTATGTTTGTGGGACTGCCAGTGCTGGGCGAGCCAGTTTTCGGACTGTGGTGTCGGGAAATGCAATGCATGGGCGACACTTGGCCCGGATGCAATTGATTCGGCGATTGTACACGCTTCACCAACGTAGGCGACAATATATTGCCCTTATTCTGGTCAGTTTCATCGAAATACTCGTCATTCTTCTTACACACCTTCCCATCGGCCTCCAACAATTGGTCAATACACAACAACTGATAAATCGTCGTTCGATATTCATCGATTTGGGTTTTCTTGTGTCGTGCACGTTCATAGTCCTCCATTTCGATGGCGTGCCTTTTCTCCAGCTCGAATTTGCACAGTTTCTCGCCTGCAGTGCGCAATGTTTGCATTGCATGCTTCAATTTCCGTGCATACTCGAAACGTTCATCTGAAAATGCATTCCGTGTACATTGTGAACGATTTGCGGTTGTATTTAACATACTTATCACAGCCAGATGCTTTTTCACTTCCATATCACGAATGATATTCGCCACTTCCACATCCACGTACATTTCAAATGCCAAATCATCGTATGGGGACACATATTCCGGATTGTGGATGATTTCATTCAATTTGATATTCTCACTATTTGATTCTGCCAGTTTTTCCGTTTGTTTTATCGTTCCTAATAGATTAATCGCTATTAAACTAACCTGGAAATATGTTCGGTTAATTGTTTAATTGATTTTGTTCTAAAGAAAATACTTGATTGTAAATGTTGTAGGCATTCGCATGGTTTTCATGCAAATTCAATTTGACATAAGTTGCTTGCTCACATTTTGGTACATTGGCGGATTTCAGTTCTCTGCTCTTAAATTCGGATGATTCGTTGTCGGATAATGTTATGTAGCCGATGTAATTCCATTCGATTTTCGATACATTCTTGTCGACAATGTTTACATCGTCGTTGCATGAAAACAATTCCACTTTGGATGCTGGAAAATGTTTTTATTCAACTATTGTACAGTGTTTCATACGAATTCCACTTACGGATCATGTACTGATGGGCCAAAATCTGGATTTTATTTAAAACACACTGTTTAGTTAATTGCAGGACAATCTCTTGTGGATAATCGGAATTTTTCATAGAACGCCAACCCTTTACGGTTGGTCCGTGTGTATTTAATTCATTTGCACGGTAATTTGTGTCTTCACCTGCAATTTTACACTCAGCAGTCATTGGAAGTGTGCAAATGTTATTGGATTACTTACTAGTTACATCGACGATAGTGAATGGAATTTTTTTCGGCATTTTTACTACATAAACGCACAATATGTACGGGTTTTCTTGTATTGATTATAACTATTTGAATTATTAAAGTGTTGAAACGTGGACAGAAGACGATTCATTAAATCGTTAAAACACTGTATTGATTTCGTTTTGGGGTGGAAAACGCGCATGACTTGGATTCAAAAGTCCAAACAAACTTAAAGTTATATTCAAAGAATGATCATTCCATGTTGAAAGATTTTGTTAACAAATAGCAAAAGTTAAATATATGAGAAAATGTGTTATCACAGTAAAAATAGACAGTTTTCTAAAATGTAATCACTTATGCATAAGTTGATCGTAAGTAGCGTTATTAGCGAAATTGTCGCACTCTTCGAACGGCAATGTTTCGTATTCATTTTCAATTTCATTCGAGTTTTTTGGCATTGAACGTCTGTTTCTTCGTTTAATGTATCTGCAAGTGGATTATTAAATGTTTGAAGCGCAATTATTGACCAACTTACATGTAACCAAAATATCCAATTGGAACAAGCACTAAAACTACCAACAAAACCCACAAATACGAATACTGACTAGAGTTGTTCTCGTCTTCAGTGGACTCCCTTACAT
Source organism: Silvanus unidentatus (assembly GCA_963930825.1). Taxonomy (NCBI): domain Eukaryota; kingdom Metazoa; phylum Arthropoda; class Insecta; order Coleoptera; family Silvanidae; genus Silvanus; species Silvanus unidentatus. The sequence goes on along the minus strand of OZ005759.1, from coordinate 57,517 downwards.
TCTTCACCACTTCGGAATGTTGTGCTCCCAAATCGATGACCTCCTCATAATAAACCACTTCATGTGTCTTGCCATGATGTAAATTCTCAATGATAAACGTAAAACAGTATTTCTCCCTCGAATTTAACTTGTCAATTGTTACATTTTTAGTAACATTGAATTCGTTCATTGTAACATTAGCTGCAATCCATCCATGTCCATATTCATTACACAATTCGTCACTAAACGGTAACAAATCATCAGTGAGTTGTTTCTCTTTGTTGTAATCTTGCACGATAAACAACACATTATACAAGGTGAGCCTTTTATCCAACGGTTGCAGTTTGAATGTAACTGAATTGCTTGTTTTATTCACCAATTCCGGTGACTGGTTTATGTAGTCGCCCAAATTGTCCGTCTCAATCTCCTTCCAAACATATTCGCTGTGGTAATGTTTGTTATCCGAGCGCACATAAACGTTGAATTTCGTACTGAATGGTATGAATTTGATCTGAAAACAATTCAATTTTCAATTTCATTCGATTTCATTTGTTCGCGCAGGAGCAAAATGGATTTCGCGCATATGTCAAATTTAAAAAACTCTGGCTTCTCATTGGTCGATTCAAATTTTCAAATCAGCCAATGAGAAGCGAGGATTTTTTAAATTTACGCGCGAACATTTGCTACACGGAGAAAAAATGAAGAAAACTAAACAAATACTTGGTGTGTATATTTCTGTGTGTACGTTCCGTTGAGGATATGATGAATCTCATGGATTGTCTCCACTTCACCGTTCACCGACGCATTTAAGAACAATGTGAACGATGTTATTGTGCCATTTTGGTAGTACGGATGCAACCAAGTGATGTTCAAGTGGCAGAAATCGTCGCGTTCGTTGCAGTTGTCGACAATGTAGGAAATGTTCATTGGAGCGCCGGGAACTGCAAAAGATTCCCCATTAGAAAATGCACTGTTTTTCTATGTTTACACACCTCTATCGGCTGCTATTTCGTTGATGGTCGATTCAGGTCCAAAACTATTGGAATCCTTATTCTTAATACTCAATCGAAACTTGTACGTTTGACCTTTGATCAAATACGGAACATCAATACAGAATTTCCGAGGCCATAATGGACATTTGGTCAGTGGATTTGAATACGTTTTGCATTTATAATATGAGAGTAAGTTACATCTTGTCACTTGGACGTACTGAGCGATTCCGGGATTGTTTTCTGCTATGTTGAAACGGAACGAAGCCGTCTCTTCGTCCATACTGTACAATTCGACGTTTGCAGGCGGTTCAGCAACTGATTGTAATCACATTTTAGTGACATATTTGATTTTATCGGTACAACTTACTGCCTGATAATGTGGTGAAGTTGAAAAGCAACGGAGTGGAGAGCGGTCTGTCCTTCGGATGGCGATACGCGATTATTTCTAGCCTGTAATCTGTGAATGGCTTTAAATTGGTTAAATGGTAGTTGTTCCTTGACTCAGCAATGAATTGCTCCGATATATTAAATGAAGTGTTCGTTACGAACACGTCGTACACTAAACGACCGTAAATTTGCGTACAATCCAATTTCTCCCAAGAAATGTACGCTTCTCGGTCAGTTGCACGGATTTGCACTTTATTTGGAATCTCATCGATTGTGGGCGCCACTAAAACAGAATTTCGTTTCACTTCATCACAAAGAAATGTTTAAAATTGTTGTTACATGGTTCTAAAGTGGATTCACTCAAAATCTGATCGGTTTCATGCAACACCGACGAAATATTGATGTTATAACGAGTGTAAGGGATGAGATTGTCCAATAGGACTTCAGTCGTTTTGGTAACAATGAATCCAGTCGATTTGAGACGTTGTAAATTGTGCGGCTCTGATGTGCAAATGTCGTTCGCTTTGTAGGAAATGAAGTAATTGATGCGATTCTCTTCGTCCTCTTGGGGCCATGATAGTTTGATTGATGTTCTGTTGACGGTCACTTGGATGTCAGGAAATGCTGCAACATTTTATTGTTGGATTGTTTGATAACAAATGCGCCACTTGGTACCTTTGATTTCATTAAACTCGAGCACTTTCGGCCTCCAGTTGGGATTGTTTATTAACTGGCATGAAATCGTGTTGCTGTCATCGTTCGAGTGCAGTTTTAAGTACGTTATTCTCACTTCTAAAACATAAATAGGTGTTTATTGAAGAGATGATGGAGTGTGTTTATAATTTACCATTTTCATGGCACACTCGAACATTGTCAATGGCCCAAAAACCGTTTGTTCGATTATTGCTTTTGTAACTGGTCTCTACAAACACTTTTAATTTATCTAATTGGATATTTTGTTCTTTTAATTTAATATTGGTCCATTGGTTGATTGATTCGATGTGTTTTATTGGAATTCGTGTGCTGTTGTTTAGGTAGAAGAACGTCATTTTGCAATTGGTGCACATTTTTATGTACAAAGAAATGCACAAGTCTTTCGAGTTGATTGTGTACGGTGGTCCTAAACGAGAGATTTGGGCACTTTTACTGTACATAAAATAATCTGAAACCGAAAAGACATGTTTAAAATGTTTTCACGCATTAGCAAAATGGACTTTGCGCATATGTCAAATTTTAAAAATTCCTGGCTTCTCATTGGTTGATTCAAATTTTCAAATCAACAAATGACAAGCGAGGATTTTTCAAATTTACGCGCGAACAGAAAATCATTGTTACTTTTGTGGATTTTCCATAAACTCGGCTCTTCGCTCTGCATGAAGAAGTATAATGGTTTCAGTGGTTCTGTGTCTTTGTATTTAATCATTTCATTCTTGAAATTAACGTCTTGCATGCGTAGAGTGTCATTTTTTAAGCTGATTTCAAAGGTTCTCCATTCGTTCGGTGGCAATACGTTGGTGAAAGCCTACAATAATTTCCAATTAAACGATTGCACTCGTAAATTGTTACAAGTACTCGATAGTTGTCCAACGAAGGCGTTTCTTCGTCGGGTACCCCGTCTTTGTGTTGCAAATCAACAGTAAACTTGTCCACTTTAATCTGATAACAAGGATAATGATACGGATCCCAACCATCGCAAATGAACAATTTCACACAACTGCCAGCACTGCGTACAGAAAATGATAATTGGAATTCGTTCGAAATTTCCACACGTTCTTTGAATGGTTTCGTCTGATTTGATGTGAAAATCGTCGGTAATTCTACAACAAATATTTTAGTTTTGTTAATTAGTGTGCAATAGTTATGCAACCAACATTTCATGGACATTTCAAAAGTTATGCAACTAACATTTCATATTTTTTCGAAATTTTTTTCCTTACCATCCCATCGACTGTCCACAATACTGTCATCAACACCTGGAATTTGATCGGACACCTGCCAATTTTTAATTGTCCATTGTTTATTGCAAATGTCGTTTTTGGTGAATTTGCAATTGTAGTTGCTTGTTAACGAGGGCACGAATTTTGTAGCTAAAACATTGTATATTTGAATTAAATAAAATTGTAAATAAACGTAAAAAGTGACTCACTTATGTTGGGAATTTGTTCGGGGTTTCGTGGAAATGGATAAATCCATCCAATACCTGAATAACGTTCATTGTCCTCTGCAATGCAACTGGATTCCACAGCACCCTCTTTATTGGCACTTGTTTGTTTAGAGATGTGTGTTAAACTGATACTGTACGATTGATTGATAAATTCAGTGCATATCAATAATAATACAACTAATATTAACATATTTCTCCGTCTAAAACAAATTGAATTAAACACCAAACACTCAAAGAAAACTCATTATCTTGTGATGAAATTTAATAAAGAATCAAGTCATAAAGATAAGAGTGTGTTTATTTATTTGTTTTTAAGAAACTATAAGAATGTTTGTTAACGTATATTGCTCTTAACATTGCAAGATGTGCTTATTATTTAAATTAGTAAATGTTAAAGTTCGTTCAACAAGAATTTGAGCTTAGATATTTTCCAATTGAAATAAACTTACTTCAGTTGTACTAATTTATTAAATATTTCCATTTACGATTTATTTGTACATGATATTTGGTGTTACCATTGTTTTTCTACTACTGAAAATTATTAATAGAAAAAGTCCTTGAATTGTCTCTCTTTCATCATCGCTATTTTCTCCTAGCTTTATACTGTATTGTATATTTCACATATGTACATTTCTTTTTTTAACAAATTTTATGTCTCCATTTCGTAAACAAGATTTATGATGATATTTAACAGACCTGCTGACTATAATTATAACTTTTATCCGATTTAGAACAGTTTAAAAATGTTTGGTTGCAATTTTGAAAATTCAAATATGGCGCCAAACAGTCTACCAACATTTCCATATAAAAGCGCTAAACTCCCTAAAATAGTAACCATTTCTTGTAAACCACCGTTTAAGGAGAGGTGTGGATTGTTAAAATACATTTGTTGAATTATAAATTGATTGTTGTATTATTGCTTTGTTAATATAGAGTGTTGCAATTGAAATGGATGATACCAAATTAGAACTGACCAATAAACCGGTCATTAATGAGAATTCGGCTTCTTACAAGCCGATACCAGAACGTGATGTTGAGGGTAAGTTAAATTGAGATCTTTATTGCATCATACCTGAAAAAACGTGCTTTTCTTATTTAGAGCAAGCCGTACAACGGCCCAAAAGTTTACACAAGTCCAAAGAGGCTGTTAATGATGGTGCTGATGAAAAAATGCTGCCAAATGAACCGGAGATCAAGATCAGTCCCAAAAATGGACCGAAAGAGAAGCAAAACGGTGATGCAAAATTGGATATAGGTAAATTTTGGAATAAAACACAGTAGCAGATTCATGTTTGATTTTTTTTGAATTTCAGAGGGCGAAGTGAAAGCATTTGTCGGTATGAGCAAAGATGAATTAATGAAATACGCCAACGATCCATTCTGGGTTCGTTTACGTTGGCTGTTGTTCATTGGATTTTGGCTGTTGTGGGCCCTGATGCTGATTGGAGCGATTGTTATAATTTATGCGGCCCCAAAATGTAGTCCACCACCGCCCAAAACATGGTAACAATCAACACAATAATAGTAACAAAAGTTCAGATGCAATTTGTTAATTTAGGTGGCAACAAGGACCATTAACCGAAATTACACCAGATGCAACAATAAGTGAATTAAAAGCGTTAAATGAACAAGGCATCAAAGGATTTATTGTCACGTATGAAGAGGACGCGTACAAAGCCATCGACAATCAAACGAATAAATTAATTGCGTTATTGAAACAAGCAAAGGCGGCCGAATTGAATGTTATTGTTGACTTGGAGGCTGGCACTTCAACGGTTTGGTTTGAACAATCCGAAATGCAATCAAATTACAAGGACTATTATATTTGGAGGGCGCCGAAATTGGCGTCAGACGGTACGCCAAATCCTCCAAATAATTGGGTTAGTAAACAAAGCGTTTGTTTATTAGATTGTTAAATGATTGTGGGGTTTTAGAAATCGGTGCATAATGGCACAGCATGGACACAATCAACAAAACGCAACGAGTATTATTACACCCCGAATAAGAAGCCGCTATTGAATTTCCGTAATGAGAATGTAACTGAAGAGTTTTCACAGGTGATTAAGAATTGGTTGGAATACGGTGCGAATGGCATTCGTATCCGTAAAGCTGGTTATTTGTTGGTGGATCCGAAATTCGAGGATGAAACACCGTCTCCCAAATCGAGTGGAACATTGACGGATTACGACTTTTATTTGCATACAAAAACGCAAAATTTGAATGATTTAAGTTTGTTGTTGAGTAAATGGCGTAAAGTGGTGAAGAGTAACACAGAAAACGGTCCGTTTATGGTTAATGAACAATTGTTGAACATCGAATCGTATAAATTGAATGGAAGTTTAGTAGTGGATTTGTCTTTACAGACTGATTTGTTTGGTAAATCGGTTATTGTGCCAGATGAGACAGTGAAGATTTTAAATTATACTTTGAATATTGATAATATTGATTGGCCTTTATGGAAGACAAATACGAGTGCATTGCCAGTTGATGTATTGGATATTGTGACGTATTTGTTGCCGGGAACGCCGTTAATTGCGAAGAATGCAACGATAAATCAGTCGTTATTGAAGATACGTGAAACACCGTCAATAATGCGGGGCAGCTGTAGTTTTCACAATGTGACGAATAATACTGTCTTGGCGTTCATTAGGTAAGCATTTTAGATGATTGTTGTGCATAAAATTTCAATGTTTGCATTTATTTTCTTGCCTTCATTGTGTATGACTAGGGAGAGGTAACAGAATCTTGAACTTTTCTAACAAAGAAATCGTTGGTGAATTAGTTTGATTGATGTGTGTGTTTTTTTAGGGTTTCACCGGGTAATCCGGGAATTCTTGTAATGGTAAATCCTACTACAGAACATGTACGAGTTAATATATCAAAAGAGATAGCACAGTTGAATCATTTGGAGGAAGTAACTCCGCAATTTTACAGCAAGAATTACAATGCGTCGATTACGGAGAAGTAATTTGAGAACATTTTGAATCCGGTACATTTTTTTATATGCATTGTTTTTGCAGTGTTAAGATTGGAGCTCGAGATGTTCCAATGCCAGGCAAATCGGCAATCGTCTTATCTTATGTACCCAAAGCGAAGGACGATTAGTGTTGAAAAAAACAAGATGTGGAGTATTAACATTCCATTTTCCTGTAATTTTTTTTGATAAAATGTGTACATAAACTCATAATTACTTATGTACAAGTTCATATATGTAGTATGTATACATACTGAATAAATGCATGTTGAAAATTAAAAAATTCTTTCAAATTGTTTAAATAAACAGAAAAATTGGTTTTAGTGCAAAAAAGTGTACTCGGAGTAAAAAATAGCGTGCCAATGAAAAGCTTTAGAAATGGGCGTGGCTAAATTAAAGTCGGCAGCTAACTTCACACCAGATTTTTCATGTTGGTAATAGTGGACGTGTGGTAACGTCATAGAATAATAAAAGCAAATGTCAATATCACTGAATAGAATAATTACAAATAAACCAAACATAACTTAGATAATTATGATGTGATTATTCCTTAATTTTAGTTGAAAACTCCTCCAAATATTATGTATGGTTATTCTTAACATTGAAATCACTGTAGTTATTTGAAAATGTCGTCGTACTTAAGAGGCTCAGCCCACTTTGTGTGGTCTACAACAAGTATTTTAGGCAAGGGGGCCACTGCCACCGTCCACCAAGGTGTTAACAAAGAAACTGGAGAACCTGTTGCCGTAAAAATCTTCAACCAAAGCAGCACATTACGCCCAAAAGATGTTCAATTGCGCGAATTCGAAGTCCTCAAAAAGGTGAAACATGAAAACATAGTGAAACTGCTAGCCATCGAAGACGAACAGGAAAACAGTCGTGGCAAAGTGATCGTAATGGAACTGTGCACGGGTGGCAGTTTATTCAATATCCTTGACGATCCAGAAAACACGTACGGACTGAATGAGTCGGAATTTCTGCTTGTTCTCGAACATGTTAATGCTGGAATGAAACATTTACGTGACAATAATTTGGTGCATCGCGATTTGAAGCCTGGCAACATAATGAAATTCATTAAGGAGGACGGCACGACCGTCTACAAACTAACTGACTTTGGGGCTGCACGCGAATTGCAAGAGGATCAACAATTCCACTCTTTGTATGGCACTGAAGAGTATTTACATCCGGACATGTACGGTCGGGCCGTGCTGCAAAAGTCCGCGAACAAAGCGTTTGGTGCAACGATCGATTTGTGGTCGATTGGCGTCACTTTGTACCACGTGGCCACCGGGAATTTGCCGTTCAGACCGTACGGTGGACGACGGAATCGCGAAACGATGTACCAGATTACAACAAAGAAAGAGAGTGGTGTAATTAGTGGTGTTCAAACGAAGGAACATGGGCCGATTGAATGGAAACGGGATTTGCCGACAAATTGCCTTTTGAGTGCTGGTTTAAAGAAAATCATCACACCGTTAATTGCTGGCTTGTTGGAGGCTGATTCGACAAAGATTTGGTCATTTGATCGGTTCTTTAACGAGGTGAATGCCGTTTTAATCCGAAAACCAGTCAATATTTTCAATGTAAACAAAGCGGAATCACTAAAGGTAGAATTATTTAGTTTGTCCGAATGAATCTTTGAATTGTTGATGTTTTTTCAGGTTTACATTCATCCAGACGAGACGTACCACCATTTACAAGCATTTATTTACGACCAAACGGGAACAAAACCCGAGAGTCAAATAATTTTGATAAAAAGTGCACTTTTCTGTGATGTTGTGGGTGAAAAGTCCCGAGCTGGTGGATATCCGAAGACCACTGAAGAGGATCCATTGTTTCTCTTCAACAAGGACGACAACAATATCATTCTGTCCAGTGAGCAAGAGATTCCGAAATTTGCCGGCTTCGGAGAGGTGATCAGTGTGGAAAAGGACGCTGCACAAGCGAAAATCGCGTGCAGTGTTGGACATTTGTGCAAGAAACGTATTGAAAAGTACTCGTTATCTTGCAAGTTAATCTGTGATTCGGTTGAGAATTTCATCACATATTTAAACAATGAATTACGCAATTTAAATCAAAACACACAACATTTATTGGACAAAACCATATTGTATAAACAAATGTGTAAGACATTGGAATTGTGTCAGCAAATGGCGAAGTACAACACGAAAATCGACTATGGAAAACAGTTGGAGAAGGAGAGTAGGGAGTTTGTGAGCACAATGGCGATCGGTGTGCAGAATTTGTACAAAACGCATGCGGTGGAGAACAATTTGAAGGCGCAATGGGACTGCACCAGTCGCGAATCGAAGAATCCATACAAGACACTGGCGCCGGCAAGGGCCAAGACGCAAGTGGAGAATCTGCGGGATTCTTGGCAGCATTTGGTGCGCGATCGAGCCACTCGCTCATTGACATACAACGATGAACAATTCCACATATTGGAAGGTGTGAAAATCACGCAGACTTTGAATCGGTTGCGGTCGTTGTTGGAATGTGAAACGTATCCGCAGTACAAACAGTTGGCGGACAATTTCGGTGATTGGTATAAAATTGCACAGAATTTACATTTGAAGATAACGATTTTAATTCAAGATGTTGGTCGGTATGATAATAGGATCAAGTATTTTGATGCTGATTTGACGTGTGAGAATTTGGATTTTATGGAACATGTGAGAAAGAATATGGAACAACAGGAGACGACAAAGAGGAATCATGTGACGGTGACAAGGAAGAAAAGCAATTCGCAGCATTTATTGATACGGAATAAGTTGACTGATTTAAATAAGAATTTATTAAAGGGCACCAAAGAGGCGCTTAAAGAGAATACAGATCTTGTTAATAAGTTGAATGATCTGTTGAATAGTCTTAATGAAGAGAAGAATTCATAACTATTATTTTCTAGTTGTTTTTTCCATAGGTATTTTTACAGAAACAATGTATATACATTATATTATAATGAATTTTCAAATGTATAAATAAATATGTTTACAAAAATTGCAGAGTGCATTAATGCGCGCCATCTAGTAGCAAATTCACGAACTGTCATTTTAAATTCCGTCTGTCAACTGTCAAATGACCAAAAAACTTTTCTGACGGTTAGAACCCGGTTTAATATTCGTTGTGACGCTGTGTAATATTTTTATGTTTATAATCTAACAAATAATTTTGCTGTTTTAAATTGTACATAAAAAATTAACTAAAATGGAGACCAACAGGTAATCATGGTGTTGTTGAAAAAAATACCAAATCTAAGCACACTTTGTTTGTTGTTTTAGAAGAAGGAGTTCCGGCATACCAATCTTTGATATGAGCAGTTCGGACGAAGAGAGTAGCATCAATTTGCTGGAAAATGTTGTGAGTTTGTTGTTGGATTACTTAATTGTGCAATCATGATTAGATAGGCCAATGTTTGTCCGCTAAATTTCAAAAACGTACTACTGTCCACATCGAACATTCCCATAGCAGAGAATCGCATTTTGTGGTGCAGATTTTGTAGTTGGAACATACGTTTCTCCCTTGCAACACCATCATCGTTATCCACTTCTAAAATGTTGTAAATTCGGCTGGTGCTCGTATACTAAAACAACAGAAATTTTGCAGTTTGTTTGAATCGATGTTTGTGTTTAATTACCATTAAAATCGCGTCTCTAGCGATGAATATGATGAGGACCATTTCAAAGAAAATGATCATGGTCCAGAACCCATCGACCAGTATCAAAGAGAGACTCTGCGATTTGATGATTGAATTGAGCAAATCAAGTACAGTCGTGAAACATTTGTAAATAAGAATGAGTAATTGAAAGGAGTACGTTTTGTTCACCAATTGACTGCCATACCAGAGATCCAAATGGATTTGTGTGATTTTATGCAATTTATATTGTAAATGCGAAATTTGTTTTGGATTTAATACGATTTTTGTGAGCTGTTCGTTAATGAATTTCAATCGAACGTAGATTAGAAACACTTTAATAACAAACATGTTCACCAAAATGGACGATATTATGTATGTTACATTGTATGTGAGGAAATATACAACACAGGTATCGAAATCGTCCACATTTATCAGTAAACATATCGAATTATTCGTTATTACTAACACAAGTATAAAAACGTACTTTGAAATGATGAGTTTTTTATAGAAACTACAAAAAATGTTCAATTAAACATTGAATTGTGGACATTTGTCGTGAGATACTCACGAAAATCGTCGATCCATGTAAAAATGCTGCAATTTTATGTCAATTTTAATGAACCAATTCAACGAGTCTGCCAATTGTTGCCGATAAATCCATCCACTGACCACAATTACAATTGTTACAATCAATTGGCCCAATTTCAGTTCGCGATTGTTCATGTCGTCCGAGTAAATCGTGAATAAACTGGCATAAATCATTAAACTGATTAAAGAGAGAATGTTGATGATGTAATTGGACGAGAATGGTTCGAATTTCTTTAGGGAACTGTTATAATTCACTGGACTAACGCAGAAAATTTGCAATGGTCTAAACCAATTGAAAACCGTTGCAAGGGAATCGTTTGTATCGTTGTCCATTTTCAGATTGTGAAATTTATTAAAGCAAATCGTGATTTTTATACGAAAATTACCATTGAATAAGTAATGAGTTAATCAGGAGAAGTTGATTGCTTAATCAGTTGATTGGATTGATTTTTTCATTGAATTAATTTGTTTCAGAGAAACGGTCTAGATGCCCAGCCGAAAACCAGGCCGAATTTGTTCGCTGTATTGCCGAAACCATCACCGAAATACTCATTACGACCGTCCATTGTGGCGAGGGCTCGTCTGGAGGCGAAGAAACGTTTCATCAGTAGCACACCGTTACATCGAAACGTGAACAATAATGCACCGGGTTTTGGGAGTACGGATGAGGATGGAAACATGTCACCGATTGTGAATGGCGTCGATGAACGGCAGAGAACAATGACAGAAATGTTATCAAACACAGTCTCGGATAATAGTCGAATAGAGAGTGATGCAAGTTTAACGAGGAGACAGAATAAATCGATGGAAAAGAGTGGAAAATCGAAAGAAATCAGTGGAACAACTACAAATAAAACACTTGTGAATAAGACAAGAACGTTTCAAGGTGAAGTAACGAACAAAAGTGTACAAATTCAGACGTCGAATGAGAGATCACCGAAAGAGAAACGTTTGGAAAATGTTTTGAGACGTTTAACCACTTTACAAGCGAACAATTCACAGAATTCTTATAGTATACATTTAGATGAGAATTGTGCAGAGTGGAAAGGTATTAAACGGATACATAAACATCGGAATCGAACTGAACCGGGCTTGAATAATAAATCGATACAAACGTCGTTGATGAAATCGAATGGAAATGAACAAAAGGAAGTAGAAAATGACAAGGAATTGGAAATAGATTTTAATGCAATTAACAATGTGGCTGATAAGTTGAAAGTGATCAATGCAAATTGTTTGACATTCAACAGAAAAGAACATTTAGCGAAACAGTATCATATTGAGTGTGAAAATGAAACGGACAGTGAAGCGTCCGCTCTTCCATCCAATTACAGCGATTCGAATGGATCTGTACAGTCACATTCGTCGAGTCGTTCGTTGGATATTGCACAAAGTCCGGCATTGGATAATGTGAACGTGCCACAAAGTCAACCGTGGCGTTTAATGGATTGTATGCCTACCGATTATATTGCGGTGAATCGAATTGTGGAACCGTCGGTGGTGGATTTCACAAGGAATCAAGATAAGACACCGATGAATGTGACAAATCGAAAAACTGTGAATGAGACATTGAAGAATAGTGTGGGAATTGCAAGTGTTTCACCGACAAAAAGGAGGAAACCATTGGATGAGAGTCCGAGTACACCGAAACGACGTGTTCCAACACCAAAGAAGACATCGAAGAGTTTGGAGAAGAGTTTGGAGAAATCGTCATCGCCTGGCCAAGAAAAGGAGAGGTCGGGTAAAAGGTCCGATTTGGTGGTAGTTTTATTTAATGAGAGAATCCCGAATGAACAAAATGTTGATAAAACAATTACAAATAAAAGCATAAGAGACAATTCGATTGGTGTGGTGGAAAGTGGTCCAGAAGTGGGTGAACAGAGAGTAAATGTGGCTGCTCCAATGGCATGCAGTTTGATGGTTAATGAAACGTCCAATGTTTCATCAACATTGACACCGAAGAATAACAAAAACAATATTAGCAAACAGGAGGTTAGGAGGGATAAAAGTTTGGTGGAAAAATCGCAAACCAAAAAGAAAGCACAAAGAAAAATTAATAATAAACAGTCAGAGACGAAACAAAATGGCGAAAGAACTTCAAATCGAATTAAAGAAAAGGAGGCTTTGGAAGGTGAGTTGATAAATTAGGTAACTGTATTAATGAAAAACAAAAGAATGTTTGTTTGTTAAGAATTTTGTAAATTCTAAACGTATAACGAGAATTTATATTGTTTGTTTTAATTGTAGAGCCGGGAATACGACGTTCAACCAGAGAAAGAAAACCGATAAAACATCCATTTATTCGATTGTCAAAAGCAACATATTCAGAAGTGAACAAAATATCAGCATCAATTTTAAGTAGTAAATTAACAAGCATAAAAGAACACATTAGTCATAATAAAATCAAACAAATCGAAGAGTCGGCTTGGTCGGATGCAGTGAGTCGTTTAATGACAGGTAAAATATTGAAAGAGCCAATCTCGGAGCCAGTCAAAGAAACGAAGATGAAGAAAGGTAAAGGAAAGAAGGGAAAAAAAATGGTAGAGGAGGGAATAGAACGGGAAACTGAAGGAAATGTGAATGTCACACAAGAACCCATCGCTGAGACTAGTGGAAAAGAGGAAATATTTAAAGAGCCCACTGAACCGATTAAAAAACCTGTGAAAAAGAGAGGAAAACGAAAGGAGAGTGAAAATGCACCAGCTGGTCGGATTGAAATGGAAAATGGGGAGAATGTCACACAAGAACAGATGCCAACAGATAAAAAAGACAAGAAACAAAGGAACAGAAAGAAACAGCAAAATAAATCAGATGGAACATTGCAAGAAATCCAGAATCGGCAAGAAGATAATGTTCCAAATGAAATAATGGACATTGGACAAGAGAGTGTGAGCAATAAGTCATTGTCTCCGAAAAAATTGAATCAATCAAAACGTGCAGACAGAGAATTGTCGGTGAGATTACGAAGTAGTCGACAAAATACAGAAAAGTCAACAACCCAAACAGACAATGAGATTGTGAATGAAGAAGTAATGGAACCGCTCACGATTGTGCATGATTACATTCCGGACAATTTGAATATTGAAGTTAGTAATCGAGAAGCGATCACTTCGCAAGTGGACAATGAAACGGAATTGACTCAATCACGAAGGAATCGAAAAAGGACTACAAACAGTGAAGAGAAACCAAAACGTACTCGTACTCGTGCTTCAAAACGTAAAGAAAATGTTACTAGAGAGACGGAAGCAAATGGAACGCAGAATGTTATTGAAAGTGTATCTGAAATGCAACCAGTCGATGATAATGTTGTACAAAATAGTGAAACAGAATCGACACAAGAGATGCGAAGATCATTTAATTTGCCTGGTACAAGAAAAGTAGTGCAAAAAAGAAAAAGTGGTCGAATTGAGAAGAATTATCGACACAATAGTATCACATCAATGGAAGTGGTTAGTGCGGCTAACTTTGACGAAGTGGCACATTCATTGCACATTAAATGGCGCGGATCGAGAAATTTTCATAGTAAAAACATCAATTGATAATAAATTTATTGTTTTGTAATGAATGATTTGTTTAGAATTTGCCACATCGAAACCACATTTTACACAAATTGCGAATGGACAAGGACAAATAGGAGTTACTGTTAAATCGCTAAATACACATGGAGTGATGGGTTATTTTATTATAAATCCAGACAGTTCGATTAGTTATGAGGCAGACAAAACGGATAAGGTGAGTTGATGGAAAATGGTGTGAAGAATCGCTTTTCTATGTTTTGATTTCTGGTTTTTTTAGTTTTGTACAATAATGGAGGGCGAAGCAAAGTTGGTGACAAATGAGAAGAATTTCGAATTGAAAAAATTATCTGATTTCATTATTGAACGAGGTAATATTTTTATTATTTGTTGATTGGTTTTGTTTTAATGAAGAATTTCTATTTTAGATCACAGCTTCACCATTAGTAATTTGAACAAAGAGAAATCGTTGGTTGTTCACTTTGTCCAACACTCATAATAAATATATATAAATATAAATAACATTATAAAAATATTTGTTAATTTAGTTGGTATGTGTTATATTTCATTTTGTAAATTAAAATACCATTATAGGAATTTTTCATTGGTGTTTAAATAAAGATTGTAATATATACTCGGAGTAGTTTGGTGCACTGATCCGAACAGATACAGTTTTCTTCTATTTTTGACATACATAAAATTGACATTTGTTTAATGGTGAATTGTTTTTGTTTAACAATATATTACGAAAACTCTTTAAAATGGGCATTAGTGATTGTTTCGAAAATTTTAGTATACCTCCGTGCATATGGTTCGAAGGTGGTCTAAAACGCAATGCATACGCTGCAATTTTGTCTGGTTTTTTGGTAATTACATTTTTAATGATTTTTCTTTGCCAGTCCCCTAATTTCAACATTTTCAGTTTTTCACTGGCTGGTGGACAATTATCGATGCTGCAAGTGTACACAGTGGTTCGATAGTGGCCGGTTACCACATGTGTGGTGTCGTTGGCACCATTTCATTAATAATGGTTAATTCCGTCTCAAATGCCCAAGTAACAAAATGCGAGAATCTCTTGAATGTTGTGTTAATCGGATCATTTTTTGTAGATTCGAGGTGATACTTACGAGGGTGGGTGTCTGGGGCCACGCGGGTCTCGTGTTTGGTTATTCCTCGGTTTTGTGATGGGCTTTGCGTCGGTGATCGCTTCCTGTTGGATTCTATTTGCAGACTTCTTGGACAAGGCGCCTCGTTGGCCGGGTGTTGCATTGTTCTTACAAAACTGCTTCATCTTCATCGCCTCCATCATATACAAGTTTGGCAGATCTGAGGATTTGTGGAATTGATTGGGAATAATGTAGATAAGTGATTCATTACTTAAATTATTTTAATTTTTAGTTTAACTGTAATAACATTCAGTAGAGAATTGTGGTACTTTTAATGAGTCTGTGAAAGAATAAATAATACATTTATTAATAAATATATATTTACATAATTAACAGGTACAATTTTTACTTAATAAATTTAATCACTGTCATCGCTCAAGATTATAATTCGTTTTCGTTTCGACCCTTTCACAGTCTCTGGTTTTTTGCGTTTTTTCAGTTTTTGTTCTAAAATTTCCAACTCTGACAGTTCCGGATCGCTGTAAATGTTTTCGTCGTCTTCATGAACCACAAATGAGTCCTAGAACGTGTTGAGATTATGAAAAAGTGATTTTAAGAAGCACATAATTGGCATACCTCTAAATATGTATCGTTTTCAATTCGATCCTCCGGCTGAGAATAAATGAAACTCACTTGTTTCCTCGGTTTTGTTGGGATTTTAAACATGCCTGGCCTGGCAGGACTCCTAAAATTCACAAACAAGTTTAATTCAAATCAAAAAATTGCTTATTTTGTCACTGTTACTTTACTGATTCCAAATATTTTCCAATCATTTGTGTGGATTCGCATACTGTTGGCTCATCTGCTACAAAACTCGCCTCATAACAGTCTAAATTCTCTTCGGGCTCATCTTGTGACACGAATATACAATCACCGTCCGAAATGGCAGCCTCATCGTCCACAAACACATTGCATGCTATTTTCCTGCTTGTTTTAGAACTTTTACTTTTCGGCTTGATTTCAAACTCTTCATCACTAGACAACGCACCTAAACTCTGCAATTTAGGCATTGGTTTTTTCACAATGCACTTTTTTCCGGGTTTTTTAAAGGCGTTTGTTAAATTTAAATCGAAATCATCAAAGTCATCGCTTGTACGTGATTTAACTGGACTTTTATTGACTAGACTGATCATTTGTGTGATTGTAGCTTGAGACTGGGATTTTTTACAAATCTGAGACTTCACTGGAGTTTGTTTAGTGCTCACATTTAGATTGTCTTTGTGTGAAGCGTTTTTTGAGCTTCCAGATAAACCGAACGACGATAAATCGCAGATGTCTTCAATAACTGCTTTGTTAAGGGCATTTTCACTATTTTGTGAACAACCGATACCGAATTCGGATAAATCACAAATATCACTTATATTTAACTCTTCTTTCTGTGGGGATTTTTCAGGGGATTTTACATTTTTTGTGATGCTTTGATTCAGTTTACTATCGCTACTCATTCTCGCTCTTTTATTCGGACTGAACGTTAAGTTTATACCGAATTCAGACAAATCGCAGATATCACTAACATCCAACACAGTTTTATTATCACAGACTTTCTTCTCTTCATTCTTGAAATTGTTTGTTAAATTTCTCTTTACTTGTTGACTGCTTCTTTTCAGGAACGAACAAAGAATCGGCGACTCTGGCGCTTCGATCTCTTTCCTTTCCGATTCGAATAGAATGGGCGACATTAAATTCGATTCACTAAACAAATCGGGCGATTGGACCACAATTTTCTCACACTCTTTTACATCCTCTTTAAAAAAGTCTTCCACCGAATCTAAATTAAAGAAAGACAAGACTTCATCGTCTTGTGGTCTATCCTCTTCTCGTGGCATCGACTTTTCTAAGATACTGTGAAAATTCTTCGGCACTTCATACACTGATCGATTCTTGTCAACTTTCAGACCATCGTCTGCCGTAAACACAACAGTACGATTCGGATTCTGTTCGTCTTTTCTCTCCTCAATCAAACTAGTTTCACAAAAATCAGCAAACGCATTCAATTTACTATCTGTGAACAAATCTAGATCTTCTTTTAATGTTTGATCGAATTCATTCATGTCCACATCCACGACTTGATTGTTGTTTGATCGGAAAGCTTTTAAATCACTCGCTGTTATATTTGCCAATATTTCCGTGTCTAATGAAGCCCATTTTTGAATTTCCACCGGTTTGCGATTCAATTTTAAATTCGATTTACATTCAAGTGGACAATATTTGCATTGATTCTTGTTAAATGTGAGAATTGTCACAAAGTTCAGCACTTCTACGAAAAAATCTCGACTTAATAGTCCACTTTCCTCATACACGTCCACTTTTGGTTGTGATTTTTGCGAACAATCTTGTGTTGCTTTTGTAAACATATTCCGGATATCAGCTTGTTTTAATTCTAGAATGAAATTATCAAAGTTAAACAAGTCAATAAAGAAAAATGCAAGTTTTACCTGAAACTTTTTGTGTTGTTGGAATATTGTAGCGTTTTGAATCGGCCGATTGCAGTAAACTGACTAGCATTTCACTTTTTTTCGAATGTACAATGTTATAAGTTTGTTGTAACATTCTTTGCTTTTCGACATTCACATTGTTCACCAAATTCACCTCCGATAAATCTAGAAAAAGCACAAATCAATCAATTCAATTTCCATTTACACAGTTTCTTAGCAAACCTTTATTCCAAACCATCTCGTGCCTTCCAATTCGATCACAAACCTCCTCCACTTGCAAATTCTGCGAAAATATCTCCTCCCTGGACGAAAGTTTCTTAAACATACTCTTTAACGTGCTTTCCTTCGTAATTGTCGCCTTCTCAACTGTGATATAAAGTTTCTGACATTCCGGCTCAATTCCACTCGGAATCATCCTCGGACACTCTTTATACATTTCCTTTTTTAATTCCGTCGATGTTAACACATGATTCGACACATTGTTCTTATAAATCAGACAGTCTTTAAGTGTTTGCTGTTCTTTGCCCTCTGTAACCAAAACAATCACTTTGCCGCTACGTTTGCGGCCAGTCCGTCCCATTCGTTGCACCATTCGTATTGGCGATTTGGTCGATATATCGAAACACACAATCAAATCCACTTCGCCCACATCCAGTCCCTCTTCGCCAATACAAGTGGACAGTAAAGTGTTGCACGTGCCTTCGCGGAACGCTTTCACCACCTAAAAATCAAACCAGGTTACATTGACTGTGTTTTAACTGGTTGTTTAATACGTACATTAATTTGAGTGCGTTGTGTGACGCCCAATTTCTGTCCTAAGAAAATTCGAGGTCGAATTAACGGTCTGGTCTGTAGTAAAAGTGCGTGAGCTTCAATAACACTTTCACGATACTCGAAGAAGACGATAACACGACTATTTTCACCGGATTGAGAGAAATGTTGGATTAGAATGTCGCGCAATTTGTAGAATTTTGGATGACCGAATTTCACATCTTTTGGTAACTGAAATATTGGGTTTCATAGTTTAAACAGTTGATAAATTTTGTAATAAAACGTACGTCCGAATAAGAGCCGTCAGGTAAGAGTTCAACATTGAGTTGTGGTCCTAAATAAGTGCGAATATTTTCCATGATGTCTTTGATGTGTTGGTGGCCGTTTAACGGTGGTTTATCGATATGTGCATCGAAGAATATTAGGAAACTTCTTAAGCCGTGTCTTACGAGCAATTCGTAGGCATGATACAATGTGATGCATTTGTTTAAGTTTTTCATTATCTCTCCGTAATTCCTAAAAATCGATTTATTCAGGGAGAGTTTCGAAATAAGCGTGTTTTAATATTACCGCGAATTTCCGGTTCTTTGATTTTGTAGGTTTTTCATTATCATAAATATTTTACCCTTGGTTAATGTCGCACAATTACCTTGAATTACTTTATGTTGCACCAGTGGTTTTGTGTAGTACTCTAAAATCTTTAAACAAAAATAAAATACAAAACGATTCTAAATAAATTGGTTTACTTTAATATATTCTCCCCGAATTTCTTCAATCTTCGGACACAATTGTACAACTAGAGTTTCTAATTCTCTTTTGAAAACATACGGTTGTACATCCAGACTTTCCTCTATTCGAAATTCTAAACGTGAAATCAGTAGATTTCTGATTATCTTTAAAAAAACAGATTAATTTACCGAAATTCTACTGGGATTCCGTTTACCTCTTGGACGTCATCCACATTCTTACCGGGTGTAGCACTGAGTGCCAACACACGAAATAATTTATTCTGTTTCAGTAATTTTTGTATGACAAGACAATAAGCGTAATTGCCTCGAGCTCTGTGTGCTTCATCGAACACGATGCATTTAATCTTGGACGCCAATTGATCAATTGTGTCTAGATCGTTTTGAAGTATCTGTGGTGTAATGAAAAATACGCGTTTATCCAGCCACATGTCGGAGCGGGTCTTTGTTGCTGACGTTTTTGTGTAGCCGGTTAATTCGATTGTGGACTGTTTTGGGATGCCCATTATATCGTAGCAGGCGTCAATTTGTTGTTTAACTAGTGGACGGGTTGGTGCCATAAATATCACCTTTCCTGTTGGGTACCATCGGAAGTAATTGTACATTATCACAGCGGCAATGAAAGTTTTTCCTAAACCAGTTGGTAAACTTACCTACAAAAAAATGGTTTAGAAATAGGTGTATTTCTAATTTAAAACTTACTAAAGTATTATTGAATAAGGCATTCTGCACGATATTATATTGATAATCACGTAAAGGGTAATTGGTAGGGTAGATCCATGATTTTGCTGCTTGCAAATCTAGACCGTTTGGATCTAAGCTATGTTGTACACTGCAAAGAAATCTTTATTAGAAACCAGTAGATGTTTAATTAATTTTTGTACTGCACCTGCTATCAGATGCCATTGTAAACATTCAATTTAAAAAATATATTCGCTTGTACCCCGTTTCGGTTTGTTTTTTGATTATAAGGGTTATGGTCTTCTTCTTCCTTTTCATTGGTGTGAAACTAGCAGCAGATCTAGAGCTCTTCATTGGCACACTAGTTTTTACTCCGAGTACACTTTATTGCTCTAAAAACAATTTTTCTGTTTATTTAAACAATTTGGAAGAATTAGAAGCTCGTTTTAATAATTTCAATGGGTTTCATGAGTCGATTTTATAGATACTTTGTAATTTTTTACAAAAGCTAAGGAAAAAGTCTCTTTACATTATTTTCGACGTAGCTAACTTCACACGACAGATCAAAATAAATTTTTAGGTTACCGTATCTTGCCGTAACTTTTTAATTTATTAATAGACACCACATTTTCTTATATTTCATCATCTATTCATTATTATAACAGAGTAATGATTAAATTAACATGCAACAAAAATATCCCACCTTTAGGTAAGATCCATTTATAATATTCATGTAAAATAAGTATTAAATATGTTTTCCATAGGTGGGATCATAGTTGCTGAACATGTGGCAACTTTAAAAAACACAAAACTAGAATTAAATTGGTCCAATGAGACGATTTTACAGGATAACATCGTTTGCAGAACAAGTAATGATGTTGCTAGAGCACTGGCAAGATCATTTGCTCCAGAATGTTATGGAACAACAGCATTAGACACCACAGAGGTGGATCACTGGCTCACATTTTCCTTAAACTTGTCGACTTCAACATCAGTTAACAGTTGTTTGAATTATTTGAATAGTACGGTGGCTCCAGTTACATACCTATCACAAAAACGACTCACAATCGCTGATTTTTGCGTTTTTGCCGCTTTATTCGGTAATCCTCCACTTCCTCATTAGAAAACTTTTATAAACTTTGATGTTTTTATAGCAAATGATCGTTGGAATGAGCTTGTTAAAACTAACAAAGCCCCTGTTCATGCTCTCCGTTGGTACAACTTCATTAAATCGCAAAAAGCAGTCACCAAAGCCCTTGATTCATTATCCGATGAGATCAAATCCGCAATTCTCACACAAAAATCATCGCGTCAATCTATGGAACGTTCTGAAACGCATACCACAAAATCAAGAGCACGTGAGGGAAAATTCGTCGACTTGCCAGGCGCTGAAATGGGCAAAGTTGTTGTACGATTCCCACCAGAAGCATCTGGGTATAAAAAACCCATTTCTTTATCTTTATTCTTGTCTAATTCATTTGTGTACAGTTATTTGCATATTGGCCATGCCAAAGCCGCCCTCCTCAACCAATATTACCAAGAAGCATTCAATGGCAAACTGATAATGCGCTTCGATGACACAAATCCGGCCAAGGAGACGATCGAATTCGAACAAGTGATCCTGGGCGATCTGGCAATGTTACAAGTCAAGCCCGATATGTTCACTCATACGTCGCAGTACTTCGATTTGATGTTGACGTTTTGCGAGAAATTATTGAAAGAGGGAAAAGCGTATGTGGATGACACCGAAGCGGAATTAATGAAACAACAAAGAGAACAGAAAATTGAGAGTGCAAATCGGGGCAATTGTAATTTTTCAAAGAAAAGTCTGCATGAAATAACATGATTTTTTTGCAGCTGTTGAGAAGAATCTAAACATGTGGAACGAAATGCTGAACGGTACAACAGTTGGACAAAAGTATTGTGTTCGTGCTAAAATCGATATGCAATCGGTGAACGGTTGTTTGCGTGATCCGACGATTTATCGATGCAAAAATGAACCACATCCCAGAACGGGCAACAAATACAAGTAAAAAACATTGAATATTTCGATGTGGACTGTTTTATTAACGTTTTGTTTGTAGAGTTTATCCAACGTACGATTTCGCCTGTCCAATTGTCGACTCGATTGAGGGAGTTACGCACGTTTTACGTACCATGGAATACCACGATCGTGATCCGCAATTTTATTGGTTCATTGACGCACTGGGTCTTCGGAAACCGTACATTTGGGAGTACAGTAGACTGTCTATGACAAATACGGTATTAAGTAAACGTAAATTAACGTGGTTTGTGAATGAGAAATTGGTGGACGGATGGGATGATCCCCGAATGCCGACAGTACGTGGTGTATTAAGACGTGGCATGACTGTGGAGGGATTGAAAGAGTTTATTATTGCGCAAGGATCAAGTAGATCGGTGGTGTTTATGGAATGGGATAAAATATGGGCGTTCAACAAGAAAGTGAGGATGTTAAACAATGTTGTTGTTGATTTATTCAAGTTGGTGGTTTAGGTGATTGATCCGATTGCGCCTCGTTACACTGCTTTGGATCAATCGAACCATCCGGTGCCGGTTTTGGTGAAAAATGTGGTGGAAAGCAGTGTGGAGACACCGTTGCATCCGAAGAACACTGATGTTGGCACCAAACACGTTTGGATGAGTTCAAAAGTGTTTATTGATCGTGTGGATGCGGAAAGTCTGAAAGAGAATGAGAATGCAACGTTTATAAACTGGGGAAATATTATGATAAAGAAAATTAATCGGTTTGTTTATTTTCGTACGAATAGTGAGAAAGAATGTTGTAATTGTTTTGTTTTTAGTGAAAATGGGAAAATTGTCAGTATTGAGGCAGAACCAAATTTGGATGATAAGAATTTTAAAAAGACATTGAAATTAACTTGGCTTGCTGTTACCGACAAAGCGCCATTTACACCTGCTTGGTGTGTTTATTTCGATCATATTATCAGCAAGCCATTGTTGGGTAAAGATGAGGATTTTAAACAGTTTGTGGGCCATGAAACAAGGGTAAAAATTGTGTTTGTTGTTGTGAAACGTTTTTAGAATGTTTTGTGTTTTAGAAAGAGGTGCAAATGCTTGGCGATCCTGAACTGAAAAAACTCAAACAAGGTGATATAATTCAGTTGCAAAGAATCGGTTTCTTCCGTGTTGATGTGCCTTATAAGCCGGCGAGTCCGTTTTCCGGTAAAGAGCAGCCAGTGATTCTTTTTTATATTCCTGATGGACATACCAAAGAACCGCAAACAACGAATGTGCAACAACCGGATGCCAAAAAGGAGAAGGTTGGTATTTTTAGAATTTAAATATTCGCGCTAAATAAGTGAAAGTTGAATTCAGAAAAAGTGGAGTACCGAGTATTAAAAAAGAAAGTTTCCACGTGTTCTCCATCTGGCATTGATACATTTTTTTGGTTTATTTCAGATTGAAAATGTGGTTGGTCAAAAATCAGCGACTGATTTAAATAACGCTATAATCAAACAAGGTGATATTGTTCGTACGTTGAAAGCACAAAAAGCGGCGAAGAATGAAGTGGATAATGCTGTAAAATTGTTACTATCTTTAAAGGCTGATTATAAATCTGTGACGAATAGTGAATGGAAACCACAACAGCCTCCAGTTTTGCAAATTTGTCCACAAGTAAATGAGCAAACGATTTTGAATCAAATCACAGAACAAGGCAATAAAATACGAGATTTAAAAGCAAAGAAAGCGGATAAAGGGCAAATTGATGGTGAAGTGAAGGTTTTGTTGGGTTTGAAAGAGAACTATCGTCAATTGACGGGCAAAGAGTGGAAACCAGGTGCGACTGCGAGTGCCCCTCAACTACCACCAACTAATGTTGTCAGTGAGAATTGTATATTGGAACAAATCAAAAGCCAAGGCGACAAAATCAGAACGTTGAAAGCGAATAAAGCGCCAAAAAGCGAGATTGATGCTCAAGTGAAATTATTACTCGGTTTGAAAAGCGATTATAAGAATGTAACTGGGAAAGAGTGGACTCCAAACGCAACTGCTGCTAGTGTTCCAAGTGTTCCAGTGTCAGATGAAAATAGTTTGTTGGAACAGATCGCAAACCAAGGTGAGAAAGTGAGAACTTTAAAAGGGAATAAGGCAGCGAAAGCGGACATTGATGCACAAGTGAAAATTCTTCTTTCATTGAAAAGTGATTTTAAAAATTTGACTGGAAAAGAGTGGAAGCCAGATATGAAACCGCAGACGAGTAGTAATGAGACGACGACAGTCAGTCCATTAACCAATCAATCGGATGATGCGAAAACAGCACTAACGGACAGAATTACAAGTCAAGGCAATGTGGTGCGTGATTTGAAAGCAAAGAAAGCGAACAAAGAGGTCATTGATGGAGCAGTGAAATTGCTGTTGGACTTAAAAGCGGAATATAAGTCAATTACAGGCACTGATTTTCCAATTGGTGGTGGTCGACAGTCGAGTGCTGCTAAACCAGCTGTAAAACAGCAAAAGAAAGAGAAGCAACCATCAAAACAGTCGCAGCAACAGACAAAATCGACAGAAGATGGCGCTAAGAAGCAAACTCGTTTGGGATTGGAAGCAAAGAAGGAGGAATCACTGTCCGATTGGTATTCGCAAGTGATAACAAAAGGGGAATTGATTGAATATTATGATGTGTCTGGTTGTTATATTCTACGTCCATGGTCGTTTTCTATATGGGATCAAATACGTGATTGGTTTGATAAGGAGATTAAGAAACATGGTGTGCAGAACTGTTACTTTCCAATGTTTGTGTCACGTGGTGCATTGGAAAAGGAGAAAGAGCATATTAGCGATTTTTCACCGGAAGTTGCATGGGTGACCAAGTCGGGTGATTCGGATATGGCTGAACCGATTGCAATTCGGCCAACATCCGAAACTGTCATGTATCCATCGTATGCCAAATGGATTCAATCGTATCGCGATTTACCATTGAAATTGAATCAATGGAATAATGTTGTTGTAAGTATTGGTTGCAATTTGAAAAAGAAAAACAAACTAATTAACAATTTTTAGCGTTGGGAATTCAAACATCCTCAACCGTTTTTAAGAACGAGAGAGTTTCTTTGGCAAGAAGGTCATACGGCGTATGCGGTGCAAAAAGATGCGGAAACCGAAGTGGAAGTTATATTGGACTTGTATGCACAGATATACAGTGATTTGTTGGCGATACCGGTGATAAAAGGTCGTAAAACTGAGAAAGAGAAATTCGCTGGTGGCGTTTATACATTGACAGCGGAAGCATTTGTATCGGCGAGTGGAAGGGCGATTCAGGGGGCCACGTCGCATCATTTGGGTCAGAATTTTTCGAAAATGTTTGAAATCGTTTATGAAGATCCACAAACGCAGGAGAAGAAATTTGTTTATCAGAATTCTTGGGGCATAACCACAAGGACTATTGGTAGAAAGAAATTCATTGTTTAAAGCGCAAAAATTTATTATAATTTGTTGTAGGTGTGATGATAATGGTGCATGCTGATAATCAAGGCTTAGTACTGCCCCCAAATGTGGCCACATTACAGATTGTTATTGTACCATGCGGAATAACAGCGAATCTATCCGAAGTGGGTAGAATTAAACTGGAAGAGTCTTGTAAACAGTTGGAAGAGGACTTAATTGGCGCATCGGTACGAGCCAAAGGGGATTACCGAGACAACTACTCCCCTGGATGGAAATATAATCATTGGGAGTTGAAGGGAGTGCCGATAAGAGTTGAACTTGGACCGAAGGACATAGAAAAGCAACAGATTGTTGCAGTGAGACGTGATACAGGCGAGAAAGTGGAGATGAAACGTGAAAATGCTGTGGAACAATTAAAGGCTCTTTTAGACAAGATTCAGTCGAGTTTATATCAAAAGTATGACATTTAATTAAAGAGAGAATGCAATTGATTTTGTGATTTTTCAGAGCTTTGGATGATTTGAATGCGCATAAAGTGTTGCTGAAAGACTGGTCACAATTCACACCGAATTTAGATAAGAAAAACATCATTCTAAGTCCATTCTGCGGTGAAATTGAGTGTGAGGATCGCATTAAGGCGGACAGCACTCGGGATGATGGTTCAGAGGGTGCTGATCCAGGTGCACCGTCAATGGGGGCGAAATCGTTGTGTATTCCATTCGATCAGCCAAGTGAAATCACCGATAAAGATAAATGTATTCATCCAGATTGTAAGAATAAGGCCAAGTTTTATACATTGTTCGGTCGCAGTTATTAAACACGCTGTGCTGTTCTTTGATAATTTAATAAAAACGATTTTATTTAAAAAAATGTGGTAATTTGTTTCCAATTTAGATTTCATTAAAAACACATTTATTAGAAAAGCATTAAAATGTAAAATTACATCCTTGAAAATAAAGTAGATTAGTAAAATTTAATAAACATTATAAATATAAAGTTGTTTATCATAACAGAGAGAGGAATGATTAAAACTGGAAATATTTAGAACAAATGTAAAATAACAATGTATATTAATAGAAATATAGGTCTTATTTTGTGATTTCTGGTGGACAATCGGGCTGATTGCTGGGATGGGCGGCCCTGAAAGCGGGATGATTCTCCAATTCACGATCGATTCGTAGGATGATTGGAAACGGCCGTAAATCGACGTGGAAACGTCGTGCAGTGAATACTTGTGGTATGAGGCAACAATCGGCCAACGTAATCTCATCCCCTACACAATATTTGCCAGCACTCGATGATAAGAGTTTCTCTATGGCCCGAAAGCCGCGATTTATCCAATGTTTTGTCCATTCGTTCTTTTTCTCTTCACCGACGTGTATGAGAACGGTGAGATTTTGTAGGGGTTGAATACCTGAGGCGATTATTTCACATATTTCTCGCACCTGTTTGAAAACAGACACATATTATTGTCGTTTGAGGATATGAATGTGATTTTGGACTAATACTTTCGCTCGTTTGACCACATCGGGAGGTAGAAGCGGCCTTTGGGGTCGTGTCTCTTCCAAATAATGTAAAATACTAAGGGATTCTACTAATGTGACACCGTCGATGTGTAGTGCTGGCACTTGTTCCATTGGATTAATTTCCCTAAACTCATTTGAGTGCTGTTCGCCGCCGGCTTTTATTAGGGATACGGGTTTGATGTCGTACGGGATTTCCTTTAAATTGAGCGCAATTCGCACTCGCCAAGAGCACGAACTCCTCCAATATGAATATAAAACGGGCTAATATGGAATAAATCGGATTAAAAACAGTGGGAATTTTGTTCAGTAAACTCGCTGTCATCTTACCCATACCTTGTTACCAATTAATGACATATTTCTTGTTGGAAATAATGTAGAAAAACGGAAAACGTTACAATTTTTAAATATTCAGTGATTTGTTCACTCCTAACGAAAAACGGGGTAACCTATAAAGAATACACAACCACTTTTCTCACTACTGCGGCTGCGAATGCAAACTTTTTTGACAATATGGCAAAAAGGGGGTTCTCTTTTAGAAGAGGGTGAATTTGAAACGAATTGCGTCGAACCGTTGATAAAACTTGAATACAAGAGAGAAATAATGCAAAAAACAAGTTCTTATTTATTGGAAATTAAAATAAAAAAACCGGTTTCTATTAAGAAATCGTTCATTGAATTCTTTCTATCGTGCATAATTAAGAAGAATTGTAACAATAATATTGAATGTATGCTTTGGAATTCCTTTTCAAAGTGTATTCAAAATTTAAATGTGTGTAAATTTTCGAAAGAAAATTAAAAAAAAACCACCAGTGGCGCTCTCTAGGAATTTAAATATGCGAAGCTCCCCTCCCATTCCTCCCAGTGCTGACTGACATAAGAGGAACAAGGAGAAAGCGATGTTACCAACAAATTGGCGACATTGTTGATAAACGTGTCCTTGTCTGGCATTTGTCGAATAGACAAAGACAACGATTGATGAAGACGTCCACAAGTGTTGTAAACATGCATTGTTGCACAGCTGACAATCAAAATAAAATGCGCACAATTCGACAAATCTGATTCAGTAGAAAAATGACGCTTTTGCGAGCAATAACAATAGTTTTTCTTTTGAATTGTGCAATTTTTATTAAATGCAGTGCAGCAGAACGGAGTGATGACCAATATTTAGCCAGTATCATAGACCATTTGAATTCAAAACAAGACAAAATCTACAATTTCAACAATGGATTATTTGTCTTAAAAAAGCATCTAAGGGTAATATGTGTTTGATATATTTAAATTCAACTTTATTCATTATTACATAAATTGTTCAAAAAACAACATAATTGAGGAAGACTATTATGCATTATGGAAAAAAATCATGTTAATATTGAAATATGTTAATTTACACATTGAACAGAAATGAGTGTTATTTAGAGAAAAGTCGTGAACTGCGACATGACCTGCATTTAAAATCTCTTGATAAATTTCACTATCATCAATTTAATTTATTTTAATTGAATAAGAAACTTAACGAACACCTACTTTATGTTTCCAGCGTAAAAGTTGAGATGTTATTTTAAGAAAATTACGTCACACACACACACATTATTCACTCTCAAACAATAAAAAATTCTTGCTAAAATATGTGTTGTTTTTAGACGGACGTGCATGTGTACAATGTCACACTTGATGTTAATGAGAAATGCACAGCCCCCTATCCGGAGGAACCGTGCTATGAACGGCCGCTACGATGTACAGCAACAATGGTTGACGATGGAAAAACTGTAAAGGTGTTGGACGATGTGCAATGCACTCATAATCCGGTCATTCAGCCACCCGCTCAAATCGGCCAAGATGGCCTTGGAGGGATGATGATGATTGAGCCTCCGATGCGTAAAAACAAAGTATGAAATTCCAGTTAATGCAAACGAATATTTGACGTGTGTGTAATTTCCAGATCGAAGTCAGTCACGAGTCTGTTTACTCCGATCCGGAAACTCTCTTCGTTGCTGAACGGTACAACCCTCAACGGCCCTGTTTGGGGTGCTTATTCGACTTGAATGTGAATTCAATTGGTGTTAACAGTCTGGTAGATTCTGCATTGAGACATATTGAATCCGAGCATGAGAACAAGTTCATTTTGGGCAGAGTTTTAAGGCTTCAACAACAGGTTGTTTGTATTTTCAACTTGTTTCAATAATGACAATTTAAATGTTTTATATTTGTAGGTGGTTAATGGAGTCAAGTACATTTTGCTAGCCGAAGTGGTTTCATCTTTGTGCGAGAAAACTTCAACTGTCTTTGATTGTCCACCAAATGCCAATGAACAACCGTTGATTTGTGAAATTCATTACATTGAAAAACCATGGATAAGTACATCAAAACATATCATTAGCAATAATTGTACACAATCCCAAGAATTCACACTATTTAAAAACGATCAAGATAATGAAATTAAAGTGAATGATAGAAGGACAAACAATAATGAAATGTCTCCGTCTAGACTTGCTGAATTGGAATCACAGATTTTGTTGGACAGTGAACGGAATTTCGGTGAAATGGAATTTAATCGGGATGATGAGTTGAGGGCAGTTGAAGAAATTGGCGAGGATAATTCGAGAATTAGTAATCCATTAGTGGTGGAAGAATTGGCACCGGTTGTCATTGAACGAAAACGATTAGGTGAGTTATTATTAAAAGTCCGTTCTTTGCAAATATATCTTATGTTGTTTTCTGTAGATCCGATAGAGGCAAAGAGTGTTTTGCCTGAACTTATGACTGCTGACCTTCGTGTGGATGAGGAACCATCTATCTTCGAGGACATTATGCCAGATTATCAAAATGACCAGTCATTAACACAGTCATTAAGCAGCACTGACCCAGCAACAATTATCGAAACGAGTTCGAAGAAAGTGGAAACAACAAGTCGGAATACAAAAGATAAATCGAGTGAGGAGGACAGTTCAGAAGAGGACAATAAACCGAAAAATAGGAAAAAACGTAGTTGTGATAATGACAAGAAAGAAGAAGATTCTTCTAGTTCTGAAGAAGAGAACAAAAAAGAAAAATGTAATTCAAACAGCGAAGAGAAAAACCAGAAGATTGTTAAGAAAGACGATAGTAGCCATAGTAGTAGCAGCAGTAGCAGCGAAGAAGATGATAACAACGTCAAACAAAATCATAAACGTTCAATTGGAGAATTGGAGAAGATCAGTTTGGAGGAAAAGCCGTTGGTTAAAGAATTGGCGGATTACGCTGCCAAGACTTTAGACAAAATCGATAATGACAAAGACAAGAGAGTAGTTTTGCAAATTTTGGGAGCGAAAAAGTTGCGTCTTGATGGCACTTATTACTCTTTAATATTACGTATGGGTGTGTCGCAGTGTCTTGAAGAGAAATCCAATACGATTGATTGTTTAACAAATTTACATGAGAATTTAACCAAAATTTGCAAAGTGCAAATACATGTCGGCGATAATGATGATTATATTAATTGGAAATTGATCAAATCGCAATGTCAGAACATAAAAAAGGACGAATACGATAGAAATCGCACGAATTACAGTCGATATAAGCGCGGTGTACCTGGTGCTCCTGTGCCAGCGTCCGTGAAAGATCCACAAGTGTTGGAGTTTGTTAAGGACACTTTGCCGCATTTGGACAGTGAATTAAAATCAGCCAACAAACATAAAGTGTTGAATGTTGAATCGGTGACGAAGCAAGTGGTGGCGGGTCTCAAGTATAGGATTAAAGTGAGTTTCGGTCTGTCTGAATGCGGTTTGAATGATATTCAAGATGTGGAGAAATGCAATCAATTGGAGGGTGATAAACCGAAAGTTTGTGAACTGGTGGTGTGGGATCGTCCATGGTTGAATAATACACAGTATAATTTAAATTGTAATGCAGAATCGATTCGATTGGATTTTGAGAAGGTCGCTAGATCGAAAAGGGAAGCATTGTTCGGTGCACCGGAGGAATCGTCTATTGATGATCCGGAAATATTGCTCTTTGTCAAAGAGAGTTTACCGCATTTGGACAAGGAATTGCAGACTACCAACAAACATAAACTTCACAATGTCGTATCGGTTACTAAACAAGTGGTGGCTGGCATCAGTTACAAAATTAAAATGTATTTAACATTGTCCGATTGTGGGATAAACGATGTTAAAGAGGTGGAAAACTGTAATCAACTTAAAGGGGATGAACCGAAACTGTGTGAACTGAATGTATGGGAGCGTTCGTGGTTGAAGGAAACAAAATATGATTTAAATTGCAATGAAAATACGATAAAAGTGAAATTTGAAAAGAATGGTCGATCGAAGAGACAAGTTCCTGGTGCTCCTGTTGAAGCATCCAAGGACGATCCGCAAATATTACTCTTCGCTAAAGAGAGTTTACCACATTTAGACAAAGAGCTTCAAAGCACCAACAAACATAAATTGCAAAATATCGTTTCAGCAACAAAACAAGTGGTCGCTGGTGTAAGTTATAAAATTCAAATGAATGTAATTTTATCCGAATGTGGAATAAATGATTTAAAAGAAGTGGAAAATTGTAACGAACTAAAAGGAGATGCTCCGAAATCGTGCAAATTAACAGTTTGGGATCGTCCATGGTTGAAACAAACTCAATATAAATTGAATTGTAATCAAGATACAATAAAAGTGGAGTTTGAAAACGGTGGTAGTCGATCGAAGAGACAGATTCCTGGAGGTGCAATTGATGCATCAAAGGATGCAAACGTTTACCGTTTTGTTGTCGATGGTGTAACTCATCTAAATTCACAAGTAGGAGCAACGGATAACAATTACAAAGCCAATGAAATTGTCAGAGCGACCAAACGTATCGTTGCTGGCACATTGTATGAAATTGTTGTTGATTTACGGGACAAACAGCATCCAAACGGTAACTAAAACATTGACATTTCCTTAAAACATATTTAATGAGTGTAATTTTTCAGGTCGTGAATGTGAATTCAAAATTTGGGACCAACCATGGACAAACTTCCGCCAAACGAACATCACTTGCGATGATTTAGCGCATTCGTTTCAAAGCAACAGTTTACTGGCAGAGAACAGAGTGACTAAACGTAGTGTGGTTGTCTCTTCTTCATTGGGCGACAGAAGACGGTACGTGATTCCTGGAACAATCAACGGAAAACACGATCCATCGATTTTCAAGCACATTCACAACGCTTTGCGGTACTTGGATCAATTTTCACCGTCCGACAACAAGTACCATTTAAAAGACCTTGTTGATGTTGATAAACAAACAGTGTCTGGAAATGTATATCGATTCCTAATACAAATCGGCCTGTCTGACTGTTCAAAATACACTGATATGGAATATTGTGAGATACCAGCAGAGAATCCACTAAAACTTTGCACTGTTAAAGTATGGACAAGAGAATGGTTGAATAGTAATGAAGAATATTCGATCAAATGTGATGATGACAAGGAAGCGGAATATAATTTTAAAATGTCCGAATTGGAAGCGAATAAAAGAAGTGAACGAAAAGTGAGACAATCGTTTGAAGAGTACAAGATTAAGTTTAATAAAACTTATACAACTCAGTCCGAGCATGCATATAGATACAGAGTATTTAGGGAGAATTTAAACCGAATCGATTTGTTTAATAAAAAGGAACAGGGTACAGCAACGTATGGTGTTACAAAGTTTGCAGATTTAACCCATGAAGAGTTTTCAAAGTCATTGGGTTTACGACCTGATTTACGAAGTGATGAGAATGAGGTGCCATTTAAAATGGCCACAATTCCAAATATTGATATACCAGAGGAGTTCGATTGGCGTGCAAAGAATGCTGTCACGGTGGTGAAAAATCAGGGACTATGTGGCAGTTGTTGGGCGTTTAGTACCACTGGTAATGTGGAAGGCCAGTATGCCATCAAGTATGGTAAATTGTTGGAGTTTTCCGAACAAGAATTGGTCGATTGTGATAAAGTGGATCAGGGCTGTGATGGCGGTTTAATGGACAATGCATATAGAGTGATTGAGAAATTGGGCGGATTGGAGACAGAGAAGGATTATCCATACGATGCTGATGATGAAAAGTGTCATTTTAGTAAGCAAAAGGTGGTGGTGCAATTGAGTGGTGCATTGAATATAAGTCAAGATGAGGGAGCGATGGCGAAGTGGTTGGTTAAAAACGGACCGATTGCAATTGCAATCAATGCGAATGCAATGCAATTTTATATTGGCGGAGTGTCGCATCCATGGAAGTTCTTATGCAATCCGACAAGCTTGGATCATGGCGTTTTGATTGTTGGATATGGAGTATACAGTATGTAGATGACTTGAATTGAACCAGTGCATTTTACTTTCTTTTTTCTTTTGTAGAGGACAGTTTTTTTAATAAAACAGAGCCCTATTGGATTGTGAAGAATTCGTGGGGATCGTTCTGGGGCGAACAAGGCTATTACAGAGTATACAGGGGCGATGGAACTTGTGGATTGAACCAGACACCTTCCAGTGCTATTGTAGCATAGAGCTGTGTGCGAAATGTTTATAATCGTAAAGAGACCAATAAAATAGCGAATTTTAGATGTAACTCCGTAATTATAACCTGTAGAACAAAACAAACATGACAAAGATTGTGTAATTTGAGTGTGATATCATTGATTTTATTTTATAATGCTTTTTTTTATAACGATTTATTAACTATGTTTGCTGTTGGGAAATAAAGCAAGAGTAATACTACTAATTTCTGTATTTATTATTTGAATAGGAATTAAAAATATGTGGGTAATTGTTAGTTGCCTATATGCGACTAGCCAACATGTACAAATTTCTGTAGCAAGTTTGCAGTTTCCTACTTTTGACAGAAGACAGATAGAGCGCTGCAGTACTTACAATAATGACATTTCCATCAAGTTATTTTCTGTCGGTATATTCGGTGTATGTGTTTTAACCCTAGAATTTTGTTGATTTCCCTTAAAGTTTATTATAAAATCACGAAAATTCGATAAACAATAACGAACAATACGTACCTAGCATTTTAAGTGTATAGCCTTTAATAAAACAACCAAAAAACACCAATAAAATTCGGGTAATTAACCAAAAGAAAGAAAAAGGATTGACGCCGTGGCTTTCATCAGTTTTCATGTTTTCTTAGAATATTGTTAAGTTTGTGTGTGTAATAATTTTGTATTTGAGAAAATAAAGCAAATCCAATTAGGCAGACACAATGGTAAGTATTGTATTAATAAAAATAAATTGACTTTTAATTAGATTAAAGCCATTTTCTTATTGTATTTCCGTTATCAATAAAAATTACATTTGATGTGTGCATATACACATAGTTATAATCATGGAAATTATTAATTCCACAATGTCAAATAGGTTAGTATGTGAGTGTGTTGATAAATTTTTCTCTATTTGCAGGAGGCGAAAAATAAAACAGAGAAAAATAATCGCAGCAACGGTGAAGGCTGCTCTTCCAACGATACAGAGGTGAGTGTGGGGAAAAAAATTATTATATCGAATGCATTTAGTCGGAAAACAAATTATTAATTTTTATAAAACAGCTATTTTTAGATTTTACTACTATAAATTCGAGAAAATGTTTATTTTACCAAGTTTCACTACACAATTACATTCTATAATTATAAGAATCAACTAGATATATATTTTGTGTCTGGTGTAAAAAGTGTTAATGCGTATTATAAAAAGAATACCAACACACTTATGTAATTCAATAGTAAGCCGCGCTCTCGCGAACACGTTGGAATTGTTGGAATATTATTAAATAAACTGATTTGTTTTTGTTGTTTTATTTTGTGCATAGCATACTTTGAAAAACAGTTTTTGGCAGATAACCACTTTACACATTATATTTTTATAATAGATTTTTCCAAAACACTTTTCTATGCATTACACACATATTTAACAACAGCAGTTTATATTTATTCGCACACACACACATTTGCTCACAATATTTGCTTATTTTTCTATGTAAATTTCTTGTAATTTGTGTGGAATATGGCTTTGAGTGGAATTTTTCGTAGACGGAAACAAAGTGTTACAGAAGGGGTTAGATATAGGATGTGCTTTTCCACGTGTGTGTATGTAATTGTGTTTTGTTATTTTCAGCCGAAAAACAATTCGTTGGGCACTGCTGCCGCTCCACCGCCGACACCTTTAAACAAAACGAAACTCTCTGCTGGCCAGGTGCCCCTAATTAAAAAAGACAAGAGACATTCGAGTTCTAGATTCAACATAACGAAAAATCGGGAATTGGAAACGTTGCCCTTACTCAAAGGTAAAATATCCGAAAACAGAGAGAAGAATAAACCATTCACAATTTTTGCCACAATGCAATAAACTGTTACAGTGGGAAAAGTCAAGTGAAAATTCTTTTGTAATTTGATATCGTTGCGACTGCGTGTTATGCGAAACGTTTGAGAACTGTAGAAATACGATTAATCTATATTTCAACCACCTTCCCCCGTCGTCTGAGCACAACGCCCGCCTGGATCTTCCTAGTTTCCACCCTTGTGCGTCTTTTAAATGTCATTCGTAGTAGGCTTGTAATAAACAAGTGCGTAAATAACAGCGTTTCCTGTTGAAATCCAAGTGCGTTTTGAATGGGGATGACATTGGCATATTAATATACAATGTTTTAACAACAAGTGAAAAATTAAATACATTTATGTGTTATAATGGTTCATTCAACTTTTGCGCAAGGTCATGTTATGGGAGGTCGGGACACATTTCTGCCATCATCATTAGGCATTCCGAAATCACCCTCTTTTCATAGCGGTCTCGATCTGGTCGCATCGGCAAGTGTTGATTCATTAGTAAATATAACAAATTCACCATTAGACGACCAACAATACGGCAAAGAGGAATTTTCATTTAATTTCGTTCAAAATAACAAAATGATTGGAGCAAATGAGACGAGAATTGTTACGGCGAATTATCTAAATAATAAAAATACGGAGAATTTTATGAAAAATGGTTTATTGCATGTGACAAATGTGGATGCTGTGCATACGTTATTGACAATGGGACATTTGCCCATGTTGAAAGGTCCCAATAACAAAGTTGTGTGGTAACTAGAAGTAATGATTTTATGTGGTTTTTCTTTTTCTATTACAGATGCTGCTCCAGCTGATCGGGAAGAATTGTTTATACAGAAATTTCGGCAATGTTGTGTGCTGTTTGATTTTCTGGATCCTTTATCCGATTTGAAATGGAAGGAAATCAAGCGGAGTGCATTACATGAGATGGTCGAATATTTTACACAGCACAAGGATATTATGTCAGAGGCGATTTATCCAGAAGCTGTAAATATGGTCAGTTATTTTTTTATATTAAATATGAATGTTTGTATGTGGCGTGATAGAATTTTCCTACATTGGAATGTTGTTGTGTTGTTGGATTTTTGTTTGGTATTTTCTTATAGAATGAAAAAGAGCAGA
The DNA here is from genome assembly GCA_963930825.1 of Silvanus unidentatus. NCBI lineage: Eukaryota > Metazoa > Arthropoda > Insecta > Coleoptera > Silvanidae > Silvanus > Silvanus unidentatus. The sequence continues at coordinate 21,110 of OZ005759.1, read as the reverse complement.
TAAAATATTCTTAATTTAACCCAGAATGGTATTTAAATTTGTGTGTGTTTGTGTGTGATTAATTAAGTGTGGAAAATAATTTATTGATTGACAAAGCATCTCACGTTGTGTATATGAACTTTTAAATTTACTCGATAAAAATATGTTTACCGATTGGATAAAATAACTGTGTGGAAAAGAATTGCACAGTATTTTAATAACATTCTTTGATGCAAAGGAAATTGAATTTTAAGATTCAATTTGCATTTCCTTTATATTTCCTTAAAATCAATTTCATAACTGTGTAGTTTGTGAATTTTGATATTGGAAAATCGTTGAACAATATGTACACAGGTATTTGATTGCATTTTAATTGATCATTTCTAATTTGGGAGGAAGAAAATGGATTGTTGTTGATCAAAGGTTGTTGATGTTGTGTTGTGCATCAATTTTATAAATATGTAACAAGCAAATTGCATTTTCTGATGAAATTTCCTCTGCATTTAAAATAGGAGAGTGTATTTAAAAACATCAAATGTTTGCAACAAGTGCATTTCCAAGAAAGAGACATTTTCTCTTTACCATTAAAATCATCTATAATTGCACTTGTAAAATACGTTTGTCATGTATAGATTTTCTTGTATTTAAAACATCAGCACGTATCCAGCGCTGTTCTCGGAAAAAGATGCAATCGCGCTTTAAAGAAAAGCAAATAGAGAAAATTTGTTTTTTCTCTAACTTGTTAATGAAATTGTAGGAATATTTTTGCCAAAAATGCATCATAACCAATGAATTCAATTTTTTTTATGTGTTTGTTGTTGATTTCAGTTCGCTGTGAATCTGTTCCGTACATTGCCGCCCTCGTCGAATCCAAATGGTGCCGAATTCGATCCAGAAGAGGATGAGCCCACATTGGAGGCGGCCTGGCCCCATTTACAATTAGTCTACGAATTGTTTCTTCGTATATTAGAAGCGCCCAACTTTCAACCGAATGTGGCGAAACGTTATATCGATCAGAAATTTGTGTTGCAATTATTGGATTTATTCGATTCGGAAGATCCACGTGAACGGGATTTATTAAAAACAACATTACATCGAATTTATGGGAAATTTCTCGGTTTACGTGCATTCATACGTAAACAAATCAATAATGTTTTCTATCGATTTATCTATGAAACGGAGCACCATAATGGTATTGCCGAATTATTAGAGATCTTAGGATCGATCATCAACGGATTCGCATTGCCTTTAAAAGAGGAACACAAAGTGTTTCTGTTACGCGTCTTAATGCCATTACATAAAGTGAAATCGTTAAGTGTTTATCATCCCCAATTGGCCTATTGTGTTGTACAATTCCTGGAAAAGGATCCATCATTAACGCAACCGGTGATACGGAGTTTGTTGAAATATTGGCCAAAAACGCATAGTCCGAAGGAGGTGATGTTTCTGAATGAATTGGAAGAGATACTGGATGTTATGGAGCCGGCTGAATTCCAAAAAGTCATGTGTCCACTCTTTCGACAATTGGCCAAGTGTGTTAGTTCGCCGCATTTCCAAGTGGCCGAACGGGCCCTGTATTATTGGAATAATGAGTATGTGATGTCTTTGGTGTCGGAGAATGCGACCGAAATATTGCCGCTCATGTTTCCGAGTTTGTATCGGAATTCGAAGAATCATTGGAATAAAACAATACACGGTTTAATCTATAATGCATTGAAATTGTTTATGGAAATGAATCAGAAATTGTTTGATGAATGTTCACAACATTATAAGCAGGAGAGACAAAAGTATGTTAGGGTGTTGAATGTGTGTGTTTCGAATGTGGTTTTGATTAATTGATGTGTTTGTTTTTTTATAGAGAACGTGAAAGGCAAAATCAACGATTGGAATTGTGGTATAGAGTGGAATCGTTGGCTGCTCAACGACCGGAATATGAATTAATTAAATCGAAACATCCAGATATGATTGGTTTTATCCAAAGTCCAGAGCCAGCAGACGATGAAGTGACTTTTGAGAATATGGAACATGAAGCTCAAGAGGTAAATTGTTGCTTTGATCAATCGTTATTATTACTAGTTAATGATGATGGTTTGTTTTTTAGACAAAGAAGAGTAAAAACCAGAATAAGCCGCTTGTACGTCGCAAATCGGAGTTACCACAAGATCAATATACGGTGAAAGCATTGAATGATCATAAAAGAGCGGATGAGTACCTTTCAACGCCACCAGATGTGAATAAATGCTAGTCCAACACAATCAAATAGTCTCGATATCAGAATTTTCGTTTTTTTTTTTAATTATTTTAATTATTCTATCTAGTAAGCGTAGTGCCAACTAAATGCTTTCATATTTTTCATTTGTCGTGAGAACAAATGGAAATTATCGACAATGTTGCATTTCTTGATTGGAAAGGGTGGCTGTTTTCAATAAAAATTGTTTAGCGTTCTTTTTTAAAATGTGAAATTACAAAACAGCTCTCTTTCTATTTATATGTTATGTATTTTATATGAAGAGCAAACATTAAATACTGCGCGCTTGTTGAATTGAATGTTTTTTTTTTTTAATTTTTGGTGAAATTGTTTGGTATTTAATGTTCACTCTATATTATTATTTTAAATAAATCAATATTGTACATAATAGAAGTTAATAATTATGTTGTAGAGTATAATTGTGGCATTAAAATATACAAATATTATTTACACACACACACATTGTATAGATTTTACTTGATTTTACATATGGATTATACAATAGGGAGAGGAGGCCTTCAAATTGTTAAATTATCAAATCAAATCGAACGTTTTTAAAGCTAGAAATAAATACATGTTGATAGAATTCATCATTTGGAATTGGAGAGATTATTTATTTTATTTTTATATACATGTAAGAAAAGAAAAGAAATGTATCCTGAAATGTGTGTGGTTAAAATTTGCTTTGAATGTGTATTGTATATATTATATATAAAAAGTAAATAAAATTGAAAGAGTATATTGTTAAAATATGTCTTTTACGCTTCCAATTCTACAATTGCAATATACAGACAAATTTTTAAGTTTGAAATTGTACTTGTAAAATTGGTAATAAAACATTGATTCACATTATAAAATAGAGAGCGTTGTGAAATTAAAAATTAAAAAAGCAAGACATGCGCATTCAATAACTAGTTGTAAAATATTTTTTGTTTACAGAATGATTGTGTACATAAAAATTAGTATTTAAGGAAAGACAAAAACAGTATATGGATAAGGACATGTATACATAAATATCTTAGACAGTATTTTTTTAAATTATAGCTAATGCTTTCTCAATTTAAATATACTATAAAGTTTACAGTTGTTTTTATTTCTGCCACATTGCAAGTTGCACGGTGAATTCTGTGGTTAAAATCCCCTTAAAAACATGGAAAATCACGTTTTACTCGAAAACTATTAGTTGCTTCGATTTGACATTTTTACCATTGGATTCTACGTTAAAAATACATATATTAAGCCTATTTTCATGGCGGAAAACCCCCGGGAAATTGTAGTTGTATAGTGAAAACTACATGAAAAATTGTGTTTTTCTCGAAAACGGTTAGGCGTACAGCTTTGGGGTTTTCACCATTGGATTCTACGTTAAAAATACATATATTAAGCCTATTTTCATGGCGGAAAACCCCCCGGGAAATTGTAGTTGTATAGTGAAAACTACATGAAAAATCGCGTTTTTCTCGAAAACGGTTAGGCGTACAGCTTTGGGGTTTTCACCATTAGATTCTACGTTAAAAATACATATAATAAGCCTATTTTCATAGCGGAAAACCCCCGGGAAATTGTAGTTGTATAGTGAAAACTACATGAAAAATCGCGTTTTTCTCGAAAACGGTTAGGCTTACAGCTTTGGGGTTTTCACCATTGGATTCTACGTTAAAAATACATATAATAAGCCTATTTTCATGGCGGAAAACCCCCCGGAAAATTCCAAAAAAAAAATTATCGAATTTTCCAAATTTTTCTATGTGTACTTATAGATTTCGATGTGCTGAATCGAATAAAGCAAACATACCTTAGTACAAAAGTGCTTAGTTTTCGAGATATAGGGCTTTGAAAATAAATTTTCGAATTTCCCAAATTTTTCTGTGTGTACTTATAGATTTCGATGTGCTGAATCGAATAAAGCAAACATACCTTAGTACAAAAGTGCTTAGTTTTCGAGATATAGGGCTTTGAAAATAAATTTTCGAATTTTCCAAATTTTTCTGTGTGTACTTATAGATTTCGATGTGCTGAATCGAATAAAGCAAACATACCTTAGTACAAAAATGCTTAGTTTTCGAGATATAAGGCTTTGAAAATAAATATTCGAATTTTCCAAATTTTTCTGTGTGTACTTATAGATTTCGATGTGCTGAATCGAATAAAGCAAACATACCTTAGTACAAAAATGCTTAGTTTTCGAGATATAAGGCTTTGAAAATAAATATTCGAATTTTCCAAATTTTTCTGTGTGTACTTATAGATTTCGATGTGCTGAATCGAATAAAGCAAACATACCTTAGTACAAAAGTGCTTAGTTTTCGAGATATAGGGCTTTGAAAATAAATTTTCGAATTTTCCAAATTTTTCTGTGTGTACTTATAGATTTCGATGTGCTGAATCGAATAAAGCAAACATACCTTAGTACAAAAGTGCTTAGTTTTCGAGATATAGGGCTTTGAAAATAAAAATTTGAATTTTCCAAATTTTTCTATGTGTACTTATAGATTTCGATGTGCTGAATCGAATAAAGCAAACATACCTTAGTACAAAAGTGCTTAGTTTTCGAGATATAGGGCTTTGAAAATAAATATTCGAATTTTTGAAATTTTTCTGTGTGTACTTATAGATTTCGATGTGCTGAATCGAATAAAGCAAACATACCTTAGTACAAAAGTGCTTAGTTTTCGAGATATAGGGCTTTGAAAATAAAAATTTGAATTTTCCAAATTTTTCTATGTGTACTTATAGATTTCGATGTGCTGAATCGAATAAAGCAAACATACCTTAGTACAAAAGTGCTTAGTTTTCGAGATATAGGGCTTTGAAAATAAATTTTCGAATTTTCCAAATTTTTCTATGTGTACTTATAGATTTCGATGTGCTGAATCGAATAAAGCAAACATACCTTAGTACAAAAGTGCTTAGTTTTCGAGATATAGGGCTTTGAAAATAAAAATTTGAATTTTCCAAATTTTTCTATGTGTACTTATAGATTTCGATGTGCTGAATCGAATAAAGCAAACTTACCTTAGTACAAAAGTGCTTAGTTTTCGAGATATAGGGCTTTGAAAATAAATTTTCGAATTTTCCAAATTTTTCTGTGTGTACTTATAGATTTCGATGTGCTGAATCGAATAAAGCAAACATACCTTAGTACAAAAGTGCTTAGTTTTCGAGATATAGGGCTTTGAAAATAAAAATTTGAATTTTCCAAATTTTTCTATGTGTACTTATAGATTTCGATGTGCTGAATCGAATAAAGCAAACTTACCTTAGTACAAAAGTGCTTAGTTTTCGAGATATAGGGCTTTGAAAATAAATATTCGAATTTTCCAAATTTTTCTATGTGTACTTATAGATTTCGATGTGCTGAATCGAATAAAGCAAACATACCTTAGTATAAAAGTGCTTAGTTTTCGAGATATAGGGCTTTGAAAATAAATTTTCGAATTTTCCAAATTTTTCTGTGTGTGCTTATAGATTTCGATGTGCTGAATCGAATAAAGCAAACATACCTTAGTACAAAAGTGCTTAGTTTTCGAGATATAGGGCTTTGAAAATAAATTTTCGAATTTTCCAAATTTTTCTGTGTGTGCTTATAGATTTCGATGTGCTGAATCGAATAAAGCAAACATACCTTAGTACAAAAGTGCTTAGTTTTCCAGATATAGGGCTTTGAAAATAAAAATTTGAATTTTCCAAATTTTTCTATGTGTACTTATAGATTTCGATGTGCTGAATCGAATAAAGCAAACATACCTTAGTACAAAAGTGCTTAGTTTTCGAGATATAGGGCTTTGAAAATAAATATTCGAATTTTCCAAATTTTTCTGTGTGTACTTATAGATTTCGATGTGCTGAATCGAATAAAGCAAACATACCTTAGTACAAAAGTGCTTAGTTTTCGAGATATAAGGCTTTGAAAATAAAAATTTGAATTTTCCAAATTTTTCTATGTGTACTTATAGATTTCGATGTGCTGAATCGAATAAAGCAAACTTACCTTAGTACAAAAGTGCTTAGTTTTCGAGATATAGGGCTTTGAAAATAAATATTCGAATTTTCCAAATTTTTCTATGTGTACTTATAGATTTCGATGTGCTGAATCGAATAAAGCAAACATACCTTAGTACAAAAGTGCTTAGTTTTCGAGATATAGGGCTTTGAAAATAAAAATTTGAATTTTCCAAATTTTTCTATGTGTACTTATAGATTTCGATGTGCTGAATCGAATAAAGCAAACTTACCTTAGTACAAAAGTGCTTAGTTTTCGAGATATAGGGCTTTGAAAATAAATATTCGAATTTTCCAAATTTTTCTATGTGTACTTATAGATTTCGATGTGCTGAATCGAATAAAGCAAACATACCTTAGTACAAAAGTGCTTAGTTTTCGAGATATAGGGCTTTGAAAATAAATTTTCGAATTTTCCAAATTTTTCTGTGTGTACTTATAGATTTCGATGTGCTGAATCGAATAAAGCAAACTTACCTTAGTACAAAAGTGCTTAGTTTTCGAGATATAGGGCTTTGAAAATAAATATTCGAATTTTTGAAATTTTTCTGTGTGTACTTATAGATTTCGATGTGCTGAATCGAATAAAGCAAACATACCTTAGTACAAAAGTGCTTAGTTTTCGAGATATAGGGCTTTGAAAATAAAAATTTGAATTTTCCAAATTTTTCTATGTGTACTTATAGATTTCGATGTGCTGAATCGAATAAAGCAAACATACCTTAGTACAAAAGTGCTTAGTTTTCGAGATATAGGGCTTTGAAAATAAATTTTCGAATTTTCCAAATTTTTCTATGTGTACTTATAGATTTCGATGTGCTGAATCGAATAAAGCAAACATACCTTAGTACAAAAGTGCTTAGTTTTCGAGATATAGGGCTTTGAAAATAAAAATTTGAATTTTCCAAATTTTTCTATGTGTACTTATAGATTTCGATGTGCTGAATCGAATAAAGCAAACTTACCTTAGTACAAAAGTGCTTAGTTTTCGAGATATAGGGCTTTGAAAATAAATATTCGAATTTTCCAAATTTTTCTATGTGTACTTATAGATTTCGATGTGCTGAATCGAATAAAGCAAACATACCTTAGTACAAAAGTGCTTAGTTTTCGAGATATAGGGCTTTGAAAATAAATTTTCGAATTTTCCAAATTTTTCTGTGTGTACTTATAGATTTCGATGTGCTGAATCGAATAAAGCAAACTTACCTTAGTACAAAAGTGCTTAGTTTTCGAGATATAGGGCTTTGAAAATAAATATTCGAATTTTTCAAATTTTTCTGTGTGTACTTATAGATTTCGATGTGCTGAATCGAATAAAGCAAACTTACCTCAGTACAAAAGTGCTTAGTTTTCGAGATATAAGGCTTTGAAAATAAATATTCGAATTTTTCAAATTTTTCTGTGTGTACTTATAGATTTCGATGTGCTGAATCGAATAAAGCAAACTTACCTTAGTACAAAAGTGCTTAGTTTTCGAGATATAGGGCTTTGAAAATAAATATTCGAATTTTCGAAATTTTTCTGTGTGTACTTATAGATTTCGATGTGCTGAATCGAATAAAGCAAACATACCTTAGTACAAAAGTGCTTAGTTTTCGAGATATAGGGCTTTGAAAATAAAAATTTGAATTTTCCAAATTTTTCTATGTGTACTTATAGATTTCGATGTGCTGAATCGAATAAAGCAAACATACCTTAGTACAAAAGTGCTTAGTTTTCGAGATATAGGGCTTTGAAAATAAATTTTCGAATTTTCCAAATTTTTCTGTGTGTACTTATAGATTTCGATGTGCTGAATCGAATAAAGCAAACATACCTTAGTACAAAAGTGCTTAGTTTTCGAGATATAGGGCTTTGAAAATAAATATTCGAATTTTTCAAATTTTTCTGTGTGTACTTATAGATTTCGATGTGCTGAATCGAATAAAGCAAACTTACCTCAGTACAAAAGTGCTTAGTTTTCGAGATATAGGGCTTTGAAAATAAATATTCGAATTTTCGAAATTTTTCTGTGTGTACTTATAGATTTCGATGTGCTGAATCGAATAAAGCAAACATACCTTAGTACAAAAGTGCTTAGTTTTCGAGATATAGGGCTTTGAAAATAAAAATTTGAATTTTCCAAATTTTTCTATGTGTACTTATAGATTTCGATGTGCTGAATCGAATAAAGCAAACATACCTTAGTACAAAAGTGCTTAGTTTTCGAGATATAGGGCTTTGAAAATAAATATTCGAATTTTCCAAATTTTTCTGTGTGTACTTATAGATTTCGATGTGCTGAATCGAATAAAGCAAACATACCTTAGTACAAAAGTGCTTAGTTTTCGAGATATAGGGCTTTGAAAATAAAAATTTGAATTTTCCAAATTTTTCTGTGTACTTATAGATTTCGATGTGCTGAATCGAATAAAGCAAACTTACCTTAGTACAAAAGTGCTTAGTTTTCGAGATATAGGGCTTTGAAAATAAATATTCGAATTTTCCAAATTTTTCTATGTGTACTTATAGATTTCGATGTGCTGAATCGAATAAAGCAAACTTACCTTAGTACAAAAATGCTTAGTTTTCGAGATATAGGGCTTTGAAAATAAATTTTCGAATTTTCCAAATTTTTCTGTGTGTACTTATAGATTTCGATGTGCTGAATCGAATAAAGCAAACATACCTTAGTACAAAAGTGCTTAGTTTTCGAGATATAGGGCTTTGAAAATAAATTTTCGAATTTTCCAAATTTTTCTGTGTGTACTTATAGATTTCGATGTGCTGAATCGAATAAAGCAAACTTACCTCAGTACAAAAGTGCTTAGTTTTCGAGATATAGGGCTTTGAAAATAAATATTCGAATTTTCGAAATTTTTCTGTGTGTACTTATAGATTTCGATGTGCTGAATCGAATAAAGCAAACATACCTTAGTACAAAAGTGCTTAGTTTTCGAGATATAGGGCTTTGAAAATAAAAATTTGAATTTTCCAAATTTTTCTATGTGTACTTATAGATTTCGATGTGCTGAATCGAATAAAGCAAACATACCTTAGTACAAAAGTGCTTAGTTTTCGAGATATAGGGCTTTGAAAATAAATATTCGAATTTTCCAAATTTTTCTGTGTGTACTTAAAGATTTCGATGTGCTGAATCGAATAAAGCAAACATACCTTAGTACAAAAGTGCTTAGTTTTCGAGATATAGGGCTTTGAAAATAAAAATTTGAATTTTCCAAATTTTTCTATGTGTACTTATAGATTTCGATGTGCTGAATCGAATAAAGCAAACATACCTTAGTACAAAAGTGCTTAGTTTTCGAGATATAGGGCTTTGAAAATAAATATTCGAATTTTCCAAATTTTTCTATGTGTACTTATAGATTTCGATGTGCTGAATCGAATAAAGCAAACTTACCTTAGTACAAAAATGCTTAGTTTTCGAGATATAGGGCTTTGAAAATAAATTTTCGAATTTTCCAAATTTTTCTGTGTGTACTTATAGATTTCGATGTGCTGAATCGAATAAAGCAAACATACCTTAGTACAAAAGTGCTTAGTTTTCGAGATATAGGGCTTTGAAAATAAATTTTCGAATTTTCCAAATTTTTCTGTGTGTACTTATAGATTTCGATGTGCTGAATCGAATAAAGCAAACTTACCTTAGTACAAAAGTGCTTAGTTTTCGAGATATAGGGCTTTGAAAATAAATATTCGAATTTTTTAAATTTTTCTGTGTGTACTTATAGATTTCGATGTGCTGAATCGAATAAAGCAAACATACCTTAGTACAAAAGTGCTTAGTTTTCGAGATATAGGGCTTTGAAAATAAAAATTTGAATTTTCCAAATTTTTCTATGTGTACTTATAGATTTCGATGTGCTGAATCGAATAAAGCAAACATACCTTAGTACAAAAGTGCTTAGTTTTCGAGATATAGGGCTTTGAAAATAAATATTCGAATTTTCCAAATTTTTCTGTGTGTACTTAAAGATTTCGATGTGCTGAATCGAATAAAGCAAACATACCTTAGTACAAAAGTGCTTAGTTTTCGAGATATAGGGCTTTGAAAATAAAAATTTGAATTTTCCAAATTTTTCTATGTGTACTTATAGATTTCGATGTGCTGAATCGAATAAAGCAAACATACCTTAGTACAAAAGTGCTTAGTTTTCGAGATATAGGGCTTTGAAAATAAATATTCGAATTTTCCAAATTTTTCTATGTGTACTTATAGATTTCGATGTGCTGAATCGAATAAAGCAAACTTACCTTAGTACAAAAATGCTTAGTTTTCGAGATATAGGGCTTTGAAAATAAATTTTCGAATTTTCCAAATTTTTCTGTGTGTACTTATAGATTTCGATGTGCTGAATCGAATAAAGCAAACATACCTTAGTACAAAAGTGCTTAGTTTTCGAGATATAGGGCTTTGAAAATAAATTTTCGAATTTTCCAAATTTTTCTGTGTGTACTTATAGATTTCGATGTGCTGAATCGAATAAAGCAAACTTACCTTAGTACAAAAGTGCTTAGTTTTCGAGATATAGGGCTTTGAAAATAAATATTCGAATTTTTTAAATTTTTCTGTGTGTACTTATAGATTTCGATGTGCTGAATCGAATAAAGCAAACATACCTTAGTACAAAAGTGCTTAGTTTTCGAGATATAGGGCTTTGAAAATAAAAATTTGAATTTTCCAAATTTTTCTATGTGTACTTATAGATTTCGATGTGCTGAATCGAATAAAGCAAACATACCTTAGTACAAAAGTGCTTAGTTTTCGAGATATAGGGCTTTGAAAATAAATATTCGAATTTTCCAAATTTTTCTGTGTGTACTTATAGATTTCGATGTGCTGAATCGAATAAAGCAAACATACCTTAGTACAAAAGTGCTTAGTTTTCGAGATATAGGGCTTTGAAAATAAAAATTTGAATTTTCCAAATTTTTCTATGTGTACTTATAGATTTCGATGTGCTGAATCGAATAAAGCAAACATACCTTAGTACAAAAGTGCTTAGTTTTCGAGATATAGGGCTTTGAAAATAAATATTCGAATTTTCCAAATTTTTCTATGTGTACTTATAGATTTCGATGTGCTGAATCGAATAAAGCAAACTTACCTTAGTACAAAAATGCTTAGTTTTCGAGATATAGGGCTTTGAAAATAAATTTTCGAATTTTCCAAATTTTTCTGTGTGTACTTATAGATTTCGATGTGCTGAATCGAATAAAGCAAACATACCTTAGTACAAAAGTGCTTAGTTTTCGAGATATAGGGCTTTGAAAATAAATTTTCGAATTTTCCAAATTTTTCTGTGTGTACTTATAGATTTCGATGTGCTGAATCGAATAAAGCAAACTTACCTTAGTACAAAAGTGCTTAGTTTTCGAGATATAGGGCTTTGAAAATAAATATTCGAATTTTTGAAATTTTTCTGTGTGTACTTATAGATTTCGATGTGCTGAATCGAATAAAGCAAACATACCTTAGTACAAAAGTGCTTAGTTTTCGAGATATAGGGCTTTGAAAATAAATATTCGAATTTTCCAAATTTTTCTATGTGTACTTATAGATTTCGATGTGCTGAATCGAATAAAGCAAACTTACCTTAGTACAAAAATGCTTAGTTTTCGAGATATAGGGCTTTGAAAATAAATTTTCGAATTTTCCAAATTTTTCTGTGTGTACTTATAGATTTCGATGTGCTGAATCGAATAAAGCAAACATACCTTAGTACAAAAGTGCTTAGTTTTCGAGATATAGGGCTTTGAAAATAAATTTTCGAATTTTCCAAATTTTTCTGTGTGTACTTATAGATTTCGATGTGCTGAATCGAATAAAGCAAACTTACCTTAGTACAAAAGTGCTTAGTTTTCGAGATATATGGCTTTGAAAATAAATATTCGAATTTTTGAAATTTTTCTGTGTGTACTTATAGATTTCGATGTGCTGAATCGAATAAAGCAAACATACCTTAGTACAAAAGTGCTTAGTTTTCGAGATATAGGGCTTTGAAAATAAATTTTCGAATTTTTCAAATTTTTCTGTGTGTACTTATAGATTTCGATGTGCTGAATCGAATAAAGCAAACTTACCTTAGTACAAAAGTGCTTAGTTTTCGAGATATAGGGCTTTGAAAATAAATATTCGAATTTTCGAAATTTTTCTGTGTGTACTTATAGATTTCGATGTGCTGAATCGAATAAAGCAAACATACCTTAGTACAAAAGTGCTTAGTTTTCGAGATATAGGGCTTTAAAAATAAATTTTCGAATTTTTGAAATTTTTCTGTGTGTACTTATAGATTTCGATGTGCTGAATCGAATAAAGCAAACATACCTTAGTACAAAAGTGCTTAGTTTTCGAGATATAGGGCTTTGAAAATAAATATTCGAATTTTTCAAATTTTTCTGTGTGTACTTATAGATTTCGATGTGCTGAATCGAATAAAGCAAACTTACCTCAGTACAAAAGTGCTTAGTTTTCGAGATATAGGGCTTTGAAAATAAATATTCGAATTTTCGAAATTTTTCTGTGTGTACTTATAGATTTCGATGTGCTGAATCGAATAAAGCAAACATACCTTAGTACAAAAGTGCTTAGTTTTCGAGATATAAGGCTTTGAAAATAAATATTCGAATTTTCGCGTTTTTCTCGAAAACGGTTAGGTGTACAGCTTTGGGGTTTTCACCATTGGATTCTACGTTAAAAGTACATATAATAAGCATATTTTGATGGCGAAAAACCCCCGGGAAATTGTAGTTGTATAGTGAAAACTCTGTGAAAAATCGCGTTTTTCTCGAAAACGGTTAGGCGTACAGCTTTGGGGTTTTCACCATTGGATTCTACGTTAAAAATACATATAGTAAGCCTATTTTCATGGCGGAAAACCCCCGGGAAATTGTAGTTGTGTAGTGAAAACTCTGTAAAAAATTGCGTTTTTCTCGAAAACGGTTAGGCTTACAGCTTTGGGGTTTTCACCATTGGATTCTACGTTAAAAATACATATAGTAAGCCTATTTTCATGGCGGAAAACCCCCGGGAAATTGTAGTTGTATAGTGAAAACTCTGTGAAAAATCGCGTTTTTCTCGAAAACGGTTAGGCGTACAGCTTTGGGGTTTTCACCATTGGATTCTACGTTAAAAATACATATAATAAGCCTATTTTCATGGCGAAAAACCCCCCGGAAAATTCCAAAAAAAAAATTATCGAATTTTCCAAATTTTAATATGTGTACTTATAGATTTCGATGTGCTGAATCGAATAAAGCAAACATACCTTAGTACAAAAGTGCTTAGTTTTCGAGATATAGGGCTTTGAAAATAAATTTTCGAATTTTCCAAATTTTTCTATGTGTACTTATAGATTTCGATGTGCTGAATCGAATAAAGCAAACATACCTTAGTACAAAAGTGCTTAGTTTTCGAGATATAGGGCTTTGAAAATAAATATTCGAATTTTTGAAATTTTTCTGTGTGTACTTATAGATTTCGATGTGCTGAATCGAATAAAGCAAACTTACCTCAGTACAAAAGTGCTTAGTTTTCGAGATATAAGGCTTTAAAAATAAATATTCGAATTTTTCAAATTTTTCTGTGTGTACTTATAGATTTCGATGTGCTGAATCGAATAAAGCAAACTTACCTTAGTACAAAAGTGCTTAGTTTTCGAGATATAGGGCTTTGAAAATAAATATTCGAATTTTCGAAATTTTTCTGTGTGTACTTATAGATTTCGATGTGCTGAATCGAATAAAGCAAACATACCTTAGTACAAAAGTGCTTAGTTTTCGAGATATAGGGCTTTAAAAATAAATTTTCGAATTTTTGAAATTTTTCTGTGTGTACTTATAGATTTCGATGTGCTGAATCGAATAAAGCAAACATACCTTAGTACAAAAGTGCTTAGTTTTCGAGATATAGGGCTTTGAAAATAAATATTCGAATTTTTCAAATTTTTCTGTGTGTACTTATAGATTTCGATGTGCTGAATCGAATAAAGCAAACTTACCTCAGTACAAAAGTGCTTAGTTTTCGAGATATAGGGCTTTGAAAATAAATATTCGAATTTTCGAAATTTTTCTGTGTGTACTTATAGATTTCGATGTGCTGAATCGAATAAAGCAAACATACCTTAGTACAAAAGTGCTTAGTTTTCGAGATATAGGGCTTTGAAAATAAATTTTCGAATTTTCCAAATTTTTCTATGTGTACTTATAGATTTCGATGTGCTGAATCGAATAAAGCAAACATACCTTAGTACAAAAGTGCTTAGTTTTCGAGATATAGGGCTTTGAAAATAAATTTTCGAATTTTCCAAATTTTTCTGTGTGTACTTATAGATTTCGATGTGCTGAATCGAATAAAGCAAACATACCTTAGTACAAAAATGCTTAGTTTTCGAGATATAAGGCTTTGAAAATAAATTTTCGAATTTTCCAAATTTTTCTGTGTGTACTTATAGATTTCGATGTGCTGAATCGAATAAAGCAAACATACCTTAGTACAAAAATGCTTAGTTTTCGAGATATAAGGCTTTGAAAATAAATATTCGAATTTTTGCGTTTTTCTCGAAAACGGTTAGGCTTACAGCTTTGGGGTTTTCACCATTGGATTCTACGTTAAAAATACATATAGTAAGCCTATTTTCATGGCGGAAAACCCCCGGGAAATTGTAGTTGTATAGTGAAAACTCTGTGAAAAATCGCGTTTTTCTCGAAAACGGTTAGGCGTACAGCTTTGGGGTTTTCACCATTGGATTCTACGTTAAAAATACATATAATAAGCCTATTTTCATGGCGAAAAACCCCCCGGAAAATTCCAAAAAAAAAATTATCGAATTTTCCAAATTTTAATATGTGTACTTATAGATTTCGATGTGCTGAATCGAATAAAGCAAACATACCTTAGTACAAAAGTGCTTAGTTTTCGAGATATAGGGCTTTGAAAATAAATTTTCGAATTTTCCAAATTTTTCTGTGTGTACTTATAGATTTCGATGTGCTGAATCGAATAAAGCAAACATACCTTAGTACAAAAATGCTTAGTTTTCGAGATATAAGGCTTTGAAAATAAATATTCGAATTTTTGCGTTTTTCTCGAAAACGGTTAGGCGTACAGCTTTGGGGTTTTCACCATTGGATTCTACGTTAAAAATACATATAGTAAGCCTATTTTCATGGCGGAAAACCCCCGGGAAATTGTAGTTGTATAGTGAAAACTCTGTGAAAAATCGCGTTTTTCTCGAAAACGGTTAGGCGTACAGCTTTGGGGTTTTCACCATTGGATTCTACGTTAAAAATACATATAGTAAGCCTATTTTCATGGCGGAAAACCCCCGGGAAATTGTAGTTGTGTAGTGAAAACTCTGTAAAAAATCGCGTTTTTCTCGAAAACGGTTAGGCGAACAGCTTTGGGGTTTTCACCATTGGATTCTACGTTAAAAATACATATAATAAGCCTATTTTCATGGCGGAAAACCCCCCGGAAAATTCCAAAAAAAAAATTATCGAATTTTCCAAATTTTTCTATGTGTACTTATAGATTTCGATGTGCTGAATCGAATAAAGCAAACATACCTTAGTACAAAAGTGCTTAGTTTTCGAGATATAGGGCTTTGAAAATAAATTTTCGAATTTTTGCGTTTTTCTCGAAAACGGTTAGGTGTACAGCTTTGGGGTTTTCACCATTGGATTCTACGTTAAAAATACATATAATAAGCCTATTTTCATGGCGGAAAACCCCCGGGAAATTGTAGTTGTAAAGTAAAAACTACATGAAAAATCGCGTTTTTCTCGAAAACGGTTAGGCGTACAGCTTTGGGGTTTTCACCATTGGATTCTACGTTAAAAATACATATAGTAAGCCTATTTTCATGGCGGAAAACCCCCGGGAAATTGTAGTTGTGTAGTGAAAACTCTGTAAAAAATCGCGTTTTTCTCGAAAACGGTTAGGCTTACAGCTTTGGGGTTTTCACCATTGGATTCTACGTTAAAAATACATATAATAAGCCTATTTTCATGGCGGAAAACCCCCCGGAAAATTCCAAAAAAAAAATTATCGAATTTTCCAAATTTTTCTATGTGCACTTATAGATTTCGATGTGCTGAATCGAATAAAGCAAACATACCTTAGTACAAAAATGCTTAGTTTTCGAGATATAAGGCTTTGAAAATAAATATTCGAATTTTTGCGTTTTTCTCGAAAACGGTTAGGCGTACAGCTTTGGGGTTTTCACCATTGGATTCTACGTTAAAAATACATATAATAAGCCTATTTTCATGGCGGAAAACCCCCGGGAAATTGTAGTTGTAAAGTAAAAACTACATGAAAAATCGCGTTTTTCTCGAAAACGGTTAGGCGTACAGCTTTAGGGTTTTCACCATTGGATTCAACGTTAAAAATATATATAGTAAGCCTATTTTCATGGCGGAAAACCCCCGGGAAATTGTAGTTGTGTAGTGAAAACTCTGTAAAAAATCGCGTTTTTCTCGAAAACGGTTAGGCTTACAGCTTTGGGGTTTTCACCATTGGATTCTACGTTAAAAATACATATAATAAGCCTATTTTCATGGCGGAAAACCCCCCGGAAAATTCCAAAAAAAAAATTATCGAATTTTCCAAATTTTTCTATGTGTACTTATAGATTTCGATGTGCTGAATCGAATAAAGCAAACATACCTTAGTACAAAAGTGCTTAGTTTTCGAGATATAGGGCTTTGAAAATAAATTTTCGAATTTTCCAAATTTTTCTATGTGTACTTATAGATTTCGATGTGCTGAATCGAATAAAGCAAACATACCTTAGTACAAAAGTGCTTAGTTTTCGAGATATAGGGCTTTGAAAATAAATTTTCGAATTTTCCAAATTTTTCTGTGTGTACTTATAGATTTCGATGTGCTGAATCGAATAAAGCAAACATACCTTAGGACAAAAATGCTTAGTTTTCGAGATATAAGGCTTTGAAAATAAATATTCGAATTTTTGCGTTTTTCTCGAAAACGGTTAGGCGTACAGCTTTGGGGTTTTCACCATTGGATTCTACGTTAAAAATACATATAATAAGCCTATTTTCATGGCGGAAAACCCCCGGGAAATTGTAGTTGTAAAGTAAAAACTACATGAAAAATCGCGTTTTTCTCGAAAACGGTTAGGCGTACAGCTTTAGGGTTTTCACCATTGGATTCAACGTTAAAAATATATATAGTAAGCCTATTTTCATGGCGGAAAACCCCCGGGAAATTGTAGTTGTGTAGTGAAAACTCTGTAAAAAATCGCGTTTTTCTCGAAAACGGTTAGGCTTACAGCTTTGGGGTTTTCACCATTGGATTCTACGTTAAAAATACATATAATAAGCCTATTTTCATGGCGGAAAACCCCCCGGAAAATTCCAAAAAAAAAATTATCGAATTTTCCAAATTTTTCTATGTGTACTTATAGATTTCGATGTGCTGAATCGAATAAAGCAAACATACCTTAGTACAAAAGTGCTTAGTTTTCGAGATATAGGGCTTTGAAAATAAATTTTCGAATTTTTCAAATTTTTCTATGTGTACTTATAGATTTCGATGTGCTGAATCGAATAAAGCAAACATACCTTAGTACAAAAGTGCTTAGTTTTCGAGATATAGGGCTTTGAAAATAAATTTTCGAATTTTCCAAATTTTTCTGTGTGTACTTATAGATTTCGATGTGCTGAATCGAATAAAGCAAACATACCTTAGTACAAAAATGCTTAGTTTTCGAGATATAAGGCTTTGAAAATAAATATTCGAATTTTCCAAATTTTTCTGTGTGTACTTATAGATTTCGATGTGCTGAATCGAATAAAGCAAACATACCTTAGTACAAAAGTGCTTAGTTTTCGAGATATAGGGCTTTGAAAATAAATTTTCGAATTTTCCAAATTTTTCTATGTGTACTTATAGATTTCGATGTGCTGAATCGAATAAAGCAAACATACCTTAGTACAAAAGTGCTTAGTTTTCGAGATATAGGGCTTTGAAAATAAATTTTCGAATTTTCCAAATTTTTCTGTGTGTACTTATAGATTTCGATGTGCTGAATCGAATAAAGCAAACATACCTTAGTACAAAAATGCTTAGTTTTCGAGATATAAGGCTTTGAAAATAAATTTTCGAATTTTCCAAATTTTTCTGTGTGTACTTATAGATTTCGATGTGCTGAATCGAATAAAGCAAACATACCTTAGTTCAAAAGTGCTTAGTTTTCGAGATATAGGGCTTTGAAAATAAATATTCGAATTTTCCAAATTTTTCTATGTGTACTTATAGATTTCGATGTGCTGAATCGAATAAAGAAAACATACCTTAGTTCAAAAGTGCTTAGTTTTCGAGATATAGGACTTTGAAAATAAATATTCGAATTT